>OZ057414.1:79912579-80512579 GCA_964056705.1 Troilus luridus | reverse complement strand
TACACGGCGGAATGATCGTCGTTAGCGGAGGAAATTGCGGATCGCAGGAAGATAGCGATGGAAGGGAAAGTGATCCACGTAACTATAATAAGGGTTATGAGGAAATAATGGAGCTAAGAGACGGCCCTAATCATGATCTTCCTAATCACCTACGCGCCTTACTTCTTTCTTTTCATTAAAAAAATAGTTAATTTTTAAACAACATTCCCATGTTTTGTTTAGGAAACTCTAAATACAGAGAGAACTAAGTGATGTAAAAACCGTACTCATAAAGAAAAAACAAAACGATGATATAGAAGAAGCATTGAGAAATGAAAATGACCCGGGAGGAGGTGAAAAAACGTAATTTCTTAAATAGTGATAAACTATTAATTATAAACCGACGTTTCGACCCACATTGCAGGTCTTCTTCAGGGCTTGTAATGAAGGTTATAAATATAAGTTTGAGATTTCATCTAGAATGAATATTAGCTGACGGTATAAATACGGGAAAGAAAATGGTCAGGGTGGAGGTTGAAAATCTTAATTCTATAAATAGTGATGAGCTATTTATTAGGAACGTTTCGACCTATACAGCAGGTCTTCTTCAGGGCTCGTAAAGCAGGTCCTAATTTTGCGGGAGAGTATAAACAGACAAAAATAAAATAAATATACAGACACATAGAAACAATTCTAAATTATTTTCAAACTCCTGTAAGCCAAAATAAATCTTTAAAAATAGATAATTTTTATAAAATTTACTTTCCAACTAAAGTCAACTAAATTTACTTCCTGGTCTATCTATTAAAGACGTTTTAATATAACAGTAATATTTGCTTTCATTTGTATCTTATCATCTCTATCCTCTTTGAATAAGGCGAATTTTTTTTCTTCATTATTTTTGACAACGACTGGCGAATGCGTCGTTATATTAATTAAATTAAATTTATTTCTTTGCGTACTCACAAAATAAATCTTGACTTTCCCTCTCTGGTTAGCGTAGGTCAATAATCTACAGGATAAACCTCTTTCAGCTCTAGTTAGAGTATCTAGCGGACGTTTAAACTCCAAACAAACGAAACACAGTTCTATCCAATTTCTTTTTTATAATTACCATTAGGGTCATTTATATAGAAATATACAAGGTAATAATTATTAACGCTGAGTGTGCGAATTCGTATTCAGGTAGAGAAAGCTTGGACCAGTTGGCCTAAAAGGACCCATTCACTTTCTGTCCCGATATTAGGACCGGTCTGCACAGTTGTTTTTATTCCTACAAGCATGAAAAATGTGGTGGCAAGTAATCGGAGGTTCCATGAGCAACTCTGTATGAAGGTATGATCATACAGGTCCTTCCTACCACATTCTCGATCTAATGATTTTATAACATTGATAACAACTTTAGGTATCAGTTCCGCAGGTTGTCGCTTCGAGTTGTCTTATGTCATCTATATTTCAAAATGTTAGTTGAAAAGCCGATTTCTCGATAAAATGATTACCGAAATGTACACAGTTCTCATAACTACAATTTTTTTTATACTTTAAATCATGATAAAAAGGAAACAAATGAAAACTTAAAACATACTGTGGCTTAACTCGAAGAAACAACCTACGGAACTGACACCCATTTTTTGATACAGACACTTAAAAGAAGATATATTTTTTTAAATATTAATTAATTTATTGATGGATTGAATTATCCAGTCAACTATTTTCCACTCAAACATTAATTAATTTATATCCGCTGATCGATCCTTAAAGTTTAACGTTGATTATTTATAATAATATTTAACAGAGCAAAAAATCTAATTTACAAACCTTTCAAATCTTTCAGTCAAAATTCCTTCGTAATTTTACTCGTTGTTGCTTTTACAAAACTAAACGTCTCTGGAGCAGGAATCTATTGCCAAGAGATGAAGTATGTTAGGACTGCCTTCTCAATTGTAGGTTTCTCCATCTACGCTTATACTCGAATCCCTTAAGGTTTACGAGAGAAATTCACAAATACAAAATGTGCCAAATGGCATTGGTATTATTTCTCTAAATAAATATTTATTATTATTTAACTGAGGTACCATTAGACCTACTATAACCGCAACACCTAGAAGGGCTCGTTGAATATTGTAGCCAAGACCCGAAGAGGCGGCAGGAGGATCTGGCTGGAGTGCAGGTGCTTAGCAAAAACCTGCCGCGCTCTCAAGGTCCAAGGCGGATAACCTTCACGGTGTAACGTCTTCCCCGGCTGCATCACCGCCCATCTCTGAGTCCCCCATCTTTCCTCATCGGTCTTAGCAAGTATTGAACATAAAATATTTATATTATCATTTAATATGTTAGTGGTCGGGGATTGATCATATGGGACAAGGACCCTCCGAGGGGTTTAGCATGATCTATGAGAACAAATCACTGCTCTCCACAACTAACATTAAAGAAAAGTTACAGTCTCTAACATGTGCTGAACCCCAGATCCTTCACCGGTTGTAGAGATACAGTTTTTTTTTCCAATATTATCAAACGCATATTATCAAATAAATAAATCGGATAAAAAAGTAATATAAATTAACACTCCTTTCCACAGATCTTCTTCATTTTTC
The DNA here is from genome assembly GCA_964056705.1 of Troilus luridus. Taxonomy (NCBI): domain Eukaryota; kingdom Metazoa; phylum Arthropoda; class Insecta; order Hemiptera; family Pentatomidae; genus Troilus; species Troilus luridus. Next base: position 80,510,006 of record OZ057414.1, on the reverse strand, counting down.
CTACATTCCATTATCACCCGCTCAATTACTTTCTGGAATTCTATTCCTACTAAAATTCGGCAGGCCTCCTCCATATGAACATTTAAAATCCTCCTAAAGACTTATATACATAACTAAGACCCATTTGAACTTACGTTGTAGAGCTTTGGTGCTCCACTACACCATCAAATTCTTCTCTTATCAAATCCTTAGTCAAATCTTCAATGCACCTTACTCCGTTACGAATAAAGTCACCCGTAATGACCTAAATACCATATTTGTTACTGATTTGGCCCAAACCGGATATCAATCCTTTTATGACAAATTTCCCACTCAAACCTGCTAGTTTCAAACCTGGCCTCGCTATCACTTTGATTACCGGTAATCCTCCGAGCCGTCTAATTGAATTTTGGATGGAGATGATAGATATATAGCTGCAACACTAAACTGTATTCCCTTATGTTGTTGACGTTTTTTTTTTGTTTTGTTTTTTAATTGTCTCCAACAATTGAAGACATTTTAAAAACGTATTGACGTTAAAAAACCCCCCACAAAATAAACAAATATTTAGAACCCGGATAGAATATGACGCATATACACAGACATAATATCATTGGCACGGTTTTGAAATAACCTTTAATCATATGCAGGCTTAATTACATGATGTGACAATGGTGACACGAATTTTAATATCAAAGCTGTCTCTGCCAAGCATTTTCGCTAACAAGCAATGCTAACGTTTTTATTATGAACAAAAGCTAGGGGGAAAACTATATAATTTCCTTAAAACATGAAATATGTATATTATTCATACTATATATTACAACTATTCCTAACAACCAGTAATTGAACTTTTACTTGTTTAAAAGTAAAATTAAAAAACAAATAAATTAATGTTTAATGTTTTTCCAACGACAGAACTAAAAATAGTTGACTTAGACAGTATGTTGACCTTTTTCCTCATACGCTTACATTTTAAAAGATAGTTTATTATTTAATAAGGGTAAAAAAAATATTCAAACATATGCTAAAAGTGATTTTTAGAGGTGGTAGGTACGAAGAAGTGGAGCCGGACAGATATTACCCTGTTCGGAAAGAACGCAGTACCTTTATCGATCTCCGGTTAAAAAATTCATAATCCTTTCCCGAACACGACAAACAACTTTATGCAACTATTCTTACTAGTCAACTTCAGCTGCAGGCAAGAATGGTTGCATTAATTCAGTGACATGCCTGTATCTACATACGATTCGTAAAACATAGCCTAAGCTACTTAGAGGAATTAAATCGATAGAGGAATGCCAGGATGAACGAACTATGTACTCCCTATCTCCGATGCTTGGTGTTTCAACAGAATACAATATGAAAAAAGTGTTAATGGGAATCTGTAATCTATACATATAAAATGCTTTTTCCTGAATGACTGACTTAGGTATCAACGCACAGCCTAAACCGCTAATCGTAGAGAGCTGAAACTTTGATAGTGTGTTCTTTGTATGACGTAGGGATCCGATAAGAAAGGATTTTCCGAAATTCTACCCCTAAGGGGGCGAAAAAGGAGGGCAAATTTGGTATGCTTGCTCATGTGTTTCATACTCGCAAAATCTACATATTTTCGCTCACCAAAACAAATCAAGTAACATAATTCACTTCTCGCTGCTGCCGTACGACAAGTGAAACCGTTATACTAAGTAATCCTTTTCAATAAATCAATATCCTTTTGATTATGCCTGAATTGACGTAAGTTTGAATAGTTTTTCCGGTAATTATTCAGCAGGTTGCCCCTTCGAGTTGACTCACAAGTTTTAACTTATCACTCGTCTCCCTTCTAATATTTTCCAAAATTAAAAGCTTTCATGAGCTTTAGTAAGGAAAAGTGAACGTGAACGGAATGCGTATACTTCGGTAATCATTTCATCTAGAAATGAACGTTTCAACATACCTCTATACTTCGAAATGTTAGTTGAAACTATTATTTCTTGATGAAATGATTACAGAATTATACTCATTACCAATAATTACTTTCTATTTTCCATAATAAAGCTCACGAAAGCTTTTAACTCAATTCGAAGCGACAACCTGCGGAACAGCTACCCTTTTTCCAGTATTTTAGAGACTTAAGGCTTTGTTTTGGGGGATTTTCCATATATAATTCTAATTTATATCTCTTTTTTTTCTACTTTTTATTGGTGAAGTACTTTAGTTATAGATTCGAGTACACTGTTTTATTAGAAGCGGCAGCCATCTTAATAATAAAATAGGTGTTAATACGAAGAAAGATCTGAATAACATTTCTCTCTCTTTTCATACTTCGCTTGGCAGTTAATATACTATAAGAGGTCTGTGAAGAGCTTTGTTAAGCCTCATCTTCGTGGCCAATTGCCCTGGAGGGATGCATGAGAAAATAAAGGTCTGTTATCGTTGTAGTTCCCCGGGGCAGATTTCGTTCTACTTATCAACACTCAACCCTAACTCAACACAAGGAGTGAAAATGAAGAATAATGTGAGTCACGATCTGGACGGGTCAAACGAAGGAAGGGTTCCCATTAATGCGCAGATAGTTATATAAAATTAAACTAGGACATCATTCAACTGTTCAATATATTTATCGAATAACATTAAACTTATAATAGCTTTTAAAATAAATGGTCGATACGATTGAGTGTAATAGTACTCTTCTAAAACTAAAAACAGCAAGAACAGCTAATTCAACGTACACGATAAGAAAGATACATTCAGCGTAGCACGATAAGACAAGAGAGAGATGGTACCGAACGTTGTATCCCGAAACAATCGTGCCTAATCTTTGAGACATCTCGTATAAAACCTTCACTGAAAGCAGTCAACATTTTATTTATTTTCATTAAGAACGTTGTGTGAGAGCTTAAACGGTTCAAACAAGTTTGGATGTTATTCTTTTACGAATGTTCAAGTAACAATGACATAGAATTCAAGTTTTAGTAATTATTCAGCAGGCTATCACTTCGAGTTGAGTAACAGCAAGTTTTAACTTTTCATTTGTTTCCCTTTTAATGTTTTCCAAAAATACGTGAGATTTAGTTTGGAAAAGAGAATGTCATTATGGGAAATGTGTATACTTCCGTATTCATTTCTTCTAGAAGTGAATGCTTCAAGAATCATATAACATCGAAATGTTAGTTGAAACTTTTATTTCTTGATGAAATGATTATGGAAATCTACTCATTGCCCATAATTATATTATCTTTTCCTTATTAAAGTTCACGTAAACTTGTATTTTTGGAAAATATTAAAAAGAAAGGAAAAAACAGTTAACACTTCTCATAATTACCGAAATATACACACTTTTCATAACTACAATTTTTTTTTAATACTTTTTTTTAACTCACGATAAAAAGGAAACGAGTGCAAATTTAAAACATACTGTAACTTAACTCGAAGCGACAATCTGCGGAACACCCCAATGCCCAATTTTACAATAAATCTGAATTTGACGTGTAACAAACAAAAACATTTTAATAAGATGGACAATTAAAAAATATAACAATAAATACAACTAAGGCACCTTACTACTGAGTTGAATAAATATAAATAAAATATATATCGGAATATTTTTAAACTTATATCTTATTATTAAAACATAGGTTTTGTTTTGAAAATAATGAGCTTTTACATTACGTATAATTTTTATTACATATCAATTTTTAAATAATGACAAGCAGTAATGTTGCTCAAACTTATGAATCAACCAATTCTCGCCTCCAGTCGTGTTATGTGATCCTATTTTTATGTCTTCTAAGCGGCCTAACTATATTGTATAACAGGTGTGGGAAGGTTATTACTAACCTTGTAATTTAAAATCAATGCTTTTTTATTTTTTCCAATGATGTGATTCTTTGAAGATACGACACAAAAAGGTTATAACAATTAGTTTAAAAAAAGATATAATAAAAAAAAAAAGAACAAATTTTGTCTAAAATAATATTAATTATTGCTAGGACTGAATAACAACAGATTCATTCGTCGAAAATTCAAAATTATTATTCGTTGTATATCCTCGTGTAACAGTGTACAATAGATTCAGCAACTCCACGCTTAACAAAAAACAACAAAAATTTGTCTGGTTATACACTTCTGAATCTTAAGGAACTTCAATACTCATGGATCAACATGACTGAAGGTCCAATATAGAACTATGTATTTAGATAAATAGTATTGGGAAATGAGAGTAATCCAAAAGATCGGGTTGAAAAACTGATTAGACGTCAGAGACTCAAGGATGTTCCTACGGTACCTTAAATTGTTAAAAAGCTATTTACTCTTTTATTTGTTTTTAAATGCAACGATCGCAGTTTTAAAATTTTTCGATGCAACGATTTAAAATTTTTTGAATGGGTTTCCTCACCAGTCTAAAAATAATTTGGAATCGAGTTCAGAGAAACAATGTCGAGAAGATCTGTGTAAAAAAACATAAAAACTACTTGTTTATTTTATAAAGTATATAAATAAAGAGATGTTTTATTTATAAGAGATGTTTCATTTAATTAAATTTATTCGAACATACATTTAGTCATTAAATTTCTTATACATATATAATATTATACAATATTAAGAATTGTAACAAATTTTACTTTAATTTCAAATTAGTTTTCAATCATTCAAAGTTTTCCTGATGTATAGAACATTTTTTCCAAAAAAAAGAGGATAAATAAAACAAAGCATTATTTTAAGACAACAAATGTTTCTTTTAAATCATTTGCACCCAATTTTCAATTTATTTACGTCTCAAAATAAAATAAAAAATCTAATTGCAAACTAAAAACAAAGATGTTTATCTTTTTTTCTGGAAAATAGCTTTGGTATTTAGACGAGAGTCCAAGCAAGTTTAGATTAAAGACCTTTAGCAACATGTCAAGTTATTTTTAAACAATCAAAGATATGGATTTGCGGGGAACTGGTTGAATCATTGATTTGAAACCAGGGATTCGGTAAAAACAACAGGTCAGAAGAATTAGAGATGACAGCTAAGGGAAGTATTCTAAATCTATGTTTTTAATATTGCTTCTAGTTCTCAGAAGTAAGAATAGTTTGTTACAAATTTAACTAACATTATAATTATGTTAGAAATTTGACATAATTTTTCACTACAGTAATGTCATTAGTTGATGAGCCACTAAAACGACAACCACCCCAATAATGTTTACATAAGTGTTTTTCATGTCAGTAAAATTAAATAAATGTTCTCCAAGATCCTGATCAATGGATCTGTGTTTTATAAGTATTTATAGGAATCCGCTAAAAATTACAGTACACGACATAAATGGTCGGGATAAATTTAGGAAAATCATAAAAAAATTTTTATAAGAGAACTTTAAGTATGATATATATATACACAGTTAAATGCTTTATTGAATGAATTAGCTCGTCTGGTGGTGTGGAATGATGGCTTAACCCTACGACAGAACAGACATCACAGATTAATAGACTAGCTGAGTCAGAGGTCACTACGAGATCTATTTCAGTCTAACAACAGTTACCTCCATCATATGTTGTAACATTGGTATCGCTATTCCTGCCTCTCTTACTGTTTAGCCCCATAATTATTATTTTCTCATTTCAGCTATTGTCATTGTTCAATTAACCCACAAACCCCAGCTGAAAATATATGATTTACAATGATCAGTAGCTTTTTTTTCCTATGAGGGTTGTCCCTTTAAGTAAGTGCAAGACATAGTTGCCAATATAAATATTAAAATGTCAAATAACTTAATAAAACAAGCAGTACCAAGGAAGAATAACTTCTTTACATGAACAGAATTGATAAGAACGAAAAGAAATGCATACAGTAAGATAGATTATGTAATACCCGATGAGAAAAATATAGAGAAAACATAATAAAATTACAAGTAATGATAAATAACAGAGATATGAATAAATATAAAAGAGAATGAATAAAAAAATAAGAGGAAATTACGATTTTTATATGGTTTTGGCATAATTTATCTTTTTTATACAATGTTTTGTATACCATCTTCTTTTCTTATCAATTATATTCATATAAACTGTTATTCTTCCTTGGTACTGCAATATTTATTGTAGTTATTTTCTGTTTCTTTTTACGAACCCTGAAGATAGTCTACTTCTTAGGCTGAAACATTGCCCCTATAAAATAAGTCATTCTTGTTTTGTTATCATTGACTGAACCCCCTGACAATTTATACCATTAATAAAATATTTGTTGGCCGGTTGTGGGACCTCAGATTCAAACTACTGTTTTAAATTCATTTTTATCGATGAAAAAAAATTAGAATAAAGGAAATTCATACAGAATCTTTTAAAATTAGGCTCTTTTCAGCGAAACCAGATCGGGGAAAAGCTGTTACTCAGATTTGCAGTTGTATTGCCAATTATGGGACTTGAATTTCATCTTGGGTAATATTTATGTCTATGAGTAGAGTGATAAGTGATTAGTCTTACAGTACATTTTTGTTATATTGCGCAAGGAAAGAAAATAAGAGGAAACAAATCTTTGAATAGTGGTATTAAGAAACGAAAGCTTTCTCGGAGAGTAGTCGCATTACTGCAAAGGTGTCATTTCCTTGTATTGTTCACTTGAGGAACAGTAAGGAGTGAATAATCGCTTATTTCTAATAGCCTCTACTAATATTTTCAAAATACATCAGCCTCTTAATGCATTATCTTATAATAATATACAATTTGCAATAAATATGTTTAACCGCATTGATTAATAATTTGTACGTATGAGGACGATTACATTGTGTGTGATGGTTGTTTGGAAAATATTCCCACTTTGTTTCATAGTGGTGGCCGATTGATTTGATATGCCTGTAATTTGGTGAGGTTATGGCGATAAAGAAAATAATTGTACTTTACTAAAGACGTGAAAAAATAACAAATCGAAAAAAATAAAATGAAAACTAACTGAAGCTATTGGGGGAGCGGAGTGGCTCAGCGGTAGATCACTGTGTTGCAATGTCGAAGATCCTGGGTATTGAATCTCCTCGCTGGCAGACTTTTATTTAATTTGTTAGAGGCCGGAGATGGACCATATGGGGATCTAGGATCCTCATGGGGCTCACCCAGCTTCTATTAAGCGGGTACCATGAAAAAAATCTGGCGGTTGAGCGTGAACGAGGACAAATCATCCCCCTGCGGAACCATTTTCCAGTACAATCTCTACCATGTATCGAATCCCAAATCCTTCATGGTTTGTAGAGGTACAGGTAAGGTATGAGAGCTATTAATTTATTTTAATTTTTACACAGTGGTAATTTATATCGGTGATAATTAGTCAGACTGACTGTCTATTACTAACACGTTGCAATTGTGTCACGTTTCGTTTAAACAATTCGTCATTTAAGATCGGCTCAGGTTTGCAGTTTTCCTATGTTTTTATGACATTTCAGATATTGACGCATGTTTTACTGCCATCTTGGGGAATTATACAGTAAGTTGGGAAAAATAATATTATGATTAGATGTTGATCATAAAGCATATGGGGCCATTCAAGAGACTTGAAGCTCTGTTCTGACAAGATGAGAAAAGTATTGTTGGAACGCCTATTAATGTTATGTAAAGATGAGGCAATGGACGCTTCCCATAATGTGGGGCAGTCTTAAACAACTTAAAAAATGATAAGCCCGTGCCCCACGAAATTAAAATAAAATAAAAATACACATATCTGCTACTTTGTCTTTTAAATCATTGTAAAACATTGCTCATCCTCCCGTCAAACATAAGAGTATTTAAGAATTATGGCTATAGAAAAGTCGCGGTCATTTTAATAATATTATTCACTAAGATGGATAAATTATTTGAAGAAGCATCCCTCATTCTCGTTTCTCGACGAAATAAAGTATCATAGACCAAAGCCATCCGTCAACTGCTGACAGTCGTACTCTGCGTTCAATCAACCAGGCATGGAACAATCACTTCGGATATATGACTATAAGATGTTACGTTTCAACCGCAGTTCAACTGCGTTCCGGAACCTAATACTCCATCGCAGTTTTGCAAAAAGCCTTTTATAAGCTTTATGTCATAAGATTTATATATTTAGAAAAACAATTATTTGTTAAAAGTAAACATTATAATAATGCAACTAGTAAATATAATGAATGATACATGATGATACAAAACACATTACGGATGACTTTGTTTGTAACAAAGTAAGGAACATTGAGGATTTCGGAATGTAAGGATTGGATACGAGTGGAATTCGATATAGCTCAGCGGAACCCCAAAGCTTTATTGTTCCGTAAGTCCAAATTGGTTTTATAATAGTCATGGATATGAGTATTTTATAATTAATTGGGAGCTTACAGTATTTGTCTAGTAAGTGTTGAAGTAGCCTGAGACAAGTAGTTTCTTGTCTTTTCAGTATCGTATTGGGATAACATTTATGTCTAAAAACCTTAATTACAATGGATATATTTAAAGTTTTTTTTTTTTTTCAACAAGTAATATATACCAAACAATCCCATCCGATTTCTCTCCCTCATCACTCTTTCTCTGCATTCAAAATTTATAAAAAATTGAATATACTTAGACAATCCACGAACACTCCTTAATGCAGCTTCTATATTTAGTGCCATCTATTAAAGCCCTACTAAGTAGATCAGATTCATTAGATAAATACCATGTATGCTCATATTTCAATATGTAAATATTTTTTAATTGATTCGATTAAAGAGTCTGCAGATTAAAAGGATTTGCGACTTGAAGATAAGATAGGCAATAACCCTCAGAGTGCGGACCAATGACGTCATAAGGTATAGAATGTAAATTTAATCGAGGACGGTAGAATCGATAGTCGCGAGGGGGCGTCGTATATCGATCAGTCTCCAGGCCCCTCCCCCCCCCCTCCAGCGCCCTCCTAAGCTGTTTTCTCTTCCCTGTACCACCAAAAAATATCCTATCTGCAGTGAAATAAAATGTCACTGAAATAACGGTAAAATTAGTCAGTTTATGAATGTTTAAGCAACAATTTCATGCTATACATACTAAAATTTAAGATATTTTAGGGCAATATTTTCAAAAACGATTAAAAAAATTAATATAGAAAATTAAGAACCTGTATAAGGGATCTGTCATCATAAGAATAAATCAAGGGGGTACCACATTAAGGTTTTTCTTCATTCCATTTTGTTATTATTTTACTGACAGGCAATTGGCTGATTGTGAAGTTGTTGCACTTGCCAAGTGCGGATAAATAAATAAAGAGAAATAATATATGGACATGCAAAGTGTTAATATTCAGAGAACATTTTAGTTCAAACAATACGAATGTACCATAAGAAAATTATTGGGTGTTTTTACGATAAAAAAAATAATAATAAAATTTTATTGAAATTATTTTTGTGCCCATAAAAAAAAAATGTACACTGAAAAAACAATTTTTGGTTTCTAAATTTTATATTAATATTTATCCTATAACAATAGAACCCTTCATTTTTAATGTACACTTAACAAACCATACTTAAAGAAAAAAATATTGTATATAAATTCGAAAGTAAAATGCATTAAAAGACACAGCAACCTTGACCAGTGGCTTGTGAATAATTCGGAACTATTCGAGGATGAGATCAATTGATAAAAAGTTCAACACGGAGGTGGAAAAACTGGGCTAAATATAATAGAGTTCTATTTCCAAACACAAAGGCGATTTTATACGAGTTATAAAATCTCAGAAAAACTTAATCAAATACTATAAAATAATTTAAAAAATAAATTTTGGAAGAGTAAAAACCTGCCAAGAAGGTAAAAAACAAAATTGTGCAAACTTGTAGCGAGCCATTATAAAGAGACAGAGAAAGTTATCTAACCGAAGTTATCTGGCAACGATAATGATTATTAACGATATTGCTATGAACAAGGGAATGGTGCAAACTGGGGCTCAGATGTACTGGTAGCATGCTAAGTTCCCAGACGGTCATATCGTATTGCCAGTGTGATGGCACGCTCTAGCTCAACAGGAAACTAGAACAAGGAGGTCTAATGTGTCCAGGAAGTGGCAGGAGTCGTATGTCGCCATGGCTCTCCCAAGCTGTCCAGGCTTCCTGGAGGGTACGCCAATGTTCCAGTCCAAGGTCAGCAGCCATTATCTTCGGAGGTGTTGAGGAAGCGGTACTGATGGATATTGGGAAGCTCAAGCAGTAAACCATAAAATAACCGAATCTTAAAAAAAAATACTTGTCTTTAATTTGTAAAATTCTAAAAAATAAAGATCCATAATGTGGCATAAACATAGAATTTATAGCTAAATAAAGATACGAACAGATGTAAATGAGATTCACTGTGTACACAAATTTAAATTTCTAATGATTACAAATCCGCATAGCTTTAGAATGGCGTTCGTCATCATAAAACAACTGTATCCATAGCGATCTTATTGCACATTTACACTTAGCTGTCACTTTATTCGTTCTTTAAAGAAAGGTTTATTATTGTTTCTATTCACCCAACTCGCTTGAAGGAGATAAACACTTCTTGACCGATTATTTAATCCTGAGAATCATTCATAAAGTTTAAAAACCTTTAAAGGACATGTAGGAGATTTCTTCTTTAGTTTTCTAAACCTAACCAGCCCTTTAGGGGGTCCTATATTTTATCCCCTAAAAGGGATTAAAAATCCTTGGTTATGCTAACCTTCGGAAGGGACATAAAATGGAAATCCCGAGCCTGTACAGTGTCAGGTACTCGTTAAAGATACTAATAACTACAGCTTGATAGGCAAAATTTATGACTCCCACTGTCGCATCTTCCGATTAGCCATAGCAGCATAAATTGACGTTAAAGAAATAAACATCTAATTACAAACCTTGCGTTGTCCCGAAACTCGCTTAAAAGTTACTTCAAATAAAAAAATTCTTAAAATTTAGGAGTTTCCTTAAAATTTAGGAGTTTCCTTCTTCAGTTTTCCTCACCTAATACAGTGCCATCGCGATCGCAGCCCGGAACGTGGCCCTAGGAATTTTTAAAAGGGAGTAAAAAAGCCTTGGTTGTGCTATACTTCGAAAGGTGCGTAAAATAGGTGTCCTGAGCCTGTACAGTGTCAGGTATTTGTTGATGATTTTTTTCCTACTTATACCTGGATAGGCAAATTTTAGGACTCTCACTACAGCAAATAAATAATAACTACCAGCGTTTCCTAGTTCTTAATCGGGTATGGCGCCTGGCCACGATTCAAAAGAAACTCCTGATTATTATCATTATTCTCTTTTCCTTCAAACCATATGTCTAGAATTTCATCTTATGAATTTAACATCTATAATATTATATTAGATTCCGACAGTACAACAATAAGATATTATAGTGTGTTTATCTAGAAAACAATAGTTTCTCTTAAGAAACAGACAAACTCCAGATGATGATAAGACAATGTAGATGAAAAATTATTAAGAAGAACTGAATGGGAAGGTAGCATCTAAGAAAATTACTCAACTAATTTAAAAACCTAATTTTAAAGCGTCCGACAATCCACCTGTCGAAACCAATAATAATCGATACAAAGACGAAGAAGAACAATGAGAAAAAGAAATGAAGATGAAAGGAAGAAGGAGTACAATACAATGAATGAGGAGCGAGGACAAGTGACGGGGTCGTTGTACCTGGCACGGTGGTACGGAGGTAATCCGACCCGGGTTCAACTCTCCCACTCGAGTACACGACACTTAAACCAGATACGTACACGAGTACTGGTACTAATACACAGGATTGTGTTCGTCACGATAAACATCAGTCAAAATGAGCCTAATGAAATAGTTGCGAATTTACAACAGAACGTATCTTTAAGGGAAAGTGTCTAACTCTTATAATAGTTTCTAGATTACCTTAATTTTTCCTTTATTTTTTTCTCTTTATATTTATATCCACACATCTTAAATACAAAAACTGACAATCAGAAGATTGGCTGACAGTAAAAAAAAAACAGAATGGCATGAGAGACATTGAGAACAGTACCCAGCGGTATCTCTCCCGTGGGTTGACTTAATTTCCTATGGTAACAGATCCCTCATCCACGTTCTTTTTAGTCTTCTAGTGTTCTCAGGCATGAGAGTCGTTGCAATTTGTTATAACAATGGGTTTGGGTGTTGTATGCTCATTCAACGTCATTTTATGTTGCTATGGCTAATTGGAAGTTTTAAATTTTGTCTATCCAGGTTTAATTAGGGTAGGGGTTTTTAAAGAGTACTTGAAATTGAACATGCTCTGGACACCGGTTTAACATCCCTTCCGAAGGACGGCATAATCAAGGATTTTTAACTCCCTTTAAAAAAATCCTAGGCCCACCTGCCGGACAACAAACCCGCGATCTTTGGCTGAGTAGTTTTTTATACTATCTACTACACCACAGGTCGCCCCGTGGGTTTGGATGTCTGTGTAGTTTTTCTTAAAAGGGTTAGTAGTATGTTCTGATGTGTTCTTCAACCGTTGGTATTTTTGTCAATATACAGAGTTCAGGTATTGACATAACAAAGTACTTTTGTGACAAGTCTGAGTATTTTCGATTGTAAAGTTTGTAATCCATATGCCCAAACTTGCTTTAGTAAGTAAGTGTACATGTTTAATATTTGTTTTATTTCTAATCTGTAGGTTTTTCTGAATAGAGAATACATTAAGTCCAGTTTAAAATTTAGTTACTGGCGGTTTTATTAATATGAGGACCCCACGTCATTCTCCTATCAAATCCCTTGAAATTTTAACATTTAAAAAGTATATAATTGATACACATCAGATTATGTTAAAGTGCTTTTGACTTGCAACCATGAACTCCCAAGCTACAAGAAGCTGATATAGAAAACCCGTAATCCTTTCTATACAGTTTTTCTAACCTCGACATTAATTAAGCTAATAGAATAAAGGCGTTATAATTCATTCATTATTTCATTCTCTAAAAGCAGATAGTATTGGTACTGATACTCAGGATTGTGTTTGTCACTATAAAAATCAAAGTGAATCGTGAATGTTACGAATTTAAAACAAACAGAAGATAAATTGATGAAAAGGATACAAATGTAGCAATATTATGTATAATAGTATTTAAATTTCCTGATATTTTCGCTGAGAATTTTAACATTATTGCAATAGATACCCATCTTATTATGAAATAGTGACTTAACAGCATATGAATCTCTAACTGAAGAAAGGCAACTCGCCCATTTGTCTAAATTTTACAAGAAAAAAAATAAAAGAAGAAAAAAAAAAGGATTTCGGCCTGGACTAGTTTCCTATTTTCAGTAAACTAAATATTGAAAACATCAAGACTGGTTATTGCAGACAAGTGTCCTTTCAGTAGTAAGTGATGTTATCTGTCTTAGACAAAAGTTAAGAGTTTTGTAAATAAAAATTTTAAAAGATGGACTAGTTGCCTTTCTGCAGTTAGTGACTCATATACTGTTGGCTTGCAATCATGTACTCGCAAGCTACAATAAAAAACTGAAATAGAAAACCCCTAATTGTATCCTAATTTCCAACCTCTACATTAAACAGCTAAAATAAAGTAAACATCTTTACACTTTTAATATTCATTTACCACTACAATTTCAGTGGTTTTAACTCTTTATTCCATACCAACCTGCCCTAATGCCAACAAACCCCCTTTTTAGCCTGCATGTAAATGCACTCAAATGGGACCGCTTTGTTTATGATTAAACAAATGGAATAACAATGACAACACCCTACTCCTGATGAATAATAAATCTCCCAAATTGCAAAAGCTTGTAACGATCCGAATTCCACTCTTCGACGGGCACTTTCACCGACCCGACATCACTGCGACGGCGGAATGGAGGAGATTTCACTGGGTGCAGTCTAGTTCTTCCCCAGGGGACAGGATAGGCACGACGTTAAAAGAATAACTCACAGGATGGCTGAGGTTGATCTTTTAGGGTTTAATAACAGCGAGGTTATTAGTTAAACGATACTTGCAATGGCATATAGTTTGAATGACAGGCCATACAATTACTTAATGCAAATATTTTTCTTATTATTGGAACAAAAATATGGATCCCTAAATAACGTATTTTGTTTTTATACCATAAAGCCATAAAGAGTTTATATTAAAACTCCATTTCAAGCCAAAAACTACGTTAATAGCACGATTCCGATTCCCTCAATACAGCTAACTCTCTTTGGACAAAATTCGGCTTAACCGCTGATTCACCGGGGCAGTAGATATTTAAGAAATTATAAAATTTAATGAGAACAATAAAATGCAAATAAAAACAAATATTAATAGGGAAGCTTCTAGTTTCTATGCGACTAGAAAATAATATCGACCAACTCTCTAAAAATTACTTCTTTTCTTGTTTGTATGTATGTTAATAAATTTTAAGATGCAAAGGGAACCGTTATAGGGTTTTAGAAACAATTAAATTAATTATATATGAGATGTTTGGGATCAAAAGCTGATTACTCCGGAATTTAAAAAATACAATTTTGCCCATTTCCGCCTTACTTCTCATGGCTTTAGTCCAATGAAGTTTCAGGAGCATAAAACTCTTTGACTAAACGAGCGAAATATCTGAGAAAGTCAATTTTTGAAATTCAGGAGTCATCCGCTTTTTATTCATAGCATGTCGTAAGAAATAGTTACGAACACTATTTTGTATTTGGATACGACAAACTTCATCTGCAATGGCATAGAAAAAAATAATGTAGGAGCCATGAGCTATGATTCATCCAAGGGTGGGGTTGGTTCCGGATAGGGCGGGGAGTCCACGGGTATGAGCTAGGGTGACCACTGAGCAAGGATCAATAATTATACTATAGTAGTCCGCAGAGTTCACTAGTAACTATGAACTTGACAATTCCAAAGGGATTTATCAAAGATTAATGTGTTAAATAATATTTTTATTATATCACTGAAGTCTAATATACTAAATATAATGGTGAATTGTTTAAACAAGAACTAAATACATCAGAGAACAACAAGATCGCTCGATGAGTAAGGAACTGTGCTTCTTCTCTTTTTCCTTACCTAGCCTGGTTGTGGAAGGAAAATAAAAGGTACCCAAAATTGGAATCGAAAAATGTGGCGGTTGAGCTTCCATTTCGAATCCAGCCTAGAAACTGTACGTTCATTACTTTAAGTTATTCAACAACAACATCCCGTTTTTGTTTTTGGAGCAGTAGAACTTAACACTTTTATAACGGAAAAACCATAGTGATTTTCAGTTGAACATCAGCAGGACTTACGAATATTTTAATACTCCTATAAAGTTTAGTTTATACCTAGAATAACTAAACTGGATCGCACAACTAGAGTGTATTCTTGTAATAGAACATTGTAGTACTAGGATTTGGATGAACCGGAGCTGAAAGTTTTTCTGTCGCAACTAATTGAATTCCTAAGGAATCAGAACTTTCACGGCAAAATAAAGGGTATAGAAATTTTTAGGATCTTTGTTTCGTAATTCTGTTGAGATGCTTCTTACGTTAATAAAAATGAATACTTGATGCAACGGAACGGAAGCTTAAAAAAATAATACTATTCAAAAAGGGTACTTGCTTTAAATAAGAAGTTATAGAGCTTGGCATTTCAATTGAAAGGCGGAGGTCGTTGACCCCAGGATGATCCTGGCAGACGGTGTGTTAAGTTAATTACCTGCCACGCCCTAGGGGGTGTTGCGTTCCTCGCAGCAGTAGACGGGGACATAAAAAGGCGAGTAAAAAAATGATAGAGCCTATTGAGGTGCATTAACTAATAGGTGCACTTACAAGATCTGGGCGGCCGTGGGAACGGAACGGTAACCATTGCTAAGATAGCTGTTGCGGCAATGTCGGCCCGAGCGGATTCCTTGTGGGGTCGTGACTGACTTTCAGCTGCGAGGATTTGCCGCTACACGATCGGCCCTGTACAGGTCTCGCTCATTCACAAACCTTTCCGAGGATCCAGGGGTGCAAATTACTGGCGCACTGACAGGATCAGAGGAGGATGCTCGAACAGGATTCGGAGTACGTCGACTTGTTAGATGTCGTGGAACACGATCGCATTAATATTAATTTTATTTTAATTATAAAATCGACCGGTTTCAAGCTTGATAAACATGTTTGTGACATGCAATCAAGGGGCAGAGGACGATGCAATAATTTTGATTTATGTTGTAGCCCTTAATAAAAAGCAGCCTTGAAAGTACGTATGTGGTGGAATAAATCTAATCAGGTAGTAAAATAATGATCTCTAATTTATTCATCGCTCTTGCATCTTGAGGATACTCATAACTTGTTGGAGAGAGATTTGAAAGATTCAATTTCAAAATGTATAACAAAAATAAAAAACATGTGCCAAAAAAACATTTACGACGGAAAAATAAAAATAGACTTGTAAACAGCTGTATAGAATAAAAATCATATAGAATATACAATTAACTAAATGACTGAAACTGTTTAAATTAAATGAATAGCAGTAAGACATTATGTACCTAAATTTTATTTGGCAACCTTTGGTCTAGTGGTTAGCATAACTATCTTAGCCCGCCAGGTGGTCCTAGGATTTTTTAAAGGGAGTAAAAATCCTTAGTCATACCGTCGTTCGTTAGGTACGTTAAACGGGGTCCCGAGCATGGAAGATGCCAGGTACAAATCCCTATCATAATTAAACCTGGATAGGAAAAATTTAGAGCTCCCACTATGATATCGTCCGATTAGCCTTACCAGCATAAAGTGACGTTAATTTTCGTTAAATAAACAAACAAACAAACCTAAATTTCATTAAGCTGTTTTTATCTGTAACCTGTTACATGACGAGAAGAAAATAGATAAACGATAACGTCAATGGCGCTATAATACATCTAAAACCGTAAAATTTCTTTTATTTATACATAATCAAGAGATTCCCGATACGAGAACTAAATCCTCTAGTCGATTCGTTAATAATAAGGCTTAGCGAACCCGATGGCTCGAATGCCGATACCACCAATCATTCGTAACAAACTTCTGCCCAAGGACCGTTACCCAAACCCAAATCCTCCAGATCACCCTTAACGAAATCTTCCCACCTACAGTGGTGTCAAACGTTTACTAGTCGGCACAGCGCTTATTACCAGGTAAAGAATTCATTCGTTACTAAGCCCAACAAATTTACAAGCTCTTCTTAATCTTTGTGGGGCTATCACTTCAATAATATTAACTAGGTGGATACTCTGCCGCTCTGTGGTCGATTCGTTAGCTAGAAATAAATTAACAATACACTTTCATGTGATAAAGCAATCATGACAAATAGATTTTATATTTAAAATAACAATGTAATCAAATGCAGAGGTTAATTATGTGGCCATTGGTTACTATTAGAATACCAAACCTTGAGGCAAGATCATGGAAGCATTACAGATAAGATATTGGTCGAAAAACTCTGAATACGTAAGTCGTCTTTAAATCTGCGAATGCAGATAGAACATCTGTTTCGACTGTTAGCTATATACTTTCACCGATAAAACAGAACGATTGTACCGAACATTATGAAAAACAAAATCACGATTCAAATTGATGACAGGAAATACTCTGGGCGGAAGGACAGGAAGACGGATTAGTGAATGCACTGGAGAAAGTAAAGACGAGATGGCAGGGAAAAGACACGCCTTGAATCTGACCCCAGGAAGAGTTCCTCCAGCGCTATCGGATAAGAGCGGCTAAGAGGATTACTCGGCTATAATTGCATCGTCTCACTGCGAGCTAGATAGTTGTAAGCCACTCTGAAATCTATTCCTCATTGCAGTTATAAGCATCTAGCTATGTAGAGGAGCGAGGTGCATATGCAATAATTTTCTCCTTTCACCAATTAAAAAGGCCAAAAATACATTTTAAGGAGGCGGGGTGGCTCAGCAGTAGAGCGCCGAGTTGCGTGGGTACTCATAGTGGGTAACGAAAATAGGAGAGAATCTGGCGGTCGAGCGTGATTTATGACAAGCCACCTCCCTGCACAACCGTTGTCCCAAGAAACGGTTATAGTGGTAAATTTTTTTTTAATAACACATTTTATGCAGAAAGGACGGACCTCCTGAACATTTTACTCGATGCTTTTCAAAATTAATTTCAGTACAAACTTCTAAGGAGTCTTAATTAATTTTAAAAAAGTCAATATTACTAACTTTATGAAGGTTTGATACTAGAACATACATCCATTAACGTAAAAACTCCCAACAGCCGTGAAACGAATCAGAGGGATCTGGAGATCTTCTTGCGGTTCTCTCAGATTCCATAAAGAGGCCTTAATAGGTGGAAAACCTGGGGGTTGAGTGTGTTCTTGGCCAAATCACCTCCTTGCACAATCTTTGACTTGAAAACACTTTTGGTCGTAGAGGGACAGATATTTTTTAATGTATCATACGTCGGTTGAAAACATACTTTAATTTAAGCAAAGATGCTGTCAGCATTTCAGTAAAAATATAGATACATACATAAATATGCATTTAACATTCTTTAAAAAATTCTAATTATTGTTCCTATTGACGTTTTGTTTTTATTGAAATTGGTACTATCAATAAAGTTACGAATACAATTTATATTTATAAGCAATATAATTTAAATTTATAGCAACTTTATGCTAGTATAGTTAATTGGACGATGCTACAGTGGGAGTCCTAAATTTTAATGAACCATGTATAATTAGGACAAGGATCTTTAAGGAGTATCCGACAACGCACAGGTTAGAAATTGCCATTTTACGCACCCATTTTAGAAGTATTAAGAACAACAAAATTAAGGGTTTAATAATCAGTACACTAATACTTTCAGATTGGTTTTTGTAGATTTTACGAACATGATCATAAACACAGAAAATAACACTCATACTGAAAACAACCAAGAGACACCATGAGTACGATAAATAAATAAGATTAGAAACAGGGAAACTGCAGGAAAGGGGACGTGACGGTAAGAGAAAACAAAGTGCAATAGAAGCGGGCAGGGCCAACCGTAGCATTAACCCAACTGTGGCGTCCAGCATTCCGTCTCCTTCCCCGTCTTTATGTTATCTTCAAGTTTACGAAATGGTATACAATGACTCAGGTATAGTCTGTCTCATAGAATACATTAGAGTTATAGTTTAAAACTAAATTTATCAGCAGTAGTAAACTATTCATAATAATAAAAAGAAGATATAGTAAAACTAAACCGAACTGGTTTAGAGACATGAAAAAACTCGGGGTAAAGGAGGATATGCTTAGGGATGGAACTGCTAAGAGCAGTGCCTTGAGATTGATGAGATTTGAGGCAAGAACGAAGCGGACAATCAAAATCTCTTATGAGGAAAGGAGTAGTAGATCGGAGAGGATGGAGAGATACTGGGCGGGGGGAAATCGCGGAACAAGCACTAATGATTGATCCAGAATTGATTAAAGTTGGATGACACTAATTTTAATAAATAACTGTACCACTGCAAACCATGAAGAGCCTGGGGTTCTGGAGCTGGTACAGACTATAACCCAACAGCAACTAAGTGGTCTACCACTGAGCCAATCCGCTCCTCTCTATCTATATGCGTATTATTTTTTATTGTTTAACTATTTATTTGACGTCACTTCATGCTGTTACGGTTAATCGGGAGATGCTATTACGTTGGGATTCCCAAATTATGCCTATCCAGATTTAATTAGGATAATAACCTTTAACGAGTACCTGACACCATACAGGCTCGGGATCCCATTTTACATCCCTTCTGAAGGTTGGCATAAGTAAGTCCCTTAAAAAAATTCTTAGACCATTTGCCGGGCTGCGAACCCAGTCCAATAAGGATACTGATTTTGGTCCTCAATGAGGATCGCACTGTTCCTAATTCAATAGCTGAGGTTAAGGAAATCACCGGATTTTCCCCAAGAGAGAGACATGACTCGCTCTATTGACCAGGAGCACGAGCACATCGTACAATTAATAACAATATAAGTTACATCTGCAGTTAATAACAATAATACATAATAACTAATAAGTTACATAATAATACATCTGCAGTTAATAACAAAATAAGTAAATTATCTTTTGAAGCCTATTTCGGACATGAGAATTTGTAGCGCAATTTCTAATGAACACAATGAAAAATTCTGAATACAATGAACAATCCTCCATTTGTATTCGTATTTCACAATGGCATGCTCAGTTTGACTTAGTTTTTGTCATATCTATCGAAAACGAAATCAAAATACATTGTCCCATTCAAGCAATACCTCATAACTGTCAAGGCTTCCTTAGGCCATGGTAAGAAGCCAAAAGAACTATTCTAGGTATAAATCTATCTCATAATGAGTACGTTAGCTATCGATTAAAGATTATATTAGCCTACAAACAATAACCACTCACTTTACACCAGACCGAGAAAAACAATAACAGCTAGCCCTACAACCATATATTACAAGTGGAAGTCTAATGTGCTTAAGAATTGAAATCCGATAAAAACTTCAGGAGCCTTTTTTTTTGGAACAAGAGTAGTCCTGGCCTTTTTTAACAGTACCAATATACCTTAAGATAGATATTCGTCTGTAGTAATTGTTTTTTCTGTTTCAAATAATATAAAAACTCCTGAAAAATTCTCTCTGTTCTCCGAGGAATTGCAAAAGGAAAGGTTAATAGTAAAGTAATAACTCATATTAAAAATTCTCATAAATTTTGCTGTACGAGGGTGGTCTGAAAAGTTTAGATCTGGTCTGTAAGGCGGATGGTCAAGCAGTTCAAACCGTAATTCGTGGATTTTCGCCATGCAACCGCTGAGGTGTGAGACGGTGCGTTGTGGTGAAACAGGATTTTCTTTTTCTGCAAATATTACCGTTTTTCCGCAAGTTCTGCCTTCAGCTTGTCAAGAAATGATGCGTAGTATGCTCCTGTATTGGTTTTTCCTTTTTGAAGATGATCGATTAAAATAACTCCTTGAGTATACCAAAAAACAGTCGCCATCTCTTTCTCAGCCGAGAAAACAGTTTTTGCTTTTTTTTTTGGAGCCGGTTTCTCCTTAGCAGTCCACTGTTTGGACTGTATTTTTGTTTGTGGCGTATAATGGTGTATCCAAGTTTCATCTAGAGTAATTAATCGGCGCCAAAACTCGGATTTATTGCTCCTAAACTGCGCCAACAGAGCGTTGGAAATGTTCATGCGGCACCCAACGTGCTTTCTCATCTCTAAATGTTGATTTAATATGTAACAAACACGTTTTTTTACATGTTCATAACCTATGCTATATCTACCACTTTAATTCAGCTGTCGTCTAGGACCATTTGATGAACATTGTTCGGGAGAAACTTTTCAGACCACCCTCGTATAATGTTTTTTCGTTAGTTATATATCAATTTAATTCTCAAATCTCCAACAGAACAAACTCATTTTACAATGAGATGATGTTTAAAGGGTATGTGTCTCTCATTAAGGGATTTTTAGTAGTTTTCTGAGGTGATAAAATCCAGGCCAGGCAAGAAAAAAGTATGAAAACACTGTCAAAAGAGATACCGAATATTCAATCTGCGAAAACAATAGGATGAAAAAAGGAGTAACCTTCGACAATTGTTAGAGGACAAGAGACCAGTCTAATTACTCAGGATGAAAGATAAGAGCTTAAGATTAACAACCACCTTCAAAGGAACTATTATTTAAAATATTTAGTAAATAATATTTTTTTAAATATAAAATATTCTCCAAATATCAGTAACATCACTAATAATTAATATAAACATCGACTATGGAAACGTAAAACTACAAGAAAAACCCTCAGAACATTCTGACTTTTTAACAACCTAAACGTTAACCAATTCAGATGTTGGGGATGAAAAATAACACAGGTTTTGTTTTTTTACAGTATTGTAAGGGTGTAATGTAATTAGTTTGGTTCAGTCAATGAAAGTTTATATGAGTTAATAAAAGAACAACATTAACCAAAAAGGAAAAAACCCTGTACCTCTTTTAACAAAGAAAGAAAGTAGTAATAATCCATAAAGTTAAGAATAAGTAAGGTAGAATGGAAACTGGCTAACTCATCTCAAAGCAACTATTTTATAATTGTCATTAGAATTACTATACATAATGGAAATAATATTAATTCCACGATTTTAAATAAAAACCATCATTTTTCTAAAGTAAAGGATCGCAGGGAAATTGCATTCTGCACTTGTCCACTATTAAATAATAGAAAGCGTAATGGTTAGCGCTTAAGCATAAATAATTGAACGTTACAACAAAATAATATAATAATAAAAAAAAAACACTAAGGAAATTAGAAAACTGATTCCAAAATGGAAAAGGAAATGTTTCGCCAAAGAAGTTGCAACACCAATAATAAAACGCTGAATTCCGCGACTTAGGTGTAATATAACTTTCACCCCGACAAAAGCAAGCATCGGTACCTTGGCCTACAATGCAAGGATATCCTCCCTATAACTCTTCGGCGTTTTCTACAACGGTATAATCGCCCAGTAACATTGATATGTAACTAAACTACATTCGTTGGATCGGATTACAAAACTTTTAAACCTATAGTTTAAATATTGGCCTGTATATATGAAAGATATTACTGACTTGTTAAGTCATACAACTAATTTAATTCAGGGATATATAAGATAGGAATATTATGATTGTGAAGTAACAAAAAATAATAAATTGGAGTAGTTATTATTGGTATTGGGGTATACTCATGATCCCTACAGCAACTACATGAAATATACATATAAAAACTAACTGATTTTACGTATTTTTATCTTCATAAACCACTTATTTGAAGAACTAATACAAGAAGATAACGAAATCAATTAGCCCCGGGGTATTGATTAGTGAAATCGTCCAACAAACCATAGTACCATAAAGTGATGATTAATAAAAAATTAAACAAACCAATTTATGAATTGGTGACATGAGTTGTTATTTGGTATATAATAACCAGGAAGCTCACGAATGATATAAGGACTGAAAAAAATACGACTACAAAAAAAATAGGTTCATTCCTATCCAATTTCGAACCAAATATTTTCGGATGGGATTAAACATTTTAGAAAACCATATTCAACTTTTCATATGCCATTTAGTTGATAACCTTGAATACTTGTCCTGTTTGCCAGGCTGTTGTTTGGTAATCAGATATTTTATTTTCGCCTACCTTTAATTTTTTCTCCTTCTATCTTTCGAAATCATTCACTACTAATATCAACAACGTTTTTCTTCCTCCGATTTAAAAATAAATAAATCTCACTTTCATCAAATAAAAAACTAATTAAAATCTCCATGTTATAGCTGTACTAGTAACCACTTCTAGAAATTCTGGGTTATTGAGTAGCAGTTCTCAGGGGAAAACTGGTTGAGGTACCGTTAACAGCCTATTGCGCAGGCTTATCAGCTCGTAAAATCTAAGCAAGGCTTTATCTTTATTATCATTCTCTAAAATTGTCAAATTTATGTCAATAACACTATAATATTTTAAAATAAAAACATAGTTATACGACAACCATCACCTATATTCACAGAAGAAAAACAAAAAAGTATAATCGAACTTATGTATTTATATCTATGGCTCACTAATCTGTTGTATGCAAATCACGTGTCAGTGTTTTGTGAGTATGTACTTGGTTTGGTTAAGTCAATGAAGGTTTATATGAGCTATTGAAAGAATGGAAAGGAAATAATGACCTTAACAACCCTTTTTTAATTAAAAAAATAAGAATGTACTAATCAATAAAGTACAAGTACGACGGTATGAATGGAAAATAGCAATATTTATAAGGCAAAATAACATAAACAACCACTTTAACACAATCATTATAATAATTAATGGATTAAGAATCTAAATTTTAGTATAAGAAACGAACAATAATAATTATTCGAAAATTTAAAATAAAATCTATACATATTATATTTATATCTTTATCTCCTTAATAAGTTGCATATAGATCATTGAAATTACGTATTATTTTAATAGCACACCTTGAATAGATAAGGATAAACGAAGATTTTCTCTGACCCTAGTTAGTTACGATTTGTAATCAAACCGAAACATTTATTTGTTTTCACAATAAACAGTAGTTGCAGAGAATAAATAACTTAAGAAACGCTTTTTTGGCTTTAAAACATTTATATTGTACAGCAATTGTTTTAGTAAAAATAAAAAAGGGAAAACCAACATTAAATATTATTGAATAATTAACTAAGAAAATTGTTAACTTACAGCTCCTCCCTCTGACGTTGGGACAACACCATTTTCATGATCCTTGTGTCTTGAAGTCTCGTATTCTTTTATTAAAAGAGTAGGATTCGGCGTGTTTCCAGCCTGTCTCCAGTCTCCTTAACAATGCCTTCTGCCCATCACACTAGAACAAAAGAATAGAATAATAATAATAAAAAAGGCAACAACAATAAGATAAAAAATTAATAGCGATTAAATTGTAATTATACAATATGAAATAACGACTTTCATAATATTAAATTATTCCTGACCATTAACAACATTGAATTAAAAGTAGTAGTAACGCACACAACAAATTAAAATTACGAAAGAACTATACCTTAAATCATCATGGAGAAAAAAAATACAAATAAACAATTTTTTAAAAATTAAAAAATGGTCAGGGGCGGGGTCAGTAAATTACACAAAATAAGTTAAACTTATTTTATTTGTGCCTACGTTTCAGCCTAAGCTTTAGGCCACCAGAGAGAGATGAAGAGTTCAACTGTAACTGGCAACAATAAAAAGACACTAATTTGTATAATATTACTTAGGACATTTTCAAAAATGTACATTCAATGCCCTACAAGTTCAAAAATCCAAAAACTCTTTTGGAGCAAACATAAAAAATCAGTTTAAAAGTAAAATCAATGAAAAGAAATCTGAAAAACATCCGGTCCCCGATTAATAAATAAATATAAAAATCAATAAAAAAAGAGATTTTTAATAATCTTGAAGAAGTATGACCAAAATAGTGTTCTAGGGATTACGAATAAGATACAAAAGCACGCTTACATTGATTTCCTTCGATACATTACCTATTATTTTCGGGGAAAAGATTTTTGTAACATATTTTGACATAAATAGTCAATAAAAAAAACTTGCACTACAACAAAATCTTGGGTTCAATACATCGTAGACTCTCAATTAACCCCAACTAAGCGTACACGCTAGATAAAGGCTGGAGGAGCCCAACGAGGCAATTCCCACCGGTAAAAAAATATATCTGCCACAGTCGGAATTGTACCTAAGACCTTCAGCTTGGCAACTCAACACTCTACATAGTACCCCGTTCCAACATAAATATTCAACGATTTACTAAATTTTTATTGCAAATAAAATATTTTTATAAAAGTACCAAGAGATCTATTTAGTTTTAAAATGAAATGTATTTGATTTTATTATAACTTAAAAAAAAACGAAAGCAATGGCTAACTACTACTAATTCCCATACTTTCGAACAGGGTTACGAAGAACTGACAGCTGCCAGTTAGTTTCAATAAATTATAAAATGAATTAGTAAAAGTTTCCGAATTAGGGGTGAAAACAAGATTGTTTCACAATCTCTTTTTAAAGGGTAATAAATAATTTCTGTTATTGATACTTTCAAATGACAAAAAAGACTGTTTTAAACTCCGTAGGAGTCTCTAGTGGAAAAAATTAGTATTACGGACGTTAATACGCTTTTACATTCTAAAATGAAAGATTAACCATTAAATACTTTTATAACTTATATAAAATTAACTAATCTCTTAGCAGATGGCGGGGAGATTGAAAGCTACCGGAATCGTCTTAATTGGCGGCTGAGAGAAATTGGCACGGGAGTAGAAATGTGTTTCCCGCGAGATAAGAAAGGCTGGGGGGACACGACTTGGTCCAGGGAAAGTAAGATAATATAGATAGAATATAGAGTAGCCACGAATGAATTTAAACTAACTTTATCAATATTAATAAAAAATAAATATAATAATAAAATCAAGACCGTAGGGATGAATTTTCGATCAAGTACTCCCCCTCCCGCTTCCCCCACTTACCTTCCAATATAAACAATGTGTTAATATAAAAACAACACATATATTAACTACATGTAAAGAAATATATATTTCTTGTCACCATATATTAGTATCGTTCTAGAAGAGATCTTTACATTTAGAATTCTTTATATCTCCATACTTTTAATTCATTTATTTTTAATGACGGAGTGAATTTAAGGTTGGAGTATTTCGAAGTAGTCAAACAATAAGATTACATCTCGAAAAATATTTGTATTTAACAGGCCACTTCTTAGAACGCTCACAATTATTGTTTGTTTTTATATTCATTTAACGTAACTCATTCTGTTGTTGCTATGGCTAATCAGAAGATGTTACAGTGGGAGTCCTAAATTTTGACTGTTCAGGTATATCTAGG
Organism: Troilus luridus; assembly: GCA_964056705.1. Lineage (NCBI taxonomy): Eukaryota > Metazoa > Arthropoda > Insecta > Hemiptera > Pentatomidae > Troilus > Troilus luridus. The sequence continues at coordinate 80,483,713 of OZ057414.1, read as the reverse complement.
ATAGGGATCTTTAACGAGTACCTGACACCAAAGAGGGGCGTTTTATGTATCCTCGAAGGACGACATTACTAAGGAGTTTTTAATCACTTGAAAAAAGCCACCTGCGGGGCTGAAAGCCTCAACCTTAGGCACAGTCGGTTGTTATGCTAACAACTATAACACAGGAGCCCACATGTAATGTACATTACTATTAAACAGCTTGGAACAAGTAATTGCGAATATATTTTCAAATTCGCTTTTCTATCTGACATTATTTTATAGCCCTACTGGCATATATAAATACATACTATACACATATCATTTGTATTTAACATCCTCTGCCATTCTACCCCTAGGGGGGATTAAAAGGGGGGGGGCAAAGTTTGTATGCTTGCTCACGTGTTTCTTACACGCAAAATCTAAATATTTTCGCTGAACAAAACAAATCAAGTAACATAGTTCACTTCTCCCTGCTGCCGTACGACAAATGAAACCGTAATACTAAGTAATCCTTTTCAATAAATTCAATAACATTACATACTAATCCTTTACTGACACGAACAACTGTTTCACGGCTGTGCTGATCCGTCTGTGATGAAATTTGATCTGGATAATCTCAAGCCAGGGGAAGGATATAGGCTACTTTTTATCAATACACAACACAGGCGAAGTTTATATAAAATTTTAACCTGATTGACTAACACACCCAGCGGTCAACGCACAGCAGAAACCACTGAAATCAGCATCTTGAAATTCGCAGATAGGGGCTTTGTATAGCTTAAATGAGCACTAAGAAAGGGATTTGCACAATACCACCCACAAGGGTTTCCGCCTTAATATAATAGGGGTTCAAAGATTGTATGGGATCCGTCAGTTTTGAAGTTAGACATCTGAAATTTCGGATGTACGAGGAACTTATAGTTAAAAAAAATTGAATTATTTATTTAAAATGATCTGTCACGAAACTTTATGTGGCAGACCAAATTCCACGCGAGCGAAGCCATGGGCAAAAGCTAGTTTAATATGAAATTAGAATATCGCATCTTCCGAAAGGGCACAATTATTTATATAGTATCAATTTTATTTAAAATGTGTAAGCATTGTGGTCCCAAAACAATAGATTTATTTTCCAAAACTATTATAATACTGAAGTTTAAGCAAATGTTAAAACAAAATATTAGTATTTACATTTAAAGATATTTCAATCAGTGAGCATGTAGTTAGAAAATCTTATGCCACGAAAGTTGGAAAATATTTATATAGTACCGATTAAGTTATTTTTTTTTTAAAGTGTGTAAGAATTGTGGTCCCAAATTTTCAGCATAAAGAACAGTAGATTCTTTTAACATAACTATTCTAATAAAGAAGTTTTAGTTAAATATAAATAAAAAAGGTATTTACAAAAGTAATACAGGAGTATGTGTATGTATGAGCATGTATACATACACATTTTAGTCAAATTCATTAAATAAAATTTACCAGACAGGTAAGATAACGAAGGACCACACTTGTTTTGGCAAGAGACCAGCGATAACAGGACGCCCTTGGCCTGACCTCAGCCTATATCACCGCATTACCCTCCATTCCTTAGGGCTCTTAACTACTAATGAGGAGATTACAGGGTGGTGCGGACCAGTTCAATGGCCATTAGTATCTTGTGTCCATATCTGGGATGACCGCTGATGGCGTCAGCCGATTCCCAATCCGGCAACTCCTGTCGGAGTCTAAACAAGTGGGCAAAACCAAACCTTAAATCAACTTGCCACTGTATCAAATATTATTTACATGTAACTACAATAATCTGAAAGTATTAGCAAAAATATTCCTACTAAATGATTTTTGATGATTTTTAACATTGAGTTAAATGACCTTGACTCTATTATAATATTTTTTCTTAAAGTATATATTTATAATGTATTCGAATCAGGTTAAAAAATTATCTTTTTAATACGAATTAAGAGACCCTGAAACAGAAATTTTGCAAATCTTTGTCGTGAAAAAATTACATTTTAACTAGTTAATGTTTATTTTTTTCATTAATAGATCGTTAATATATAAATAAAAAAATAATCTGTACCACAACAAACCACAAAAAGTTATGGGTTTAGTACATTCTGTACGGGTTCAGGTTAGGTCAACCGATTTGCAGTGAGGTGACTAGTCCTTGATCATGCAAAACCACCAGGCTTTTCCTTCAATTAAGGGTACCGATTTTATAGAAGCTGGGTGAGCCCCCAGGAGGGTCGACAGATCCCATAACGCCATTCTAGGCTATATACAGATTAAATAATTTATCTTCCACAGCAACCATTGGATGAATGTCGAAGATACCGGCACGGCAACTCAACGCTTTACCACTGGTCTACTCCATTCCCTTACTATTCAATACATATATATATATTCCCCATCATAGTAAATTTATCCAATATATTTACCACAAATAAAAGAAACGAACGGTTGATTGGTCGGTTGATTTTGTAATTGTCAATCTCTTTGAGCCATAGCATTGATACGTAGAAAACTGCTGTCAAGTGGATTGTCATTTCAAATGTTGATATTTGTGCATTTTCAAAGATAAAAATACAAAATGTAGCAACCTTTGTATATAATTTTAATTAATTACAAAAAAGTTTTATTTGAAAGCTTTAGTGTAAACAAAAATTGGAAAGCACTAAACAACGCTTAAATAGTTTAAATTCTTAGTACAAATTCCATTAAGATTAGATTGGAATGAGTATTTAAGTATCAGAGTAAAATCATGTTTACATTTTATATCAGTAATTTTGCAAATATATCAATAAGAGACAATATCTCCGAAATTCAAAATCAATTATTACAAACAATCGTAACATACTCGAATAGTGCAACTCGAAAGAATGAGCTATTCTTTCGTTAATATAACTAACGCTCCTTTAAAAGAACTACGACATAACTAAAAATGTGGCATTTTTGATTCAACATTGGATGAAGCTTTTTAATTCAGGAACGACATATCTGAAATTCCATTTCGATTATGTTTTTTTTAAAAACATATTTTGAGTTGTATCATTTTTGAAATTGAAGTTTCATGGGAATAATGACATAAGTTGTAATAAAAATTGCCTAATGGTTAAATAATTTTAATACCATCATTAAAGTAGGAATGCTTTGCTTTGCCAATATACAAATTTTTATTACTCACATGCAACTTCCAAATAACTCTATTGAAAAAGGTTTTTTGAGTTATGACGCTGTTTCTTGAAGAAGAGATGTGACACAATACTAGCTTCTTAATGTTTGCAAATACATTTCTCATCGTTATGCAATACGTGAATACATTATAAAGTAATAAAACCCTTTCGAATGCCCTTATATAAAAGGTAATTATCTCACTTGTGGAAAATGACTCTCCGATTCTGGGAGTACCTTACATAAGACTGAATTCTGTGATGAGTCACCTTGCAGCTAAACCCTGGAAGGTCCCACGAACACGTCTTCAAGGAAAGCGATTGCCGGAGGAACGACTCTAATAACAACTCTTTTCTCTCAAAGGAAAGGCTCCTATTGATAATTGATTTTCTCAAAGTTACATAAATATTAAACATGCGTCTGTTAAGAAGTAACGTTCAGTTTGTTGAAGTATTCTTTTAAGTGTATTTTCGAAAAAGAAATCGCATAACGACAAGTTATATAACACAACTATAAATTCATCTACTTTGATATGTTAATAATTTATAACAGCCATAAAATTTATAATTGTTATAATATATAATAACAAGTAGCTTATCAGAGAAATAGTCGATTGGTGGGAATTCCATTCACCCATTCCAATGGCTTCAACACTTAATATCGTAGGTGTGAGCGTTATTATTATTTTTAATTAATTATATATAAAAACTTGAAAAAAGAATTCTTAAAAAGTATAATGAGATAATTCTATTTTTCTAGAAACTTTAATTTATTAGAAATGTCTACAACTATTTACATTTACTATGTTAACAAACTAGTAGTTAAGAAAAATTATAAGTAAAAAATAAATACATTTATAAAAAGAACTCTTAAACACGCTCATTCCCTTACAGGTTAATTAAGGATTAATTAAAAATGTGAACATCATCATGAGATTAATTAATTTTGGCGTTTAATAATATTTTATAATAGAATGAAATCTATATAATAATTTCAAAGACAACAAAAAATTATATTGAAACAATAATAATAAGAATGAAACAAACATTTCGTCTCTTTAATTAAGAATTAATGGATTCAATTCAAAAAGAATATTAAAATAAATAAAATGTGTTACACAACTTTAAATTCGCCACATAACAGAATTTCAATCGTTTTTTCAAGTTATCAATTGCTTCGTTCGTTATCAAGTTAGTTATAAATTTTCAATTAACTGATCACATTGAAACTTAATATCTAACAAAAATTAGTAAAATTTAAGCGACATGCAAACTGAAAATCTTTCTCGATCAGTATAAACAATAGGTAACAAAATACTAATAACAAAAATCTTGATAACATTTTACTTATAATAATTTTACTGATAATATTTCAGTAGGAATACACCTAAATAAATATGATATAATGTTGACAATTAATGTTTACATCAACGAAAAGTGAAATATTACTAACAGTTTCAAGAAATATATTTAACTAAAATTAAATATAATCAGTAAATTACATTAACATTTTTCAGAGGTCATAAAAAAAAAATGAATAAAATTATCTACCATGCAAAAGCATCATCGTTTTTCAGGCAAATTAAAAATTGACCAACAATTACTAATAAATAAAAACATAATAGTATAATTTAAATAAATTTATTGAAATTTTAAAGAATGAAACGAAAATAGGGTACAGATTAATAAAAAAGTATTTGTAAGGATTAAGTACTGAGTATTTCAAATATGAGAAATCATTACAACGTTTTAGCAACAATTAAATTGCAAAATAATATTATTAAAATTTCGCACATTAATAAACACATTTAATGATTATCTAATATTCCTGAGGATTCAAAATGATATATGATAATGATAACAGGGTTTTAAAAGAATAGAAATTTATTGTTTCCACGGTTCCAGACTTCACTATTTCCGATCTTATAAAAACTACTTCAGCTTTCGCATGGTTCCCTTTCCCATGGGATATCCATATGTGAATACACTTTCCCTAATATCCATTAACTTTCACCCCAAACTTATAATTGTTATACGATGTAATTAACTAATTAATAGACTTTTATTTAAGCCCGTCATGATGACAGCCGTTGATAAATCGCGATAGTAACGAGGCAGTTCAGTCAGGTAATCAATTATCTTGTAAGTATTGAATAAACGTTCGTCTCTAATTAAAATTAGTGGAATATAACAATTACAAATTCTGCGGTGATTAGGTAAAAAAATCATTTTTGCGTTTAATTGGTTTATATTTTTATTAGTAATTGGTCATTGGTTGTAATTAATTTAAAGCTAATGAGTGCCCTCTTGATTTCCTACAACGATAGCCCTCCTTTCTGGTTTATTTAGGAACAATAACACGAGGTAAAAACAATTGAAACATCTTGAGTGCCGTATTATGAAAGAAATATTAATTGACATGGAATTCCGAACATGTTTAGCATAACTATGGATTTTCAACATATTGATACTACGAATATTTTTTCTGTTGTGATAATAAGTTTGTAAACATCATAAAAATATATCAGAACAGCATCACTATAATGTAGAACTCAATGCTGCTATCTTTACTACTGCAACTATTCTGAATCAAGGTTATTTTAGTATTCGTAGATCGTTGTTTTATCATATCAAAGATACAAACAATAATAATTCTTAATAAGTTGACTCACCTTTAAAGTATTAAAATGATTATTTTATTCAGTATTTCCGAAGAAACATACCTTTGTATGTTACTCTGTTTAATGCCTGTTGAAGGATTTAAAAATCAATAAATAATCTGTACACCTTTCATTCCGGATGAGCGATTTAATAGAATGCGATATCCAGGAAATTATAAATAATTGTATGCAACCATGAGCAATACGCAATTACAGGCGATTAAAATAAGCCTATAATTATTTTACTTACTCCTTTTGTTAGTAGTCTTTGTAGATTACTATATAATAATAATTTTAAATCATAAAAAATGAGTACCAAATTTAATAAGTATACTTACTGTAAACCATATTTCAAAAAAAGGTAACAAGCTGAGTATACGAGATAGAGTTGATTAAGGAAAATCCCAATAATAGTTTTAGATAAAACGGCCAAATCCATTAGCGGTTTTTAAAGTGATTTTTACACTTACATAAAATAAAACCCAATATGCAACATGCGCATAAATATTTAAAGTATATTAATCACCGATATTGATTTCTGATTAACATGATGTGTTTACAGGATGACATCATATTGGTTTATCAGGAATACAATACTGCGAACATATACTACGCTACGGTTTGAACGACAGAATGAAAGAGTGAATGAGTGATGTTAACATATACATATACATTAATACAGTGAATACCACTTTTCCGTCCATCATAAAAACTTGATAAGAATCAACTGAAAAAAAAAAAATTTCTTTAAATTAGAAAAATGTTCTGCTTGTGGCGAATGAAAAATTCCTGTTAAATCCTCATTAAAATATTTTTGTTCGTCACCCCCAACATACCTCTTTTTATTTGTAATATTAAATATCTAGCTATCACATCACATCCGAACTATATACTTTACAAACATAAAAAGGTCGAATATCAAAACAGATTTTTACCCACAAATATTATTCATGTGATCATGAAAAATATACGAAATTCATTAAAGTGCTTATTCAGGTAAATAATTTTTCAATTAATTATTTAAAAATAGGTATGGATTTCTGCTGATAAGCAGCGTCAAAGCGAGGTATATATATATTTATTATGATGAAGTAGCAGATCTATAGACGTCATTATCTCCTACAAAACTGAAAAAACATCGTCAGTTACGTCAACTGGTAAAGGAGACAAATAATGAAACCAAGACATTTCATGTTTTATAGAAATTAAATCTTATCTTAAATTATTTTACTTTTAATAAAAGTAGTGAAGCATTGTATAAATGAATAAGTTCTTTGACAGCATTTTACGTAATAAGCATCACGAGGAAATTAGGTCTCGTGTGTGTGCCTGGACAAATCCTTGTGGGAAGAATAAACGGCTACTATCCTTAATCTGATTTAATGGAATCTTGTGAAAGGATTGTGTGGGCACTTTGACGGTCTTATATCAATATTATATTGTATCATAGCGAATATATCGAGAACGAAGAGGGATGGGGGAAAAAGGGTTATGAAGAAAAATATATTCAACGAAGAAAATAAAATGAAAATGTTTATATAAAAGGAGAGGGGTAGCAGTGTGTAGAGCACTGAGTTGCTGTACCTAAGATCCGTTTTCCTATTAGGCTGTGGCAGCTAAATTATTTAACCTATTGATAGCCTTGGATGGGACCCTGTGAGGTCTTCCAGGGGCTCATCTACCCTCTAATAAATGAGTACCCTTAATTGTTCAAAAGTCTAGTGGTTGAGCTTGATCCAGGACAAAACATCCCCCAGCACAGACTAAGCAATGTACTGAACGCATGACCCTTCAAAGGTTGAAATATTACAAGTATTAAAAGATTTGCACAAATTGACTTAAGTAATTATAATTAGGATTATATAAAATAATAAATATTTAACTGTTTTTCCTTGTTATTTACCGAAAATGGTTTTCAGCTTCCCCCCCCAGTTTATTTTGTGAATCTCTCATAAAAAAAACAATCTACTCTAAACACCATTCCCACCAGTTTCAACTCTCGATAATCCTCCCATGAGTCTGAAAAGAAGATGATACATGACCTCTTTTAAGTTGAACTTGTTATTTCAGTACTCCTACCTGAGGTTTGTTTCTCTATTTGCCTTTGTATCATTCTTCATGTATAATTTTTTTTGTATTATTAAAATACAGTTGTGAATTTCAAGACTGTTTCTGACTGTAAGTACAGCTGCCTCAACAAGCTTTGTGTTAAATACAACAATGTATACTATTTTTTACTCCATCGTTTTAATATTAAACTTTATAAATTTTAAATATATAACAAGGAAACAAGAACTGTCCTTAAGTGTTCGGACAGTATCTGGATTGCTGACCGGACCCAGAGGGGCGAGGTGTCACCCTCCCTTGACGACCTTGGCTCACAGATCACGACCCCCGCATTCCTCTCTCACGCCCACGCCGCTTCAGTTATAATTGCGAGCTCTCGGTTGGAGATTCACCATTAGCCATGGGAACCTAAGGTCTACTGTTGCTCTTTAGGATAACAATTAGTGTTCCATTAAGGTGCTGTTAGCAGCCATCTACAGTTATGGGTGGGAAAAGCTCTTTAATGTTTAGGTTCTAAATCGGCACTCAATACAACACCCTCCCACCAGATCCGATCATTCATTAGAAAACATACCTCTAATTCCCAAATATGTATAGAAATCATGCAATAGTTTCAAGAGTTTACTTCATAAACTTCGCATAAGCAGTGCTTCACTGCCCAAGCAATGATCTCAAGGAGATGTCAGATACTGAATAATATTTAAATAATAAAATGGGATCCCACCCTGATAGATATCAATTTCTTCCCCAAAATCTTGGAGTATTAGTACATAATCTTAAGGATTGATATCAGAAACCAATACAAGTAAGACCTAAAAACTATTATTTTGCTTATGAACATGAAAAGGACTTCAGAGTGTAAGTAATGGGCTCGATTATTACAGAAAATTAAAGGCTCAATCCTAAATGTAATGTTTAGGATAAATGATAAATATTAAAGGCTAAGATAAATCTCTTGCAGGAAAGGAAATCATACCAATGCTGAATAAAACCTAAATAATGAAAAGACCTTAGAAGTCTTCTAAATTCATAAATCATATCAGGTTTAAACTAGCCTTTATAAAAAAAATAATGTTTTTATAGATGTTCTCAGTCAATGAAGTTGGTTTTTCATATTTTTTAAGGTTAAGCATATTACTCTAATCTAGAGTTAAAGCTCATATCGTCATTCCAATTGTACAGGAAAATTTAAGGAACAGACCAGATCAGTCCTCTGTTTTTTTTATTACTTCAAAAATCAGTTTATAAACAAGCGAATTGACGGGTAGAAATTCAATACATTTGAGGGATAATGAAAACCGTTTTAGGAAATTTTTCATACAACTACAGTTTTCATTTTTAAACATTTTATTCAACTTTAAACAGCTTCCATAAAACTAAGGTCAGAAAAGTTAAAAGTTAAAAAACCTTGTCGAACCAAGGCAGCGAAGTGATAACATTGATAATGTATTCACACTCCATTAAATCCAAAGACTTTTGTAATATTGTGGTAGGGCTTTAAGTGTACAAACAGATGTACAGCAGGTCACATAAATATAAATTTTAGATCTAATAACTAAACGATTCTACACAACGATAATGTATTCAATCACTTCTTGAGCAACAACTGATACGGTTTCTGTAACATACCTTTCAGCTATGTCGTAGGTGAACGCGTTATAAAGGAAATTGCAACATTGAGGAAGTTAACGAAATATGGATGGTGCAATGGTAATTTAAATAATTATAAATAGTTAAATCTAGAATTAAAAAAAAAACACGTATGAAACTTTTTAAATTAAGCAATCTTATTAGTAATTATGTTATCTATGTACATACATTTAGTCTGTTAGCAGCCGGAGATGGATCATTTGGGACCTGGGTTCTAAAAAGTGGATACCCAAAATAAGGAGGGGGGAAATCTGGCGGTTGAGCTTGATTTAGGACAAATCACCTCCCTGCACAACTGTTGTCCATGGAACAGTATTGTCTCTACCATGCACTGAACTCCAGAGTCGTTCACGGGTTCTAGTGGTACAGTTTTTTTTTAAATTTCTATATACATAAAGAGCTAATGTATCACTAAGTTAATAAATACATAGATGAATTACTTATAAAAATGAATAAAACCGAATCAATACACCGTTTACACATTATCCCTCCTACTCATAGACCACAGTTTTACTAAGAATGATTTCCCAGAAAACTATGACGAACGAGAATCAGCATAAACATGAATAAGTAATGAGGAAGGCAAGGAATTGTCAATGACGAAGCTGTAAAAAAGAAAATAAAGTCAGGTTGTACTGTCGATTAGTTTTTTACTCTTATAAATCGATGAAGAAGAAAAAAGGACGGAACAGAAAAATACTATAATTCCTTTAATAACCAAACGATTGTTTTATTTCAAAATATGATCCTTAAAACAAATTTCGTGCTTATATTAAATGCAATAGTGATTACAAAGATAAAGGAACTCCAAATTAATTATTTTCAGATTTTTGGTTAATTATATTTTATAACGAAGGTCATAATAAAAGATAACAGAAGAAAATAGAAGCGTGCATAGAACCAAGGGTGACTATATAAATTATGAAAATTAAATTAATTGTAATAATTAATAGCTTTAACGAAAACATATTTTTAAAGCTAAAAAGACATATAGCCCAGGATCCATGGTCCATTTTTTCACTTGATTAGTATCGAGCTGAATCTTCGTGAATAGCTTCGTTTCGATAAGACGCCCAACAATTTCCAGTGCGACAATTCTCGAATGTGTTAGCTAACAGAGGTAGCAAGGATAAAATATGTCTATTTGATGATTCTCAAAAATGTATTACTAATTGGGTTTTTTGTTTGTTAAATCTCAAGATAATTATCTAAATTATTTGAAAAAATACTTGTCCTACAAAATGTATGGTTAACGAGTCCCCTACTTCCAACATGTATAGATAATGAGGTTATCAAAAATGATTACTAACCAGCTGATTTTTTTTTACTTCTTCTTTTTTGACTTCATTACCACAAGAATTTTCGCAGAGGAAATTGTTGGGCGTCTCATCGAAACTAAGCTATTCACGAAGATTCAGCTTGATAGTAATCAAGTGCAAAAATGGACCATGGATCCAGGACTAATAGTAGATTTTATTCTATCAAAGTTATTTTGTATAAACCATAAACAAAAATATTTTTTTCGGTCCCGATGATGGAAAAAATAAGTCGTAAAATTAGTTGAGGATATAAAACTGTGCGTATTCAAAGAAATAATTAAAACAATCCCAGAAAAGAAAATTGATAAATTAAGAACAAAAATAACAATTAATTATTTGATTAATTAAAAGTTACTAATAAACAAACAACGTACCGATATAGATATTATATATTAAATAGATAGTACAAGGATGAATTAATAATGGTGAACAGAATACACACTGAACATGCCAATGATATTGGCTATTCAAACTAATTGATAGCAATACCTATAACTGTTACAATAAACGTTTAATAAAAATATATTTATAGTGTTGATAATGTTTTTTATAGCTACTTACTCGTAAAAATCTTGTATCACATACAAATGCGTCATTGTGACCTTAGCTCTATCTTAAATGTAAACCTATTAGTTTTTCTTATCACAAACTGATGCATTAAACTGTTATCATATTTCATTGCTTGAAGCAACGCCACTTTTTATCCATTTACTCGCATACAACTATAAAAATTTTCTCATCCATTTTAGAAACATTTTCCTAGGGTATGAATAAAATTCCTTAGACCTGTCAAAGTATGATGGATTTCACTAGATTTTTTTTATTTAGACTCAATATCACTTCGTTTATGGCCTATTAGACTATGGGATATGTGACACAAAAAGATCCCCCTCCATCAAACGAATATAACCTAAAATCTACTTTTAACGTAATTATTAATTAGCAATAGGTATTGAATTAACAGACCTCCCTTATCACAATGTGGAGTTTTTGGAGTTTCAAATAAAGCATTACTCCTAGCTAGTATCTTTTAAAATATTAATGTTATTTCAATTAAAACTGATAAAAAATAAATTTAAAATGAATTAGTCACTATTTCTTGGTGCTTCCAATTAAGTTCACCTTTCTGATAATACAATTTAAGTACTATTTCATGTTTATTACTTGAAAACGAAATTTAATTTGTTATTCCTATTGACATAAAAGCTTTAAATAATTTAAAAAAGAAATATATTTTATTTAAAAAAGTTATGAAAATCTCCTAATAGCATAAAGCAAATTACTAGTTCCGTTATTTCAATTTCAATTAAAATTTAGTAATTTTATTTATTTAATATTTTAGCGGTGTTGCACTATATTTTAATTTATTTTTAACAATAAATCAATAATGGTAATTAAATGTAATAGTGATGAAGTAATAACAAAAAAGAAGAGTCACAATAGGATGTTATAATATATATGATATGTTATAACAAATATATTAGTACGGTTAAATTCCTTTGTGTCATTAGAGGCATAATGAACATTCGTCAACACAGGATATTTTCGATTTCGATAATTCAAAATTTCACGATTGTGATACTTAATTTTTTTCATACAATTAAAAAAATAACAAATATAAAGTCATATTTCCTAGATTTGGGTTTTCATATTTTTTAATAACAATTATTATTAAGCTGAATATATGTTAGTAACAACTTTCTTATTATTATAGACTTAGACACTAGCATAAGCTAAGGTTTCAGTTTTATATATTGATACACTTCACTTAAACATTTCGAGTTTAAACATCTAAAGTAGAGGTAATGAGTATACAGTCCTTATCTGGCACCAACCAATTACAAAGGAACCTATTGATTAGGAAATGTATCATTACTGCACTAGGTTCAGCTACCGTAGAAGTCACGACTCATAGGACAGGACATTCTCAAAGCCCGTAATTAAAACCAAGTGTATTACAAACGAGTTAATTTCTTACGAAATAAACATTATAATAATAACCATAAACATTATATCTGTCTTCCAATTCTAATCTGTAAAATTTCAAATATTTCTTGCCATATCGAGGACGAACCTTCAACAAACTTTAAATGAGCTGATCAAATTTAAAATAATTTTCCTTCACGCTTTGTCGTTGTGGATTCGATTCCAACCTAGCCCATTTAATATTTATTTGAAGTGCGGTCCCAAGAAGCGAATCATAACCGTCCCATCTTGGTTACTACGGGCGATCAGGGTTTGGAAAAATGTACAAGGCCTACTTGCAAGACTAATTCCACCCACCAGTAACGGATTTTACTAAGCGTCGTTGACTGTTACAATCATATTTTGCAGAATAACAATAACTAGAGACGTAAATATATGATATAAGTAATTTCAATAAAGAATGGATACAATAAGTGGTTAAGTTGAATTGAAAATAAGTTATTGTACTTTAGGAAGAGGGATCGTGTTATTTTCGTAGTGAGCAAGGTGCTAGTTAAGACATGGGTTTGAAAAGGAGTTATTGCTAAAATGACAACTCCACTTCAAGCCAAAATCTACGAGTATCACACGATTCGGCTTCCCTCAAAAGATTTAACTCTCTCTGAAAAAAAATGTCTTCACCACTTATTAACTGAGACTGCAGATATAAGATGACACTTTTTAAAAATGTTCTACTAACGATAATTAAGCAAATTAAACGTCACTTGGTTACACTACCAAATTACTATTGAAAGATTATTTTCTACTAGTTTCTGTGCAATTAAGTATCGTTTAACTCATTTGTTAAGGGATTAAACTGTAAGTAAAACTTAACATTTGTCACGACATACCATACAGACTTTACCATCACAGTTTATAGAATACATGGTTTTTAGTACTCTCTTTTAAATTTGTACCATGTTCATAAGGTATCTGCACGAATAGTACCTATTTACTACAATTTACAAAGAGGAAGGCTACCATAGCTCTCTATAGCTTCTGTCTCTTGTCTTTCAATTCACTAGTGCAAGTTACTTTCATAAGCAGAAAAGGTATGGGTGCTGTAGATTTGAAATCGAATAAATATAAACTAAAAGATAAATTAAAAGAAAGATAACATACAAGTAATATATAAAACATCTTTAATACATTTACCATTCTTTTGATAAATTTGTTTGAATCTAAATGGCAATGTTTTGGAAATCTGAACATTTTTTCTTATGCTATTATGATACGTAAGATAAATCAGTTTATAGCCATAGGACCCTGTTGCAGACTTTCCTGGGGCTGTCTGGTGGTTGAGCGTGATTTTGACCAAATCACCTTCCTGTACAACCGATGGCTTAGAAACAGTACAGTCTCTACGATGTATTGAACCCTTTGTTGCTTGAAACGTGCAGGTTTATATTAATAATTATCACAATTTATTTGCGTAATTTTTACCCTGCTTCCTTTTTATTTTCAGAATTACTTCATAACCGTGCGAACTTGTGTTGTTTGAAGTTCTACAATTTCAAGTTGAATCATTTGTCTTCACTAAAAGTTCAACCTCTCCTTAATATCACTTCGGTCACGGATCAGCGATTGCGTGTGCTGCAACAGTACCGCTCGGCCAATGACTTCTAATAAGAAAGACCATGTTTAAGTAAGAACATTTTTAGCCTCAAACTAAAACCCAAGATTCAACAAATTTCAGTAGTTTATTATGGAATTTCGCTTTTATTAATGGTATGCAAAGATATTATTTATTTTAAAAAGGCCTTCCTGCTCTCCAGTATTAAATATATCCCACTGACTTTAGCCTACTGAAGAAAAAATCCAAGACTCAGGAGTACATCATGACAAACTTTGAATCCTCACACTAGACTGAAAATACAAAAAACAGCTCGTCGTTTCAGGCTACTTCGACACTTACTAGTCAAAAGCTCTAAGCCTCCCAATTAATAACGAAAGACTCATATACATGACTGTTATAAAACCTATTTGGACTTGAAGAGATTTGGGACTCCACCAAGCCATTGAATTTTTTTCGTATCCAATCCTTCGTAAAATTCTTAATGATCCATACTTTGTTACGAATTAAGTTATCCATATTGACCTGAATGTCTCATTTCTTGCTGACTTAGCCCGAACCCGATACCAGTCCTTTCATGATCAACTTTATACCCACTCAAATCCACTGGTTTCAAACCTACCTCTTCGATTCCCGATGATCATCCAAGCCGTCTGAGAAGATCGCCTCTAGACCTTAGTTCAATCTGTTATTAGATTACTACCACTGGGTACTTTCTCTACTTCCCTTTATCCATACCATTACATATCATTCATTATACTTTCTTGTGGTAAAGTTATTACAAATATTAAAGAAGAATAAGGTCCGGGTTTTTTATGTTCTTTCTAGTAATACAAAGCTGTGACCACTCAACGATTTTCTTCTAAATATAGAATTTTCTCGTCGATAGGTAATAAACTATATTCTTCTGTATTATAGTTCTTTCTTTTCCATTATACGAAAATAGCATCGTAATCTACCTTAGCGGATCAAAGCCACTGCCAATTATAAACTCCCCTGGCATTAATTTTTGGTTTTCGGCCTAAGATTAGTAACGATAAAAATAAGACAGCTTTGACCCAATGTTGAAAGCTTATATCCTGGTGTAATATAAATCCTATTACAAGATAATTTACTGAATGAATTAATAATATAAAAATTTTCACAATAATATGCATACAATAGGATCATTTCCCCACAGTAGGGCAGGATCTCATGGAGGTCAACGACCCTACAACCCGAACTGGTACTACCGCTCATAAGGACCGGAGGTCTTTGAATTTATGATCGAGTATTTCTTCGAAATATCTTAGGTTCCTAGCAGGAAAATTGTGGAGGATTGGTAAACGGAGAAGGAACGTTTGGTAAATGAGAAGAATTGAGCAGCAGCCTGTTGAAGCAGATGATAAACATGTTAGCGATAGCACAAGTGTCTGCTATATCAGGCAGATCTGATGACTCAGAGCATGATTATGATAGTAACGACCTTATTCAACATGACATTAATAGGCCTAATTCACAATAGATTTATTGTCATTTATATATAAATCGACTCCAATCAGTAACTACAAATAGTATTATTAATTATAGATCATCTATTTTAATACACAAGTCTTATTTTTAAACCATGTTTTTTAAGTTTACGTACAGTACCCCTGCAGTGAAATAATTTTTTTTCCAAAATTTTACTAATGTCGCCAATGTTAAAAAAAAAATCAACAAATAAACAACTTTCAAGACTGCTACATCTAAGGATTTAAATATATTTTTCAATGGCTTTTCGATTGCGTTAGCATTGAGATATTTCGGGAAAAAAAATATCAAAATTTATTTATTATATTAGTTGTTGATTCTATTAATTTTTAAATATTTTTTATTTTAAAAGAAAGGATATGTCTAGGACTGGGACATATCTTTTCTTTTAAAATAAAAAATATTTCAAAATTTATTTTCTTATTACATTTTACTTTTATCTACTTAAATCATGCTGTAACTTTTACTCTAACCTAAAAGTAAGGTAAATCGTTTATTATTTATTAAATGTTCATTTTAACATAAATAAGCTATTATAGCTTTAAAATACGTTTTCTTATATTATATTAAGAATTATTAAATTGCCACTTATATCACCTATCCCTAACATTTTAATTCACTGACACCAATCTTCAAAATAAAATAATTATTACACACAACACAGGAAAGTACTTGATTTATATTAAATGATTTACTAAACAAAATGGTTTCTTCCAAGGAAAAGGAGACAGTAACTGATCAGTATTAATTCAGATAAAATGCACTTTAAAACATGTTATTAAACAGTTAGATAAAAATAAAGACGCTATTTAAGATATTTTAAAGTATAATTCTTTTGCTAGGATATTTGTTTCAATTATTTTAGTTTTATATATTTTTTGTATCTTGTTAATTCAGACCTGAAGGAGAACTTGATTGTGGGTAGAAACGCCGATTTCTAAAAAATAGTTTCAACTATTTACGGAATTATTCTTGATGTCCACATGGACTGATTTTTCGTCCTCATTTTATATAGCCAACTAATAATTATTTAATAATATTTTTTCTGAATTGCATACAAATCGTATCCGTTATTTACGGCAAAATTTTCTCAAGGCGACTAAAAATCTAGTTTTTAGTCTTTATTTCAGTATAATCAAAATATCAAGGAAAGGCCGTTGTTTTTAAGTAAGGACTTTTTTCAATATTAAAAGGAAGTAAAATCTAGAAAAAAAGTATTTTCTTGACTAATAGATATATGCAAACTAACTAAGTTACAACTAAACCACGGCAAATCTCTTTAAAATAAAAATATTTACAACTAAGTTACAGTTTTTAAAATAACATATTTAATAAACTAGGGATTAGGAAGTTGAGTTGGAGAAGTTCATTTATGTTTTTAAACAAGCAAATCCTAATATATATAAATTAAAGGTATTTACTTATCTCAGAATGAATATTAGGATTCTTTCTTTTAATATAGGGTTATCAAGTAAAAAAAACAACTTTTTTTTCTTTATTGCCTTACGAGCAGTTATTCTTGATTTCCATACCTGCCCGGAGGACTCCGGGCTGAAAGAATCAGTTGATTGGTGAAAGGACCTATCTTATTGGCTAATCAGAGCAGACCGCCGATTTATTGACCAATGAGAAGAGATAACGCCCCTTCCACTGTTATTACGACCATCATTATACTTCTCTTTGAGAAGCATTGCTCTGTTATCAGTCCCGATCGCTGCGCAGTCCCGATGAAGAAGGGTCTAGGCTACGCTCGTAGCGGATCAATGATAAGAGGCCCTGCCTTCCTGCGGACGATACTAAAGTATATTCATAGGGGAAAAAAATATAATATCAACTAACTATAGTTCCATCAATATAATAATTTAAAAACGCACAATAATAATTGGTCCACCTAGAGAAGTCCAGTAACAGAATTATAACTGTCAAATTTTATTGGATACTTAAAGTGTACTTATAATAAAATACTTATTGAACAGCTCCATTTGTAAGTACGGGTCTGTTTCGGAAAACGCATGCAGATTATTTTTTAGATATCTGTTATTTATGCTATTAAATAAAATACTCATAACAAAACATGAGTATATTTATAAATATGTAACCTCAAAACAAAACAATTCCAATTAAATTTGTGGATAATAATCAGCAATGCTTTCTAAAATCTTAGTTAACAAACATTCTTTCTCGTACCTTCTCCTCCATATGAATTCGCATAAATATGAATCCAACGTATTTCTACTCTTTCCACATTATTTTTTGTGTCTTCGTTTGACTGAAGCCTAAAGTGATTCCACCCTCTGGGTATGAGCACCTGTGTTCAAGTCAACGTAATGTTTATACCTCATGCCTTCAATTTGCTTTATTCCCTTATAGGGTTTCCAGCAATCAATCAGAATATATTGTTGCCCCAGGTCGTATTGCGGCCTTAATGCAAGAAGTCAGCATTTCATCTGTTCCAGACACTCCCTAGTTTCTCTGCATACGCCTCCGAACACCCATTACTGCGGATACATCTTCCCCGCATTATATATCCTTTTGGAGAAGAAGGATTCATCGATTTCAACACTAAGACCTACTCTAATCATTATAGGCTTTGTTAATATATCATTTGCACATACTTCTCCGAGTTTGCTATATATTTACTTATTTTAATTAGTATTTAAAATAAAGATTAGATGTTAAATTTCGGAAACATATGGAGTTATTTCATATAAGTACAGAGATATATCTGAAGCCCCGATGCAGCAGTAGTTCAGTGGAATTTTCTCTAAAGTTGATTATATTGAGGGAAGCGGAATGGAATTATAATATAATATAATTAACCAATAACTCTATTTCCAACAGAATACAGTGCCATACAGAGAGAAATATTATAGAAATTATCGGAGGAAAGAGAATCTTAAGTGCAAATTTACTGGTAACGTATACATTAGACTTTATAGCATGGAAAAAAATATATAATTTAAAAATAAAGAAATGATCTGAACAGCAGACTAGCTGACGACGGCGAAATATCCTCTCGTGCACAAACAGGCTATGAATAGAAGCACCCCTATCCATTATTCAGTGGGGGCACAAAAGAGCGCTGTTCTAGTGACAGACTTTGTAATTGATATCGAAAAGAAAATATGGGTATTTTTTATAATAATTTATTATTGTTGTCGTTTAAACAAATATTGCTGTGTACAACTTACGGCATATATCAATATAATTACATTAGCTAGACTAATTATTAGAAGTTACAGTAAGACTCACTAAGAAGGTTTATTAAATCTAAGGGTAATCTATTAAAAATCTACCCACTAAAGATTTTTAGGAACAGTAATTAAAGAACGGAAATTTTAACGAGTAGAAATATATTTTTTAAAAAGGAGATTAAAAAATCATCGTTTTTTTAAGCCTTGGGTTTGAACTTTGATATTGTTATTCGATGAAGGACTTTTGAAGGGTTCTCTTGTTTTGTACTTTGTATATCTTAAGAGATGGATATGGAGTGGAAAAGGTTCTGATTTTAGGGGGGGGGCGCAACGGAAATAATAATAGTATTTTTAATAATTTATCATGAATATTTATATTTTATTGGATCAGGGTAGCTCAGTGTGTTAAGTCCAAAGTTGATGTGCCAAATCCGGTTGAGGCAGAAAATTATTTAATTTGTTAACAGCTGCGGGTGAACCCTGTGGGATCTGGAGACACTCTTGAGGTTAACTCATAAAGAGGGTACCCTCTTAGAACCTAGCGGTTCAGCGTGATCTCGACCCTGCGTAACCGTGGTCCTAGAAAATTTACCTACAGACCCTACCATGAACTCAATCCAAAACCCTTCATTATATATAATTCAGGTTATATATTATACATCATCAGATCAGGGAGGCAGAAGTAAAAAAAAAAAAAAAGGTATGAATTCTTTGAGTGATCTGAAACTTTCACGCTAAATTAAGACTTCTTGAAATTATAAAAAATTGTTACGCAATAGAATTGTTACAGAATTGCAAGGATATACCTCATCACATGATAAGACGTAAGCATACATTTGGGGTAAGTAGGCTGAATATTGAGGAATCTTGGTGGAACCATTCTACGTGTTGGAAAATGAAACATCAATTTAAATCCTTGATGAAAATATTTCTTATTAAGGTCATGGCTAAAGCAAATTTGTATTTTTTCCCCACAACAATCAAACAATCCATATAGAATAGAAGTGTTGACACTGCAACAAACACCTACTCTGCAGCTGACGTACTAACACTTCAGAACTAGTAAATCGAATCAGTTTTATTTTTCGCATCAGTTTTGACGTCCATAGGGTGATAAAATTCTGTTTGTTTGTAATATAAGCCCTTCCATTTTATCGTGTAGTTCGATTGTTCGGACGAAAAATACGCATTAACTGACCTAGCCATAATTTAAGTAACAACTTTAATTTTGGAACATCACAAAATCTAGGTTGTTACATACTCATTAACAATTTCATACTCTCATATCATAAGTTTATATCAGTGTCCCGGAGGCAAAGGACACCATGTCCACAAAATAGGTAATATCGTGATAAATAAATACAATGGTCAATACTTCCAATTACCTATTAATCCCTATATCAATATGAACAATTTTCTGTAAGCTGTTTCTATAAATAACCAAGAAACTAATTTAAATAAATCAAAGTAATGGAAAATTGACACTCCTCAACAAATAAAAAAATTACAAACAATTCACATCGTGTCGTTTACCTCTGGGGGACAGATCTGTGTGTGTGTCACAAGTGTCAAGTTTAACGAAACTAAATGTTCACATGTTAAGACCGTGGAAAAATTCCAACGAAAAGCCCTTAAGTCACCAAACCTAAAAACAGAAATTGAAAATTAACACAAGTTCTGTTTTTAGTCTTGGAGACTTAAGGGCTTTCCGTTGGAATTTTTCCACGGTCTTAACATTTATGTAAGGTCTCTTTTTACCTTTCCCATTTCAATAAATGTTCACATATTTTAAGGTGAATTTTTGAAATACATCTAGATATATTTACTATTTTACAAAAATAAAAGCTGTAAGATTTTAACATTAAAATTTCTCCTTCACTCCAATTTATGATTCTTCAAGAGTGATAATATAGCAGTAATCATTTTTTTTTCTAGTTGAAACAAATCATCAATTATCTGCAGAAAAACTATTAATTACAAAATATGATAAAATAAAAAATACAGTAGTTATCTTAAACTATTATAGCCTTTCCCACGAGATATTTTATTGGAAAGTATTCTTTATAGGCTTCCTTTCACCTTAATCTAAGATCAAACCGAAGTTTTCACAGAAAAAATGTCGAGCATTCGGCCTCAAGATAAAATCATTGTCATAATGAGATTCCTATATATTTTTAAAATTTGTGCCCATTGGTAAAAAGGAATTTTATAATGCCAAATAAACGCATTTTTCTGACAGGATATGTTAATAAATAAAACTGTAAAAATCAAAAGCCACCATTATTTGGCTTTATTTTTTAAAAAACAATTACAAAATAATTCCTTTGTGAAAAAATAAATTTGGAATATTAGAATTAAAATCAAAATTTTTCAAAGTTTGTTTGGGATTTTTTAAATCTTTAGTATGCGAGCTAAAACTGACGGAACATGTTACAACAAAAACAAAGAAATGTGGTAGGAGATGGTTATGATGAAACTTCCAAATTTAGTAAACATCCTTTCTAATGGAAGTTTGGCAAAACATTAAAATTAACAAATATAAAGCAAGGTTTAAAAAAATAAATACAAACTTAAGCGTTATTAATAATGCCTTATTTCACTCTATAAATATACCGATAAAAAAAGTTGCCGACGTTTTAATAAGTTTATAATACTGCAGTGTTGCAGAGTAGTGCATTACCAAGTTCTGATCTATATAAGGAATGTTGATAAGGTTTTAAGTCTAGACCAAATTATTTGTATATTTCCCTCTCCAAACAAACGCGTTCTTGGTGGTTTTTTTCCGTATCAAATTCAATTTTTAAATTTGTACTACACAACTTCGTACATAGTTTAAACTTCTTTTTTTTATTACTCCGCATTTCTGCTTTTTAAAAGTACTTGTTTGTTTTTTTATGCTATGCTTATATTGTAGGAAATAACCAATAAGCATAACATAAAAACAAAAAATTATCTTTAAAAAGCAGGAATCTGCTCAAAGTATACAAAAAAAGTCTAAAACTACGAAGTTGCATAGTCAAATATTGAATTTGACTGGAAAAAAACACCAAGAACACATTTTGAGAAGGAAATATACAAATAACAATTATAGAACAAAGGGAGTTCCAGTGAATTTGTACGATTATACAATAGAGATTTGTTCATTGATACTGTTCTTTGAATTTAATTTTTTTTTTTTTTGGCCCCGAATCCAATAATAAAAATGCAATATACAACCACTCATACAAGCAAATTAACCTACAGCCCATAACAACGTTGACTAAGAGGTTCATGGACCGGTATAAATAATGAGCCACGAGACGCATCGTATTTAATCGTCCAACTTTCTAGTCATGATCCTTAACTGACAGCTGTTGCTTCGCGGACAAGGATTGATAACTGTTCGCTGCGGCAGAACCATTTTATCACGAAATAATAATAATGATTATCCCATAATTATAACAAATAATATATTATTTAAAGTTGTTTTTGCAATATCAGGTTGCTAGTACATTGAGATCTCTCTTGTAATTTTCACTGTAATACTAACGAATCTAGATGAACCCCACAACTACGTAGCCTATGTTTAGATAAAATAGTTAATACTTTATTTTTTAATGTGATATTGAATTATAAACCTGTCAAAATCTACTCAAAACATTTAAAGGAAATTATGCCTAATGTTTTATTAATATTTTTTTAAAGTTTTTTTCCCTAAGGGTTTTCTCAGGTAGAGTTATGATAATAATAATAAGAATTAGCGAATTCGAAGATTCGAGGCCGATACCTCCAACCTCTGCTTATCAACTTCTGTCCACAGATCACTACCCAAACCAAATTCGCCAGGTGCTTCCAAGTCAGCACAGTGTTTAATTTTTTAGGAATTCGTTCATCAGTAAGCCTAGCAACCTTACAAGCCGAACTTAAGCGGGTATAAGCTTCGCGATAATCTCCTAAATTCTCCAGTGGTCTCATCCATTTTTTGGATCCAATATTCTACTCAAGACCTTATTTTCGAATACCTTAAAGCGTTGTTCATCTCTCAGCTTGAGTTACTGAACTGAAATTAATACATTCAAACATGAAAAAAATGTATATATTGACCGTGATACCAGAAATAGGAAAACCAATTAACTATCTTTATGAATGCTAATCTAATGTGACAATATTACTATATACTATTACTATATTAACAATATTACAATAATGTGACTTTATTACTTCTATTTCTTGGTACATACATCGTTAAATTTTTAACATTTTAAAATACTACTGATCTAAATGTTTCTAGAGAAACAAATCCTCAAAAAATGTACACACAGAACTGATATTTATAAAATCGTTTAAATTTAAGTAAGTAAGTAGTGAAGTTAGTAATTTAATAAAGTATTAATTACTAGAAGGATAATTAAAAACTTTCACTCATATAACAGACACTCGTTCAGTGTCAACGGAAACTTTTCTATTTATTACCTTCGCGTCAACTTCGGAAATGCCTCATGTTTAAGAACAGTTATGTAAAGGCAAACGACTCAGCTCGAATCTAATATGCATATGATTTTATATTATAATATAATTTAAACCTTGAATTAATACTAAGGCCTGTCGAATAATAATTTTGTAAATTAAAAACAAATTAAAATATAAACCTCCTCTCATCATATTCCAGATATAATATGTCCATATTAAAATTAATACATGATTAACAATTAAAAGTTAGCAAAAATCTCTGCACGCCATTAATTGAAAAGCTACTAAACGGTCAAAAATAAAGATTATAGATAACAAAAAAATCTGAAGCCTTTCATGAACCACCCTGTTAAATCCCATCGAAGCATCCTACCATGAATCATATATTCTCGGATATGGATTGACATAAAAGCGCTTAGAAATAAACAAGCATGCACGCACAGGTACATTTTCTAAGTTTCTGATAAGAAAATCTTAATCAAAGTCTATATATATCGAAACGATAATACAAATTTTTTTAATCATCACCAACCCAGCTATTTCGAAATACTTAGCAACAATTAGGCATAAATGAAAGAAAAATCAGTCAGTCGTCGTGCGATAATGTGAATGCAAGACGTTTATGAGCCCGTATGTGCATGATACATATATGTATCCTAAATATAAAATTACTAAAATAAAATAAAATATTCTTTCAGGATAGACGTCATTTAAACATAATGTAATAAAAAATAAAGTAGATTATAAGACGAATAAGATAATCTTTATAAATTATTAAAAATATTTAAAAAGTTGTTTCAAATAAAATAATATTACGAATTATATTCTGTAAGAAAACTTCATTCAAATGATTTTTCCTAAATTCTGTAAGGTATACTTTAGTTGACAATTTATATAGCTTATAGGGAAAGATGCTTTCAGAGCTTTAATCATTTACGCAAAATAAAAGAACAAGTGGGGGGAAAAAGTTAAAACAAAATGTCAAACAATTTTAAAACCTTAAAAATAATGTTAAAAACTTGATAAACTAAAAGCTAAAATAAATTGAAACAGAAAAATTGTAAGCGGTAAAAATCCAATTCCTTACATTATTTTGTGCCATTGGTTAAGCGTATTTCATTTTACAAATATACCTTGTACTAAAATGTTACCCTAAAATATGAGCGCCATGCAGAATAACAGTGATCAACAACATCTAGTAATTAACAACATCAAATATAAATTAATTAAGGTATGAAGGAGTAAGTAAAACAAGTACTAAGTTACAGAAAGGTTAAAGCATGATAAAATAACATTAATATTTGAAAGTCTTATATACCGATATCATAATAGTTGAGAAAAATGTTTAAAAACAATGATCCATCAAAGATATTCATGAAAATGAAGAGTGAAACTTAATTGAATGCATTTTTTTAAATAGAAAAGATGTTTTTTTTTTATTTCTTCAACATACTAATCCTCCGGAGTCACTCCGACAATGCAAAGTAGGGATATTTACCGTAGTAGATGTACAGTTGTTAAACACGAGCACTTTTCCCATAACAAGGATTTGCACTTATCCCTATTAACGTTTTTAAGTGGGGCGACTAGGGATTAACGCTAAAACCAGAAAACCACCAAGGAGATATGTAAATTACAAAGTATTTTAAATTATAAGCTTTTAAAGTCCTCTTATAAAAAAATAAACTAATAAATAAAATAAAATTGAGTCTTGTGGTTTAAAAAGTTGAAAGATTCAACTCGAAAGAACAACATACATAAATTAAGGTAATTAAAACTCAATATGCTTCCTACTCACTATACTATTTTTACCTTAGATAACTCATTACGGATTTTTTATTAATCAGTAAAACATGGTTCAAACAAGAGTTTGATTTAACGAGGCAATTACCCACATAACCCAGACCACATATTATCTTTAGTTTCATTTGTCTTAGGATATGAATACAACATTCCATATGGGAAAAAGCTTGTTAATAGTTAATAGTATGGTTTCATGTTTTTAAAAAAAAGCTAAGTTTAAAAAACAAACAATTAAAATTAAAACAATTAAATTTTAAAATATCATAAAATCATAAACGCTTAGATTAAGAAGAAAACAATAAGCAACTGGTATTGTTCTGATTGAGTTTGGAAATAATTCTGTCAACAATGAAATATTTTACCTTGATAAAGTTTTTTAATTATTTTAACAAAAAATAATTCTGATCCCCTCCTATATAATAAAAAAAACCCTGTACCACTACAACTCATATCTTGGGTTCAGTACGTGGTAGAAACTGACTGTTTCTTGGACAGCGGTTGTGTAGGGAGGTGTCTTCTAGATCACACTCAACCACAACGTTTTCTACCTATTTAGAGTACACACTTTATAGAGGGCGTGTTAGTCCCAGAGGGGTACTACATCCCATTTGATCCATCCCCGATTAAGAGATTGAATAAAATCTGTCACAGCCGGTTTTGAACCCTTTATTTTTGGCACGGCAACTCAGCGTTCTATCGCCGAACCACTCCGCTCCCTATCCCCTAAATAATAGAAAAGCTTAATTCTCCTGAGCAGATAGTTATAAAACAAGCAATGCATAAATCGGGAACCGCATAGCCTTGGGTAATAAGAGAATAGCTATTCCAATTAAGAACTAGCGGTTCATGACGTGAAATGCGAATTAGACAGAGTCCTGAGAAATTACGTTTAAGTACTGATGTATGAATCCCGAAGCTAGAACGTTCCACACTTGACCTCCCAGCGATGGAAAGGTCGCGGGTACAGATCGACGAGATGGTATATTAAATGAATGCGGATAATTGAGAGAAGGGCGGGGAGAAAGTGACCGATAGCGATGGTTAATGCGGCTCAGTTTCGTGAGGCACAACTTAGTGTAGTTAGCGGAGAAAGCAGAATAATTCCCACGCGCTTCCCTCCAGGCCTCAAGTGTGGAGGATATAGGAGGATGTTCAGTACAATATTCTATAAAGGAGAGACAATAAACCTTATTATCCAGGAAAGGAGTATAAGAGGAAAGAGTAGGACGGGACAAGTGGGTTGTAAAACGTTTATGTAGGCAAGGGGTACCGCAAGGATATTCCTCATCTTGGACGTCATCTGTTATCAGGCCTTAAAGGAACAGGGATTTTTATGTTCATTTGATTTTGCACAACCGCTTACAGTAGTAGAGGCTATATCGTACTGCTTTTTTCTATTATACGAAATAACAGTAACGGGTCAATTAGAAAAAGTAAAATATAAAGTATTTTGGCAACATTAAAAAGGGATTTATTCATATAGATCAGCGGAATAACTAAAAAAAAAACTTAAAACAAAACAAAAACATAAATAAAAATACTTTGTACAACTTATATATTTTACTATTGCCAATCCACGTAACTATAGTAGCAATTTCTTAGGTGAAATTACTTATTTTATACTTTATTTGTATTTTCTAAATTGTACTTCTTTTTTTTTTGTACCGCTACAAGTGGGTGTTATAGGGTTCAGAACATAGTAGAGACAGTTATGCAGAGAGGTAATTTGTCCTAATTTTGGGTATCCAATTGATAGAGCCGGGGTGGCTCAGCGCTCTATTACTGAGCCACTCCGTACCTTTTTCCAACTTGTATAACAATATTAATCGTATTATCCATACGTTTCAGTAAGAACGGAAGAAGGCTCTGAGAGAGGAACTTAAGAGTTACTGGAGGACATCGAAGCTGGAAGAACATACAGACATGGAAAGTGATATCGAATGTTAATTCCCAGTCCATAATAGCGGCTCAATACGAATAAAGGAAATAATAATCGTATAATATACATATTACAATGGTTAATGAACAAGGTACATTTTGGTAATTACATAAACAACCAATAAATTTTTGGAAATAATATTCAACATATAAGCTCGTATAAGATACATGCAACTAACTAAATATTTAAAAAACAAAAAGAAAACTACCATAACGACCTATGTATGATATTGGTATTAGTATTGGTTCAGTACGTGGTAGAAAATGTACTGTTATAAAGGCAACTGTATAGGCCAACGGCCAGGTGTTTGAAGGTCGCAAAAGATTGTAAGAGTTGCATTTTGAAAGGGCATGTCTGAGTAGTGTAAATCCAAGTTTGCAACCGAAAAAACCGGATGGAAAAACTTTTGGAAATTTTCAGAGTTAAAACAGTTTTTGTCCTTTATCTCCTAATCTGTGCGTTTTGGATAAAAAAAACCATGGGTAGCCACATTTTTAATGTAGATTAAATTTGCTACAATTTGAATCCAACCGCAGCTCTGTAGGTCTAACAGATTCTGAGTTACGCACTTTTTCCAAAAAGTCCAAGTTTTAAGTTTTGACCCACTTTCGTGAGGAACACCGGCCGAAGGAGTAATCCTACGATGAAAGTCATTGGTCATGAAGTTGTAGTAAATTTAATTAGCTTTACTTTAAGCACAGAACGAGGCCTGTAAGTATTATACTTCACTTGTTAATTAAAAAAAAAAAATTGGGGAAAGTGGGTGTTTTAAGAAAATGAACTTGTACGCCACGAATCGATCTAAAACAGCTTTTTTATTGTAAAATATAAATATTTACTTGTAAAGTACATATACAAAAAATAATGGCAGTAGTAGGTACTACTATGTAGGAGGGGGGGGGGGGAGCCACCTAGTCTCCCCGAGGTTTTTCGGCCACCCAATTTTCCCATCCGTCTTTTCTGGGACAAACTTGGATTAACACTACTCAGACATGCCCTTACAACATATCAAAAATGCAAATCTCTTTAATTGCTTGCGACTCTCAAGACGCTGGCCTATATTTGGACTATTTGGAAAAATTAGCAAGGAGCGTAACTCAGAATAGATTAGACCTTCAGAGCCGCGGTTGGGTTCAAGTTGTAGCAAATTTATTCTACTTTAAAAAATGGTTACTATGGGTTTTTTTTTTAAATTCACCGATCCAGGGTCTGTAGATCCTTAGGCACTAGCTGTGGCTGTTAACAGTTTACATAATTTATCTGCCACAGCAACTTAGCGGTTTAGACACGGAGATACCCCCTCCCATCTAATTTGAAACTAATTAGAACATAATAATAACTTAGACAGTAATCGAATAGATATTATTTATTTTACAAGATTAAGTCCTTAGATGGTATCTCTTTGACACTGCATTTCCTTATCCGTCTAGATACCCTTGAAAACTATTTCCCGACATAGGATACTAATTAACGTTTCATTCTAATCAATTGATCACGGGGTAATTGTAGCGCATAATATTCAAGGATCCGAGGAAGCAGAGCTCATTCCTTCCTACTAACAAAAAAGTACTACGATTTTATTTTATTCGAGACGTCTAGGTTGTCTCGGCAGCGTCTACTACCTGGTAAAGAATAAAAGAATAAATAGCCTTCAGTCTATCGGCAACAAAGAATTGTTTAGTGAATATAAACGATTTTATCTTCCATGTTTATCAATGATTTTGTTTCTTATTGTAAAACATTTGCCTTTAATTTACACATCTAGGACGCCATGCAGAAGAGTAAAGGCACTACTAATCGAACGTTCCGGGTTCCAGATAATTATTATTATTTTATATAATATTTATCAATTATATTACGTATTTTATAATAATGGATTAAACTATAAAAACGTTTTTTCTCTGAAATAATCGCCAAAATAAGCCCTTGTGATTATATAATGCTAATTAACAGCAAATATTATGATTGTATAAGTGATCACAGAGTAAGAATTTTTATGATGAATAGTTTAAAAAATTACAATAATTATAGAGGAAAAAGTTACCACTATTACTAATTTATTCTAGTTTATAGTTACTTTACATATCTGCAGAGCTCTTTTGCAATATAAACGACTAAAGAAACTTATTACAAGTATAATAAAAATGAAAAATAAATCAAAACGTGATTTAAAAAACATTTTTTTCTTCTTGCATTTATATTATTTTTTACATTAATAATAGCGTTCCACAAACGAGTTAATTTGAATAAATTCCACAGGAATATTTTAATTTTTTTCGCTCAGTTCTCAAACCGATTCTGCATACATGAAGTTCCTCATTATATTTTATGAAATATTTCAGTGTCACTCAAAATATAGGAAGAAACTATTACTAAGTATCAGGATATATTAGTAACTTTTTTTGGATCTATAAATACGAAAACAGGAAAAGATAAATTTTATTCTTGCGAAGAGTTTAAAAATATATCAATTAATTAGTTAACCTGATTTTGAAACTATTATTCATGCTTAAAATGTAGTGAACGACAATACTATAATGCGCTTCTAAATTTATTAATAATATAATATTGACTTACTTCTATGTTCATCAATTTAATGACTTGTTAAGTAAACTCACCTGAAACAATAAAAATAAAATTATTAGGCATAAACAAATAAAATAACATTTAAAAATACATTAGGTTTATAATAGTTTCCTACTGTTTAAGAAGTTGTTTTGACCTCGACCCGGACCATTTAATCGTTAAAAAAAAATTAACGACTGATTATAATATTAATTGCTTTAACAAGAAACAATTTGTAATGAAATAATCAATAGCCTATATCCGCCGGTAAAATAGATTAAGTTGTCAGTCAAGAACCGATGAATAAAGATAATCAGGTTGAAGGCCAAGAAAAGAAAGGAGTTATAAGAAATATTCTCTATCTTCCCCTAATTAACTATCGGCATTGAGCTACTAGACTTCCTACTCTGTTACGATTTATTTTCCTAAACATAATACAAATAAATAATATTGTGTATTGAGAATACATAATACAAATTCGAATATTAAAAATTTAAATGAATACAATACAATAGATTCGCTTGCTTAAAGGAATATATTCAAGAAACACGACACAATAGAAAGTAAGCTTGAGATACAGTTTTACTAGAAAGATTAAGTTATTAAGAAAATACTAAGTTATGTACATTATAAAATTAAATAATAACTAAAAACTGGACAATAGCTAGAAAATTTACTGAGCCATTCAGGTATTTAAAAAAAATACCTTAGTATTAAATGGCATATCAATTGATGTAATAAATTTAACTTTGACGTATAAAAGCTATGCAATAAATAACTAATTGATTTAAAAAAAAAATAAATCCAGCTCGTTTTAATGTAGAAAATAAATTTTAAAATCATCTAGATTGATCAGCTCTCCGATTAACAAATGTCCTGGTGCGTTTTGATTGACAAGAGAGAATACTTTCTTTTAAAAATAATGATAATAAAAAATCATCATAATATACAATTAAATGGTTATCACAGACTAGCGATAACATTTCGTAAAAGGTGAAATAAATCAATTAGTTAATTAATTCATTTCATATAATTGGAACAGGATTTAAACCACTTAAGGAAGAATGCAGACCAGTTCCTTTATTTTTCATTGGGGGATTCTTTCTTTATGAAGCTTTTTTTATTTATTTTTTAATGAAGCAAATAGCAGAATACTTGGAAGTAGCCAAGAAATTTGTATTGGAAATAGCAATTTAATATAATAAAATAAAGGCATATTTATTATATATCATATTTAAACAAGGATGATATAAATACTGATTCAAAGATCAAATAATAGGAATAAAATACTGTAAAACAAGGAATATTAGCTACCTATTGTTTCCGATTTTAACATATGTTGTTCATTTTTATAATGTTTTTTTATAAACTGGACTCATTTCTTTAGGAATTTAAATTGGGAAAGAGAAAACGATTTTCCAGTCATTATATATTCTTAATCCTTATTGATCATTTGAGAAGTTTCGACAACACTGTGTCATATTCAATCTTTTACATTCACTTTTCTGCATCAGTATAAATCATTTATATAACTTTATAACAGTTATAAGTCTAAAAATTCTCTAAGTCACATTCATTTAATTTTTTTTTTAAATACATATAAAACTCTAGGGGATCATCTATCCTCCATGGTCAAAATAATGTTGTTCTAAATTTTGTTCATGAAAAAATAACACCACCAGACCAATTCAACAATAGGGAACCATGCGTAGCACGTTGTATTGGAGAAAGTTTTCAAAATGCGTTAATAAAAATCAATCAAGTCATTTATTATAAAATTTTAGATAGATTATTGAATAAACTAAGGATTATAATTTGAAAAAAAACATGCACATATGGTACTACGCTTGATGACAATAGATTGATAAGAAATAAAATTTCGGAGAAAAACGAAGAAATAGTTTTGGCAGGGCAGATCGACAAAAAACTATTTTTTTCTTTCGTTTGGAATTAAATATTCAACCAAAATGTTTTAAAATATTAAAACGATTGCATTAAAACTTGCTCTCTTCGAGTTGTTTGTAAATGATATTTTATGTTATATAGTGGGAGGTTTCTCCATTGACGCTTCCACGTGAATCCCTTAGAGGAGGTTTTCTAAAGAAGATCACAAATACAATACGTGGCAAAGGGCATTTGTATAATTTCTGTCAATTAATATTTATTATTACATTATGTTGTACAGCACACCTTATTCGTTTACAATCCACCCGTCGTAAAAATATTTTCGTCAGGATCAAAAACATACATAGATGTAAGAACACAATGTAATTATTTGATTGTCGATAACTCAGAGAGTTTTATAATGAGTTGTATAACAAAAGAAAGAAAGAAGATAGGAGTTAGGTAACTAACAGTGTAACATCCCTTAGAAGCCCTTCAAGACTTAAGGTGAAGCACCACAACAACCGACAATTTCTCGTTACCTCTAAAGCTTAACGAGCAGGTGGTATACAATATTACCTTAAGCAAGCCTACAACATTATATTTCCTTTAAAATGTCTTCGCCATTTGAATGAAGTTCCTCGGCAGTCAAGACGATTTGGCTAGGGGTAAGGAGCCAGGCGCCCAATAACCTAGGATGTCTTCCATGCGTTCATCCTTTGATCCTCTGAGGTTTTAGCGTTCCTCAGGCCTATCTAAAGAAACGGATTTAAGAGCTTCAGGAAAATTGCTTAAAAGAAAAAATAAGGGATTTAAGAAGGTATAAAAATGATAACGTGTTGCCCAGGGGTTATGTCAAACCTTACTTAACCGAAGGTCATGGAGATAAAAAAATATTATTCATAAGGCATATATTTACACCGCAATTTCACAAGACATTTTTATTAAATTACTACTCCCCTCAGATTACTTCAGTATGTAGTTAAAATACTGTTTTATCAATAACAATACATTTATAAAAATATTTCCAATACGCATGATATA
The DNA here is from genome assembly GCA_964056705.1 of Troilus luridus. NCBI lineage: Eukaryota > Metazoa > Arthropoda > Insecta > Hemiptera > Pentatomidae > Troilus > Troilus luridus. The sequence goes on along the minus strand of OZ057414.1, from coordinate 80,450,943 downwards.
TAAATTAAAACCAGAGGAAAATGAATTGAATTACCTTTAGACATTCAAAATACACGTTTTTATAAATAAAAAAATGTATTATTTATTTATTGATATTTACAACTATATTACAATAATATAACAAGTAAATAGGCTAAGTGATACATAATGACATGATATAATGACAAGTAGAGAAACTACCCACTGGTAGCACTCAGATCGCAAGTTCAACTAAGAATGTCACGTGGCCATCTTCTTTTCAGACGCCTAGGAGGATTATCGGGAATTGAAGAGGAAGCTAGGTTTGAAACTAGAGGGTTTGACTGGAAATGAAGTTTGTTATGAAAGGATAGATAGCGGGTTCGGGAAAAATCAGCAACAAATGGGACATTAAGGTCATTATGGATGACTTTATTCTTAACAAAATAAGGAGCATTGAGGATTTTACGAAGGATTTTGGATTCTAGGGATTGGATACGAGAGGAATTCGATGGCTTAGTGGAGCCCCAAACTCTACTCCGTAAGTCCAAATAGGCCGTATAATGGTCATGTATGAGTCTTTTGTAGTTAATTGGGAGCTTAGAGCGTTTGTATGAGGATTCCAGGTTAATCGTTTGTCGAGCTGCAACCCTAAGTATCGGATCTCTTCTACAGGGACAAGTGGGATAATATTAAAGGATACTGAAGGGCAGGAAGTCATTGGCTTACGACGTAAGGTAAAAGTGATTTGATGGGATTTTTGAGAATTTATTTTAATTCTCCAGTTTTGGCACCATTCGTCAAGATCAGTGATATAGGATTGGAGGCTTTGGGATACAATAACTGGATTGGTGTTGACTGATGATACACATGTATCATCAGCATACGTGGTAAGGATAGTATTAGGATGAGTTGGGATGCCAAGGATACTACCTTGAGGATTTTATAATTTAAAAATCTATATCACCGTAAATACAGTTTATATTAGTAGATAAAAACATTGATATAAAAATATAATTATTTTTCCTTTGTTTTTCTTCTCTCATTATCCTATATTTTATTTTCAATTTATCTTCTTTCTTTTTTTTACTCAACGCCACAAATATTTTTCTAAAGCAGGAATAAAAAAAATAAAAAATGTCGAGCGCCAATATATTTAGCTTCAATGTATCATTAAGTTGTGTTGAACTACTATACAATGTCTTATAAAACTATAATTTCGAATTTTTCCTTCTTTTTTTCTTCTTCCGATTTACCAATTTTTGACCTTAAGAACAAATTCTGATAGGTATAATTTTTTTCTGTCCTTGCCTTTATTTTATTTGTGTTAAATAATCAAGTGGGAAAATTTGTATGTTAAATGAGTATATACTTATCGTTATTTTTTCATTAAGAATTTGTACTTTCTAGATATTAGGTATTATTAGTCCGGGAATCTTTTTTATGCTTTAAAACTAATTTTCTCACAAGAATTGTTTTTTTTGTTTTTTTAATTTATTTATTGATAAATAAATAAAAATACAACTGTATAAAAAAAAATGCAACAAGTAAATGGGCTAAGCGATACATAATGACATGTGAAAATGACAAGTAGAGAAACTACCCACTGGTAGTACTCAAATCACAAGTTCAACTAAGAAGTCACGGGGCCATCTTCTGAATTGTTAATTAACTCCAGAAGGTGTATATTGAATGAAAATAGGATGTTTACATTATCCACGTATTCGAAAAAATGACATTTCTCACTTGTTTCCCTCATTTTTGCTAATAATAAAACTCTCGGTGCTGTTTTGGATACATTGGTTTTTCGGTTTATAAGATGTTTTTAATCCTACGGTATTTGGTTTTATTCATTAGTACTTTAAGTGATGACAACCAGTATTCATAAACTTAAGGTCTCCCGAAATATTAACGAAGTTCACAATTTTACCAAACCTGAGGAAGGGGCTGATTTCGCTGTCAGCGTTTGGGTGCCCATCTGCTTCTTTCGAGAAGCTTCACAATAGCGCCAGGTAATTGCATTTACGTATTTGTAAATAAGATACAATTTACCATTGTACCGAATTTAACAAGCAACAAAAATAGACTGCGTGTGATAATGTGTATTCGATTGAGTAAACCCCGGTCAACATTTATTTATTTAACATTTTCGTAATTTTGCCAAACGATTTGAGTAAAGGCATCTTATGATGATAAGGAGATCCATTGACGTCAACTGTTATAGCGCGGGAAAACATCAAGGCCGTATGCGTTCAGCGGTGATTGTGCTGGGATATTTGGAAACGTTTCGCAAATATTTTATTTCGGAAGCTCGACCTTCCCATCCATATTGCAGTAGGCAATCTAGAGGATAGCCTGTCCTCAATTACTTAATCGGAGTACACACACTCCCCCTCAGAAAAAAAAAATCAAGATATCAAGAGAAGTATATTGTTTTATTTTGTGAAAAATAAGGGTGTTAAAAGATAATACATTAATAATATTAATTACTTTTAAAGATGTAATTAATATTATCACTGTATTTTTGGTGCCAATATTCTCATGGGACCTATCCCAAACTGCTCAGGATTGACTTCTTTCTTCATGACCAGACCACGCAGCAGCACCTCCTCACATCGTGGTCCATTAAAACCCGAGGTCATTAACGGTGTTTTTACTGGACATCCTCGAAGATAATTTCGCCAGGACCGCGCCTAAATGTCGTGGCATCTATAGGTCATCGCCATCTTAATAAGGTCAGTGCTACGCTCTAGGAGGAAGAGTGGGGGTGGGATGCCTGGGATATCAGCAGGAAGTCACGTTGGAGAATGTGGGGGGCTCAAACCGATATAATAAATTGCTGCTTATTACTATAATAAAAATCTATTTGTGTACAAATATTGCGAATCCACTCGATTACACACTCTTTTATAGCTAATTATTGATTGGTATATATCGCGTTGTCAAGTTTTGTTGGATTCAGGATTTCTACGAGATGATATTATTTTTAGTAAACTATGATAAATATAAAACCTGTGCCACCATTACAACCCACATTAAATATTAAAGTAAAAACTGCGATTAAAAAATTATCAAGAAAAATTAAAGTTAAAAGGGAAAGTTCTTGTCTTTAGTAGAAGGTGGAGACTGTACTGTTTCTAAGCCAACGGTTGTGCAGGGAGTTGTATTGTCCTAGATCACGCTCAACCCCCAGTTTTTTTCACCAATTATTTTATTAACTTTCTAAGGGAGCTCCGTATAAGATGAATATGGGAGAATGAATAAACATTGAAAGCTTTAACGGATTTCACAGACTCTTTAACGGCATGTATTTGTTTATTTAACCTCTCTTCCTTGCCTAATGGAACCTCTGGTTTTGGCAACTCTATCTTGTGGTTTTCTATCTCTATACTCTTGTTTTATTCTTCTAGCGCATTATATTACTTTTCTTCTGTGCTACCTACAGTCGGTCATTAACAAGGAACGTCTCTTCTACCGAGATTGAAATAGATTGTTCCCACTGTACCACGGTATGTCAAATACAATGCATACATTAACCGCGAGCGTAAAGAATTACACTAATATCGGAGTAATTTTCACCTACAGCCTATTACCTGATTTCAAAAGACTTGTTATTATTTGTTTGTTTAAGATTAAACCGTTATAAAAAAAACAAAACATTTCTAGTCTAACTCTAGAAGCAAGCGTTGGCGAAACCAAACCTGTATGCGAAAGCCAAAAATATTACAAAACGCTATTTAAAATATGATAATAAATTTGTGTATACAAAGAGAGAAACTACAATTGCACAACGGTACCGTAAAGGAAAAAATAGAAAATGAACAGAGACAGCCTGTTATTTCTAATTCATCCCAAGGACAGGCAAGAGAACCAGGTTTCACAAGTATGCTTCAAGATAATCCACGTCTCTCTATTTGAAAATAACTGAAACGACCTCAATTGAAACAAATGGTCCACAATCATCCTTAGATTATAGATGTCAAATCATATCCAAATTACCAGTTTATAAAACCTTGGAGGAAACAGTAATGGATAGAAAACAATGAACACATTTTTATTACTCATTCATTTCAGGTATTTCGATCATTTCTATCATTATTACCAAGCCCTGTAATACCTAGAATAGTTTTACATGACACAGGCATTTCTTTTTGAATTCGCTCTCATTTCATGTGTTCGCTAATAACGTAAAAATTACAGTGGATTAAAAGAAAAATTAATTAAAATAAAGGAGGCGTCCTATTTTTCTAATGCCTAAAAAATAAAACTAGAATTAAATAATAGTAAAAATCTTGGCGAAATCAAAGGTTAGTCACCTTTTGATCTAAGCAGTGGAATAAAGACTTACCCACTTTAAGAAGAACAGTCATCACCAGCGACTGAATTTTTATTTAATGACAAATAATGATTCTTTTTTGTCGATTGGACCATCTTTGGATCACGTACCAACATTTACTTATGATATTTAAATTTTTAATATGTTTAATTAGCCTGATGTCATTCATTTAAACAAAGAATGTTGGTGATAAGTGATACATAGAATAAATGATGCCTAGATTTAAATAGTTTGGGTTAAACAGGATATTTCAATTAACCCTTTCATGCCTAAAGTAGCCGTTTGGCTACATCTGTTATGTACTCCTGATAGCGTTTTAATGCTCAGTGAAGCCAGTATTCTATATGAATAGTTCCAGAATATGTCACAGATTTCAGCACAGGCAATCTAGTCTTTCCTCAGATTGGACGGAGTAGGGGGGGGGGCGAAAAAATTGAAAAAAAAATTGTATGGTTATTTAGGCCATTTTTAACAGAAAAAGTCACGAGATATATTTTTTATTTTATTTTGACACTTTGGGGATGAAAGGGAAAATGGTAATTATCTATATAATAAAAATGAATCGCCATTTCCTTGCTAACCGCTAAACTCGAGAACGGCTCGAGCAATTCGGCTAATTTTTGTTTCATATTTTTTTAAGGCGCAAAGAAGGTTCATATGGAGAGAAAACCCGTAAAAATGACAAGGGAAATAATAAAAACAACAATTTTCTTTTCCCATAAAAACCAAACCACTCTGTTCCCAGCTGTCAAACATTTGACGTCAATCAAAGCAAAACAAAGGCGCGTTAGTTGTTAGTAAAAGTTTATTAGGGTCCAATCCCTATCATATAATAAAATAAAAAATAATAAAAATAAATAAATTTATTGAGTAAAAATAAAACTTTTCTGATACAAGGCCAAATGTATCATAAAGCAGGTTCCTAGTTTCCGGTGACAGATGACGACTATAAATTCCTCCTAATGGAATAATTGGGCAATACACCTGAAGAAATTGATCAGCGTTGTGCAAATAACAGTTTAGTGAGGAGTTCTATTGTAGAACAATTACAAACTTTGTTTCATCAACATAATCAATTGATTTCATTGTTTAAAACTACGGTGGATCTCATGCCATCTGGTAATCATAAAATTGTAATCAGAGCTGATAAAACTCCTGTAGGAAAACATGAGAGATGTTTCAATGCACCAACAATCGATAAAGTTCCCATTCAAATGGTTGGAGAAAATTTGGAAGCACTTTGTTTTAGGGTAATAGGGTAGAACAACGTCTGTCGGGACAGCAAGTTTCCTATAAATCTAATTTTAAATTAAGAGTAAATGTATCGGCGGCAAAAAAATGAACGAAAAAAAGAAGACGTATTGCATTTTTTATAAAAACTACTAGGATTAAAAATTAATTTATATTACAATTTCCTCGAAAATGGTGTGCACAAATACAAGCAATATCTACATTTTTGTTTCTGAAAGACTGTACATAAAGGCATAAGATAAATAGAGCACAAATGATGTTGATGAAGCACATTGCCCATCGATATGTTGAGTACAGCGCCATCAATATTATTAAAAATACCGACAATTATCTGAACCAGAACCGTCGCGACTAAAACAATGAAGACTTGAGAGCGGAAGGAAGCGCCCCAACACGCAACCTTTAGCCATCTTAGGCTATTCATCACATTCCTTTCGTCTTAACCACGTGTAGCCCCCAAGCGTAGAAGCAAGAAGCGTGATATAAGAGTATATAATCACCATTACACATATTACATTAAAACAAAATAATTATTTTAGTATATGTTAGCTAAGCATCACACAGCATGAGCGGTAGAGAGGATGGACTATGTTGATGATGATATGTTAGCTAATGAACTGTAACTTACTATAAAGTACAACTAAGCACCCCGTGAAGGGTCTGAGGTTCAGTACATGGTATAGACTGTACTGTTTCTTGTACAACTGTTGTGCAGTGAGGTGATTTGTCCTAGATCAGGCTCAACCGCCAGATGTTCCCACCTTATTTTAGGTACACACTTTATAGAGCCTGGGTGAGTCCCAGGAGGATCTTAGATCTCATGGGATTCATCTTCGGCTGCTGACAGATTAAATAAAAATCTTGCCTTCAGTGGAATTTGACCCCAGGACCTTCGGCATAGCAACTCAGCGCTCTACCACTGAGCCACTCCGCTCCCAAAAGTTGATAAGCATAGCTTTTATACTCAAGATTATTCTCGAATACTTTCGAGGGTAACATATGAATAATTATTATATAAAGCAGTTCTTAAAATATTCGTTAAAAAAATAACGGTATGGCGTTGTCTTATACCTTCCCAAGAAGTATTAACTGCATAGGCATAGTATCTGATTAATCGAAACCTCACATCACGACCTACAGAGAAATATTTTTTCCAGGGCGGTGGGGTAGAGCTGAAGGGACTTGATAAAGATAACAAATGGGTATGGAAGAATAGATATAAAGAAAAGTGGGTTATGCGGAAGGAAAAATTGATTGCTGTCTGCCCTCAGCAAAGAACATCAATTTGAATTTCCAGCCTGACAAATACGAGTATAGCTTAGGTTGAATAGGCCATATCGTACGATCGTGTGTTCTGTCTTTGCTAATACGAGCCTAAAATAGAATGAAGCGGAGTACACTTTTTTAAATCTAATTTCCCCTCCAACACAGTCAGATGGAATGATTAATTAGTCAACTAACAGTTACAACCATCTTAGAGAATTATTTCCATAGGATAAGTTTAAGTTAGGTGTACTGGAACACAAGTAGGAATGGATTATTATATCTCTGCAGAGCTATTTTTTTATTTTAAAAAGATGATTCACTAAATGTAAATCAACTGACCCACTTTCATAACATTTTCTAGTTTCTGGTATTTTCTAAAAATACTCTTTGTCTTTATGCCTTTTTTTTTGTTGTAGTTCTTGAGGTGCCAATGTGTGTCACCCTACCCCTTTATTTTTTAAGGGGTAAAAATTTATTGTGTAAGGAGGGGGGGGGGCTTTCATTTCAACAGGAGAGGGCGTGGTACAAAAATGTTTGAGAACCACTGCTTTTAAGACATAACAGAAAACGTACCGCATTACACGAAGGTGCTATATAACTTGGAGATAACGTGCATCTACTTAGCACATAACTCAAAGTACGAAAAAATATCAATTAAGTTGACAGCCAAGGAACGAAAAAGCCGTTAAGTTTGTAATGATCCAAAAACCACTGAGGTAGGATCAAGGCTGGGATCGGAGAGCGTTGCAAAAAAATATGAGACCCGTGAGAACTGAGAGATCTGCTCGCAACATTTAGCGCCGAATCTGACTCAGCGCTCTGGCATTGCGTAACGATCCGTTAGTAGCAGTTCTTAGCACGGCTGCTGGATAGGCTGATATAACCGTTCTTCAGGTTCCTTATGTATTACGGCTTTTAAGACGTCATCCTTAATAAGAAATAGGCACTTATATTATTCTTAATCAAGTAAGAATGCTCGATAATGTAAATATGAACAAGACGAATGATTTTTACAAGAGAGAGAACGAGGAACCACCAGAACACAGAGGGATTAGTGAGAATGAAATACAGAAGGGAGAGCCCTGGAAACGAGAAAGTACAAGGGATGGATGAGGACCGTTAGAGGCCAGGGTCGCCTCCGTTCCAGCAGAAGGAGAAATGTCTTGGAGGCCAGGCATTCCTCTGCAACAGCTCACGCCCACGCTGCTCCTGGAGGACAACCTGTACCACCTAGCCGCCATAGATCAAGGAGACGGCGGATAACAGTTCTAGCCAACACCCCTCTGGTATTTCAGACACTCAGTTATTATGACCAACTAGCTAGTTGATAAACTATTTAGAAAATCAACTAAGGTGAGTTAGTTCAACTTTAATTTCACTAGATGCTGCGATGGCTATTCGGATGATGCTATAGTGGGAGTCCTACATTTTGCTTATACAAGTTTAATTAAGATAAGGATCTTTAACGTGTACCGGACTTCGCACTGACTCGTGACCTCGGAAGGACGGCATAAGTAAAAATCGGGCTGTGAAACCGCGATCTTCGCCATGGTACGAGTAGGTTGTTATGCTAACGAATAGACCACAGGTGACCCCATTGACTAGGGTTTATTTAGGTAATAAAAAAATAAAAATGAAACAGCATTAGAGCCATCTTTTGATTCATCTAAGCAAGGATACTTATCCGTTACTTGAGCAAATTGAAAAAAAGTTAAAGAGTTGCTAGAATTTAATATTTTAAGTATTGATCAGTCTATTATCTATTGTATCGCTTTTACCTAAGTATTTCTTCTTTCAAGGCATAATCATAAACCTTATTTATCATTCATTCTAGAAGAATAAGTATTTTTCTACAGCCTATTCATTTTAAAATTACAAGATTGAGTGCTTGATAACTCTTCTAAATAACTGCATTAATTACAATTAGTCTACACCAAATTCAAATATTATTCAACTCAAATTTTTAGTAATGAAAATTTATGGTTATAGGATTAAAAATATGGAGTTGGTTTTAAAAATGTATTTTAATATGATAAATTTTCCTACAATTACACAAATCATTTCTGTAATACTACTGAATCAGAATAACTTAACTATTAATATTTGATTTAATCATAGATTTTTTCCAGATGCACTACTACTCTGAATGATGCACCCTAACATATGAAATCTATTCATCAGCAAATATTTATCATTAAAAAAATACCATAGGTATGATTCTCAAGAGTTTAAACAAGAAAAGAAGAAAAAGTAAATTAAATGCACAATACTAATTTGGACAAAAGAAGAATGTACAAATATTTAGTTTACAATTTCATCACCAATAAAGGTTATTTAATTGCTGAAACAATGAGTATTAAGATGAAAATGAAGTTATTGGAAAGCCTTGGAATTCCTTTGTTCAAGTAAACCCTAATGAACGTATCTGAATTGCAAATCAAGAGTTACGGCAATGCAACCTAACAACGCTCCCCTTCTCTCACACTCTCAAACATGCGTTTTGCAAGCCCTGTGTGTGTGTGTGTGTGAGAGAGAGAGAGAGAGAGAGAGAGAGAGAGAGAGAGAGAGAGAGAGAGAATAAAAGGTGCTGTCGTGGAATCGTTTAAAATGGTATAAGGGGATAGGACAAAATAATTCAAAGAAAAATAATCTCTCTAGAAACATGCACCTTATGAATTCCTACCTAGTAAGACTGATGTATTGATGTGTGAAAAATTATATTTAAAAATCAAATTAAACCACGTATTTATGGTATTAAGGCATTTATTACTTATTAAAAATACTTATTACATTTAAAAAAAAATCAAATTACTTTTAGAAGTCCATATAAATCGTCATTTAAGATTTCCCTGCCTTAGCAGTGCCCTAGTTTTCCCAGAAATATAGGCATGTGAACCCGCTCCACTTCGAAGCCCTGGGTAGATGTAATGCTTCACCGAGCAATAGGGTTACCTCTGATCCGAAATTAACAAGAAGAAGAACTATTTTTTTCGTATGTAATGTCTCCAATACTCGCTCCAAATAATAACCAATAAACAAAATAAAATATTTAGTTAATCCTAATAATTAATTGATTTTTTCCTTTTTAAGAAAATCCTATGGCCACCAGCCGGGCTGCGTACCTGCCACCTTGGGCATAGAAGCTACTAGCCACTACACCACAAATGACCTTGTTATAAGTGATAATGGCAACTGATACAGAAAAATAGTCTATTGATATCTGGAAAACACGACTAAAACGATAACAATTCTGATTAATTAAAATATACCACACATACAATATATTTAGGTATATTATATAAAAGTTTTTAGTGATGTAATATTTTACCGGTGTTATCTAGCAACAGATAAAGTATCTACTTTTTTTAAATGTTTTGTCGTGCTCCATCACTTTAATAATGAACAAATATTTTTAAATATAGGCAAATCACAAAAGTCACTTTTCCTGAATTCTTTAAACCGTTACAGAAAATGTAACCCAGTTTTTAATTTAAATAGAAACAATTGGAATGCATCGACTAAAAAAAAAATTCTTCTTCGAATATTTCGATTTAAGGATTGTTATTTCAATACAGAGAATGCAGTGAAATGAGATTAAGAAATTTTTCTTATAAACTACAAACAAATTTTTTATCTAATATAAACAAATCTAAAATAAAAAAGTCTTTACTTTAATTAATGGAAAATAATTAGTATTCACTACAATCCTAAGTGGGTGCTCGCATCTTAATAGGCTCATATTTACAGGGGGGGGGGGTAGGTAGGAAATAAGTACTAATACTGAACTTCCATATCTAGAATAATAACTATTTTTACTAAAAAGTTCTGTACCCTATGTACTATAATTAAATAGTTGTACAATTTGAATATGGGGTCCGGTCCGTTAGGCGAATTGGGGGTACACCCATCGTATATAAAAACAAAACTTTTTATTAAAAATAACGAATATTGATTTTTATGATATTAAATTGGTAAATGGTGGTTTCGTAGATTTACTCGTTAGTGATAAAACTTACATAACCGAACCCAAAAAAGATTCCTCCCAGCCAGCCATGTAACTACCATACCGCTAATTTGACTACAGATGTTGATATTGGGAGTTCAACAGCCCCGCGCATGTAAATTCCTCCTAACTCGGATTCAAATGCCAGTCTTTTTCTGATTATACAATCCACCTTACCTCCATCATCGTGATGTCTGAAACAAGCATGATTTGCCTAGTTGATGTTATTAGCTAACATTTCTATAACGAGGCGTACATAATCCCATAGCTGAGTTAGTAAAAGATGAAGGGTTACTATTTATTGTAGTAAGATTTCTACATATCATTTGAAAAATACAACGGGAACGGGGTACCTCAGTATATAAAGCGCTGAGTTGCTAAGCTAAAGGTCCCAGGTTCGAATCCAACTATGGAGGATAAATTATTTAATCTGTTAACAGCCATATATGGACCCTGTGGGACATCCTTAATTGGGGAAAACCTTGCGGCGAAGCGTGATCTCGGACAAATCACTGCACTATACAACCTGTTCTCCTAGAAACAGTACAGTCTCTATGAGCTGAACCCAATAGGCATGAGTTGTAGTGGGGCCTTTTTTTTAAATTTAAATACTAATTTATTTTTATTATTGCAGAAGTAATAATTGAGCTGGTACAAGATATAAAAAACTGCGTCAAGCACAACAAAGGATATCATACTGCTTAGAAGGAAGACCATGATGAAAATTATTATGATATTGCAGAAGAAAGGTAGCTAATTTTTAAATTAAATTCTTTGTATTTAGAATTTTTAATCAGTCAAATATTCAATTCACTATTTTTGTCATTCTGAAGGCCAAAAGTTATAAGGAAAATAACCTCCAAAATGGCACAATTTGCAGATATGCAAATTTGGCGTCTCTTCATTTGAATGTCCTTCACACGGACCTTGAAACTATGTTTGATGGCGTATTGACAATGGAAATTGACAGTGGATTATCAATCCGTATGACTGGCATCTCAATTCGTGTTACATAAATAATTGATTGGAATAATTATTAACCTAAGATGTAAAAGAAAAAAGGATATTAGCAATTCTAGTTGCTGAGAGATCTATGGGCTACATCTCTTGCAAGATGGGATATCATGGATGAGTTGTTACTTTTTTATCTTCACAGCTTCTAGAAGGGGGCTTGAGCACGGTTACCATTGCCAATCATATTTAAAAAAATAGAAACCTAAACTATAAATAACAAACTGGGGAAATTCGAGATAAATTATAATATTCGTGGTATATGGAGGCCTTTCTAAAATGCTTTAAGACAGAGTAAAGAGAATAATCAATTGCTCTCTAAAATTTGTGCTTGATACTCCTAGGCGATCGCGCATGTCCCCCCTTTATGATGAGTTAAAGTGGCTGTTCCCTCCCTTCCGAAGACAATATTTCCTCTGTTCATTCTTATACCAATCCATTTTCTCTCAACACCCTTCATATCTACAGTCTCCTCCAATTCAAATCCTCAGTTCAATGCCATAAAACAAGATCCCCCCTTTCCGATCTCTATATACGTTCTCACAGAACTAAAGCATTCGAACGTTCCTTTCTCGCCCGCTCCACCACAGTGTGGAACTCAATCCCTTCAAATATCCTATAGTCCCTCCCTCACTATCATCATTTAAATCCTTGCTTTTCCAACACCTCCTAGCTTCCCAAAGAGATTCTTTCTAAGCAGGTCAGTCATTTGCTTAGAATGTAATGTATAGAATAATTCATTGTGTTATTTAGTTCTTTTAATTTTGTTTTTTAAGAAGCTGTACATCATGTAAAGAAATTATTGCATGCTAGCTCATGCATTTAACAAAAGCTATAGATTTATATATTCTCTTAATTCCTTAATATCTTGTCAAGATTTGTACTGTTTATTTACTTATTATTATTTTTGTTTAAATATTTCTTTTAAAAAGGTTTCTGTCACTTTTTAGACGCTTTATGATTTGTAACCTTCTGGTCAGATAAATATTATGTTGCTTTTTCTGTTCATATCTGTTATTCTAAAGGGACTTAGTCCCATAATAAAGTTACTTTTCTATTCTATTCTAAATAAATTGAAGTCCAAAACTGAGCTTTTCCTGTCAAAGCCTCTGGCTTATTTCTCCCAACAAAAGATTCTGGTAGATCATCGGTTCGCAACCCGGTTGGTGGCCTTTAGGATTTTTTAAAGGGAGTTAAAGGGACGGGACATAAAACGAGGATCCCGAGCCTATTCGATGTCAGGTACTCGTTAAACATCCTTATCCTAAAAACACCTGAATAGGAAAAATCTAGGACTCCCTTGTAGCATAGTCCTATTAGCCATAGCAGCATAAAGTGCCTTGTGACATTTTTTTTTTAATTTTATAAGTATCCATTATTAGGCCCTGAGTTAACCTTAAAATATATACATTTTAAGTTGATGTATAAGAAAAATTAATATTAGAAAACGGGTGGGTGTACCCATTAGGAAAATAAGTATGTTAATTTTGAAACCACAAGTTTTAACGCTACAAATCATTAACCCGTTCTAATTTAGGCCACAGAGCCGGATAAACCTTTGGATCTCCATACTCACTCGAAGATCCTTCAACATATTTAAGCAGATACCCTTGATTGGGGGAAATTATTTCAATGTTAAATCAGGCGAAGGGAGTAAACCCGTTAATAATTAGGATTATTACAATATTTCTCCACTGGAAGCGACTGGTTTTCAAATATCTAAGAAATTTCCCTACATTTTGGAACGATAATAAAATGCATAAGAGGAAATTTATGCATGGGCTCCCTCCCTCCTTACGTCAGCCCTAACACAAGTGTCATCCCCACCCCATTCCTTATCGACCCGATACTGCGACAAATACACAGTATAGAAAATATACTGTTATTCCAAACTGCACTGCATACCAGTGTAATATTATATTATGCCGAATATAATATATGTATATATATATATATATATATATATATATATATATATATATATATATATATATATATATATATATGTACACGAGCCTTAAAGCAATTAAACCTCAGAGAACCCAACTTTCTCATTTTCATTAATGTTAATTATTCCCAAAATTGTCGGTTCGAGTTGAGTCAGAAGTTTTAACTTTTCATACGTTCCCCTTTTAATATTTTCCAAAAAGACAAGTCATCAAAAGCTTTAGTATGGAGAAGAGAATGTAACAATGTGAAATGTGTATACTTCGGTAATCATTTAATCTAAAAATGAACGTTTCAACAAACATCTAAACTTCGGAATGTTGGTTGAAACTTATATTTCTAGATAAAATGATTACAGAAATCTACTTACAACCCATAATTACATTTTCTTTTCCATACAAAAGCTCACGATAACTTGTATTTTTGGAAAATATTAAAAATGAAACGAATAAACAGTTAAAACTTGTAGTAAAAAAAATTGAAACGACAACCTATTTAATAACTAGAAAATAAAATTAATACACAAAACATTAATAAATTGCATATAAAATCAATACTTTTAAGTTAGTAAAATGTATTCAGTCGAAGAAGCAACTACAGTAGTCGTGATGGATATGAAGTATCAGGTTAACGAAAGCCTGGAAAAAGATGATTCGGGATAATTTATTAGAAAACAAGATAATAAGAGGGAAAAAAAGATAATGAATATAAGGAAATTATCACCATTAAAGAAATATATATCTTCTCTAATATTAAGATATCAAATGTTTCCTGTTAGAACTCGATACAAGGCAAAGTTATATTTCATGCGCACAAACGATTTCCGTTCTTTCACTTTTTGTTTTTCATCAAATGAATTAAACGACATTTCATCTTTATTTATCGACTATTATTTTATTTATTATTAAAAATACAAATGTTAACCCAATTGTGAATCATACTGGTTCTCAAGACAAGGTTTAATGGACATGGATTGATTTAATTTTATTTAATCTGTTCATTAACATTAAAAATATACCGTTCGTGTAACTCCAATCGTTTCTAGATTAAAATAACGAAGATCATGATTTATAGAAATATCGACGTGTCAAAATTCCTCCAGGTTTTTGAAGGATGTTGGAATATAAGCAACAATAATATTTATTTGTCTTTTATACGAATTATTTGTGATTTTAAAACCGCATAAAAAATGCACATAGCATACAAATGTAAAATAATACAAACCAATGGGATTTATTAATGAAGCATAAAATATACTTTTTACCTTCCATCATTATCTAATATTACGTTTTTATTATGCCCATAAGAAAAAAAATGATAACATAAGTAAGGTTTTAGGAAAATTGCAGTATTACAGAGCAGTCTCGTGAAGAACGAATCTGCTAATTATAGACAATTACGTGATGAACATCGAGGAAGACTAATGCCGTGAAGACCAAACTGATATTACAGGATGGTGATGAAAATCTGAAATCGGTTGGTACCTAACCCAACGCCAAAGGTAACATCATGGGGAATCTAGCGACCCCCGAATTCTTGGAGTGTTCATTAGTTTAAATAGATTTTACCTAAAATATCTCCCTAATCCACAAAGGTGAACGAAATAGAGTAGAAATGAAATTTAAAACTATATATCTAGGAAATAAATTAATTAAAAATGGTTTAATATCAACGGGAATTGCTTTAGCAATCAATGGTATGAACAATTGTGTTATTACTAAAATACCACTTTAGACTTTCATACATTGCATTCAACTCAAACAAGTAATAAAAATTATTTTTTATTTTAACTAAATCCTAACGTATAATATATTCGCCTTGCAAGATTACTGCTGTTCTAAATTATGGTTTCGACGCATTTGGAACGCGATGGGATTTTGCTATCGGTACTGTTAAAAAGGAGACAAGGGTGAGAATCTTGAACCTCTTAAACAAAACAGAATCAACACACGAATTGAATAATTTCATAATCTTGTAAGGCGTCCACCGGAGACATTTCTGACGTCTCGGAGATGCCAAAGTCTATAATGGCACATGTCAGATGCCATTGTATGTCATGGGGATGGGGTTAATATCATAAGAAAAATATCAGATACGAACTACAATCGCCTTTTATGACACCATTTTTTAGTTATGTGAAAAACGAACAATCCTATTTCCTTAGGCGTTAATACAAAATAACGCAAATAATAACTATAAAGTAAATGCATAATGGTTTTGTCACAGCATCGACTGTACAGAATAAATTAATTTAATTTTAAAAAATGTTGGTTCTTCAACTGAAATGAATTTAATTTCAATATAAAAATTTATCTACCCAGAAAAACACACAAAAAAAAGAAAGAAAGATCATTAGTATGACAATATGCAATAAATAAAACCAATTTGTCACCATTAATCTTTTTTATTATTAACAAAAAAAACACAGGCTATTTATAAAAAATAAAATCCTGTTAAAATAAATCCATCAACGATTTTTGAAACCTTGAAAATTCGACACATCTAAACATGGTGCTGGTATACCAACCACCAGTAAAAAATACCATAAGAGGGTCGGGATACCTTGCTATCTGGTATCAACATTTTTTTTCTGTACCACAGCAACCGTGAAGTGCCTGGAGCTCAGTACATGGTAGAGTCTGTACTGTTCTTGGACAACGGTTGTGCATGTAGGTGATTTGTCTTGGATCAATCTCAACCACCAGATTTCCCCCCCACCTTATTTTGGGTCCCCATATTATAGAGGCTGGGTGAAGCTCTAAGAGGGACCCAAATCCCACAGGATCCATCTCCGGCCACTAATAAATTAAATAAAAATCTGCCAGCGAGCGGGATTTGAACCCAGGACATTGGGCATTGCAACTCAGCGCTCTTCCACTGAGCCACTCCGCTCCCTTATTAAGTTATCAACTACAAATTTGATTATTTCTGTTTGCCTCCAAGTTTTAAAAATGGACTAAAGTCGTCTTCTAGCTAGAAAAAAAACCATTCTGGAATTTGTTTTTTAAAGCAAATTATAAATATTAAAAAGTCTTAAGATAGACTGGCTCAAACGTGTTTCATAAATTCACAGATTTAAAAAAAAAAAAAATCTTAAATGAAGAAAGAAAATGAAAAACAGCAATAGCAAAGCTACTGGGAGCCGTAACTCGCGGCAGTAAAGAAGATGGCAATACAACTTCCAGGCAGACAAAGAATCTTGAGCCTTGCATTATGCAGGATCACGTCCACGTCTTGCCTTAGCATCTTTTGTTCCATAGGAGGAGCAGGTGGAGGAAGGTCGCGGTTAGACCGCAGTATAAAAGGGGTCCAACGACCTATACACAATAACTACCAAACCATGACCATATGGTTCTCCTTAAAGAGCTCCTGGATGACTTCTGTCAATCAGGAAGTAATAAGCTGTATGTTCCTTCCAATAGTCCAACAAATAAAAAACAAGAAATAATAGGACAACTGCAACGAATGACGAGATCACCGTTTGTATGTACAATTAATTGGTGTTTACAATCTGAGAGAGATTAATTCAAGAGGCCTATCAAGTCCTGACAGCTTAATAAGCAAGTTGTCGTTTCAACTTGGAGGCTTAACATGAGCTAGTTCACGTCTGACACGGCAGCCAAGACATACCATCCATCATTGGACTGGCCATCCAAAACATTTGTTTATTTTTTAATACTTCCATACCATGTCAATCATTGGGTCTAGATAATTAAAAGTATGATCAAAACAGTAGATACTGAAAAAAAAATGATGTGGTTCAGCCTACAAAAAATGCAAACCAACAGACTACAAAGGAATGTATGGGAAGCTAATTGGGAAAGCGAACTCAAGGACGACCCGAAGAAAGAGCGGAAGAGTCTTAAGTCAAATATCCCAAGGCACCAAGACCTCCTGAAGCGTTGGTTATACATAGTTGAAAGAAGGAATTGGAGCTGCCCTGAAACCGTAAGGTGTAAGGTATAGGTGGTGGATAAAGAAGAGATTCCTTGCACAAGAAGGCCAAAGAAGAAAGTGTAGGTTACATATGTAATTAAATGTAAGATATTTTGAATTAATCTCTTAAGCATCATACGAAAATAAATTCCAATAAATGAGAACAACTGACAAGGACTAACAGTAAAGGCATTTGAAGGACATAAAAAAAAATTATAAACATATATTCGGGTACCGCAGCCATCATCCTTAACCACACAATGAAATAAATTAATTATTAGAAGATGATCGTGTGGGTAATTGACAGGTTGGAAAACTTTCACTGCGGTTAGGCGCTAACACTAAATGGAAACCTAACTTCTCATTCACTGATAATAATATAACATACAGTTTTGGGTCATCTGCGGTGTAGTGGTTTTCATAGCACCAAAATCGCGAAATCGAAGCCCAGCACTTGGCCTAAAGATATTTTTAAGGAAAAAAAAAAATCCATCGTTGAGCCGTCCTTCGGAAGGGGCGTAAAATGGAGTTCCCGAGCCTGAACAATGTTAGATACTATTTAAAGATCCCTATACTAATAATATCTAGATAGGGAAATTATAGGACTCCGTGGAGTAGCATCAGCACAAAATAACGTTAAATAAAGCATATACAAAACCCTAATCCAATAATATACAACATAAATATTAATATTTTAAACAATAAAAATATATTAAATTGGTAAGTTTTATTTATTAAAATTTCAAATTTCTCCACTACATAAACATGTATATTTCTAACGTCGTATATAACGGAACGATTAATTTTTTTTTAAATTAACCATCTCAGAGCGTAATAAAATACCCATCGATCGAGTTCCGCAACTTGCTATTCGTTAAGAAAAATACATCTTTGGTCAATTGCGTCATATCAAAATAAAAAATACTAGTAAGTAAAAAATTTTTGAAAAAGAGTTCAATTAAGATCGCAGATGATAAGAAAGGCAATTGAAAACAGTGACTAATGGAAGCGAGACAATAAAAAAGTAAGTCAACGTAATTAAGGAGTAGACGCACTTAAGCCATCGGTAATTCATTATACTCTGGGACAGCGACATTGAAATTTCGTTTTAAAACATTACACGAGGAAATTACTTAATCTGACATCATCATAGTGGGATAATGTTAATATTCAGTAAAAGAAAAAAGAGAAAATTATAATTATTCAAAAACTTAAGACACTTGGAAACGCTCGAAATATAACGTTTTACAGCTTAGTGGAAATAGTTAATATTATTACAACACATTTCAACGATTCTAAAAATTCTTTGTCTTTAACTATTTTTCACTGACCGCATATCCCTTAAGTTGATGTAAGATTATTTTATTAACAACGATTTGTGATAAAAAGACGATAATTAAAATTTACAATCCGACTCCGTTTTGAACTTATTTTACGAACCCAATAAATCCTCGTAAAAGGACATTTCAACGGCTTATGAGTATCGATACATCGAACCCATACAGAACATTTATATCGGTTTAAGTAAAAATAATTATAATTTGAATATTCAGTGTATCCTAAAATAAAATGGTTTAAACATAAGTCAAAACGCCAGCAAACATTTAATTCCTTATATTTAATAATATAATAATAATAAATTCTTTATTTATTATGGGCAAAGTCCTGTTAGAATAACAATACAGGTATTAATATATAACCTATTATGTCTTAGAGTATAATGTAATTACATTTAATTAATTAATACAATTAAATTAACAAATGAGAAAGAATTATTGAAAAAAATTACGAATTACCTCCAAAAATAATATTTAAAGAATAAAAAAAAAAAAAGAGTACAAGAAATAATATAACAATAATTATAGAGAAAGAATAACAATGTAGCGTAAAAATATCACCAATGTAGAGAAAGAAAGAATTGAAAATTACAATGTCAAGTAGAAAAAAAAGCCACCAAACAATGAAACAAAAATTAAAAACAATATCAACCAAGACAACTTGTTTTTAACATATAACTGGATGAGTGAAGCGTCAATGATATAAACAAAACGTACTGATACAGACATAAAAACACACCATTCATTTATCAATTAGAAAATTTTAATCTGAAAACTGAGTATATTATAGTATTAAAAGATACTCCTTGTCAAATTATTAAATATTTACCCTTCCTCTTCCAAATATATTGAAACTACAATAGGATTTGTAGGATTTAAGGAATATAGGATATTGGTTTATTTTAACGGATACATTTGGCGAGGAAAATTACGAGGTTGAAGTATAATTAACATCATAAATAACTAATTTTTCCTACAAGGAAATATCACATCAGTTCCGATTTATAAGCAGGATAAAGAAACATAATCTTATCCTGTAAACGATATAAAATCTTATTTCGTAGGAGAAAAAAGATATTTCCAAGGAACAGGGTCAAAACGACAATAAATTTTTATAAAAGACTATTTTTACCGCTCTCGCTTTCCCAACAAACTTGTTACTCTATAATTTCAAGCTTATTAAACATTTTTTGTAATCAACTGGCTCTGAAATATTATAATTTATACGAGTTTTACCTGGGCGTGTTCCACTACTACGTTACAACCACCGGCTTGTAGAACCCTCAGATATTTATATTGTCTAGATTTTTAACCAGTTTTAATAAAACCTTGGTAATAATATGAGTGAAAGAAGTAAGGACTCATGAAATACCTAGTACTTTAATAGTTTTTCATCAAAGTCCATAGGTAGGTAGATGTCTGTTAAGGAATCTATTGTTGTTAATTAACTGATTAGTACATAGTAGTGATTTTTGGCTAAGAAAATATTATTTTTAATAATAAAAAATATTAAAACAACATATTAGTAAATATACAGTATGAGGATACACTCGTGGATTAACTTCCCTTTGAAAACATTACAATGTAAATATGAGGTAAAGTTTTCCAAAAAGATTAATCCAGTAATGATAAGGAGAAACAGATTACAGTAAAAGAATTGTAGATTTGTATGTATTGACTTCAAGATTGCCTTAAATAAAATTGTTTTTTTAAAAGTATTATTAGTAACTCAAGATGGATAATAAGAGAGCAGGGTGGCTCAGTGGGCAGAGCGCTGAATTGTCCTGAGCGTCTCGGATTCAAACCCAGCTGTGACAGATAAATTATTTAAACTTTTCATAGCGACGGATGTACCATGTGAGACCTACAGATACATAGGGCTCACCCAGTCACTATAAAGAGGGCACCATACCATTATTTGGGGAAAAACCTGGTCTCGGACAAATCATTTCTCTGTACAACAGTTGTTCTAGAAACAGTATATTCTCTACCATGTACTGAGCCTAAGACCTGTCATGGGTTGTAGTAGAGCAGTTTCTTTTTATAACTATTATGGCTTTCATGTCGCTTAATAATAAGTCAAAAGTGTTTGGAATTCAGTACAATAGCGCATTCCTACAAGCTCAATTCCTATAATGTTGAAGAGCTTCAGGAAGGAATCAAAAATATATATTTTTAAGCCTAAGAAGATTTGAAAAATTTATAGAAATACAATATAATTTATAACATAAACTATAGAAAGGAAGTTATAATATATTATTTGTAAAACGTAGAAATATTAGTTTTATATGAAATTCCCAATACTATTTACATAGTAACTACTTCATACATACATTTATCTATATAATTATCTGTACATAGCTAAATTTAAATTCTTACAAGGGAAAACCTAAGCGCGAATGGAGAACGAACTAAACTGTCACGGTGCCTAGAACGTTATACACGCGCGTTAGCTGGATCTTGTGGAATAAGTATAAGGCCATGCAAAATCCTACTTTTGTGTGGGGAAAATAAATGAGAGGTGTTCATAAGAATCTCGTGTTATATGTTTACATTAAAGAAAGAGGCATTCCCATTATAATGTACTACAATAAAAAAAGTGCATTGTAAAAACTGTACTGTTTCTATACTAACGGTTTTGTCAGAAGGCAATTTGTTCGAGCCCACGCTCAATCGTCAGGTTTTTCGTCAAGTTACCACTTTATACTGGATGGGTGAGCCCCAGGAGAATCATCATATCACACAGGCTTAAGTAAATTATCCGTCACAACGGGATTTAAAACTGAGGCATTCGTCACGGCAACTCAAAGATCTATCTCTGATCTTGCCCGCTCCCTATTGTATGTTAAAAAATCTATGAAATGTTGAGTGACATAAAGCGTTTAAATAATTTTAAAGTTTTACAAAACAAATAAAAAGAAGTAAACAATATATTTTAGTATTAATAAGTAACAAGTAAGAATTGTAATCAATAAAAGCAACTTTTGTATACTCAACGACAGGTGTGAGAATGCATCGAGTTCAAGTGGGAATAAAGGAATGCTTAACTAATTCAGAACACCTGTCGTCAATAATAGTAGGGTAACTGGAACGTATACTGACCATACTTCAAAATTAAGAATAAGATAAATAAGTTAAAATGTGATACATAAACTATAATATAACATAATTAAAATTTTTTTTATAAAAAAATGAAAATAAGTAACCCTAAATTTAAGGCTTAATAATTAATTTTAGTAATTATAAGAGTGTAATCATATGAAGTAAAGTAAATGTATACAAGAAATGTAATTAAAAACAAAATAAACAAATAAATAAAAAGATTTTCAGAATGCTATTAATGCCTAATTTTCAATTTCCTGACCTACATATTCAATAATATAAATAATTCGAATATTAATTACATCTATGACCATTAAAAAAAAGAAAGAAGGAAATAACTCAAGATGGTAATGAAAAATGAATTATTACCTAGGGAAAAAATGGCAGTCATCAATTTTCCTTTAAAAAACATAGACAGATATTTAGAATAGTTAATATTTTAAATTCAAATTTTAATTTTCAAAACTATTACGAAAATATAGTGTAATATAATTTAGAAGGAAACAGGAATATCTTTAAGAAACATACTAATTACTTTTAAAATCGACGTATATCGTATATGCTTTAATTGGATTTACGAATGTGTAATAAATATAAAAACGTTTTTATACTAAAACTGTACTTACCAAAATAACGAAATTATGAAACTCAAGCTGCTATCTATCGTTACTGCAATGAAGCGAGAATATCTTTAAAAAAAAACATTAAAAAAAGTAAAATTTATAAACAATACAAAACAAATATTTTTTAAATTAAAAAAAATGATTGATGTAGTATAAATGTAAGTTGTATTATGAGTATAAAATGGACTAAATTAAGAGTATTTAATTATTGCAATGGTTTACACCAAATCAATAGTATTTCATTGAATTTCCACAATGATTCTAAACATAATAATTATAAACCGATTCATAGCAATACTAACATATACTGAGGACCTATCGAATACCGCCCTCCAAGTAGTGATAACAGCACTGAGGCGACAACCTTTAACCTTGATAGCGGAAAAATATCGAAAGAAACTTTCAGAGTCAATTATTTTGTTAATAAATATGATCATGATTTTGGCAAAAAAAGAAGAAAAAAGAGGTTTATGTATATAGTTAGTAATACATGGAACTAAGAACATGTTCATTCACCGTATCCCTTAGCGATGGTGAAATAAAGGCTTCTGCTATGACATAACATCAGAATAACTTAACAATCCATTAGATAAGTAGAGCATGATGTAAACCTCATATATACTACGTTATGTTTATATTATACTTTGCATTTGTGATATAACAAATTGTTACATTGTTCCTATAAAAATGTCTGACGATTTTGATCAAACTCGTCGTATCAGTACAGAATTTATCTTTCTTCAATATAAGCCAAGTTTTATTAAAGAATCTATACTAATATGCAGTGAAGAGTCCGAGATCAGGATAAAGCACCAGGTTTCCCCCAATTAAGGATACCCACTCTATAGACACTGGGTGAGCCTCAGGAGGATTCGCATGTATACGGGATCCATCTGTGGTTGTTAAGAGATTAAACAATCTGCAATAACCGGATTCCAACTCGGGGAAATCCAAATCAGCTCTATACACACTAAGCTGTATCTGTCTCCTTGATGAAGGAGAAAGATTTTTCCGCTTTGGAAACGAATTCGTTATAATAAATACATCAACAGTCTCGGTGAATAACTGTATATGTCAAATTTTCCCAGAGAGAGTTGGAAGCGGGAGGTGGCATTATTTTGCTTGTAATGGAGCTGTTATATAAGCAATAATTCCATTTTAAGCATATAGCTAATTATGCACTAGGAGAACAACACGATTCCGCTACCTTAAGAGCAAGAAACTCGTTTTGGTCAAAATTCGGCTTAACCGTTTATACACCAGGACTGCAGATATAAGAAACTTAAGTGGTTCTTATAATAGTAATGTTAATAAGGCTTAGCTAACCCGAAGGCTCGATGCCGATACCACCAACCTCTTCCTACCAGACCACCACCAAAACCCAAATCCGTCAGATGACATTGAACGCAATCTTCTCACCAACCACTCGTTCTACCCCCAAGCCGTTACCAGTCTGTACAACGCTTAGGTTCTTATAAATAATTCATTTTTATTTTATTTCAATGATACTATCGTATCCAAAGTAACTTACAAATATATTTCGAATGATACGGTAAGTGAAAGTAGTGAGATGCGCATACCAGATTTTATTAAAAATTAAAATTAATAACCACACAGCCTTTGCAATATAGGACTCCAATAAAGAAATAGCTAGGTGTGGAATACAATAAATAACAAGTAAAAACATTCCGACAATCGTTAATCCTTATCTATTAGATCAGACATACTAGAAAGGAGACCTGTGAGAAAAGAGAAACGGTTTCCCCGCAGTTCGCGGGCGGGCACAGATCTGAAGGCGAGTAGGCGTTGTGAGATAAAACCAGGCGGTTGGAGCTGTTGGCTGGCGGAGATAGGACACGGGGGCTAGGGGCTATCTCACAACTGTCCTCTCTTATCTTTATCTTTATCTGTTCACGGGCTCGTTCTAATCTAGTTTATCGCCTTCCCAGGTTGTAGCAACACAGTATATAATATGCGCTCAAAAACGGATGTGCGCAATAGCAAAGAAACAATCAATGCTGATAAAACCCATTTTAATGAACCTTTTTATCAATGATCGGCGGTTTGATATTGTTCTTAACAGATAAGAAAAATCGAATGGAATTCAAACATGATTTGGATTCGTTGAACATTCAGTACTCAACTGTATTTTTACTTATTTCATTCTAGGGCCAAAAAAATAAGGTAGACAACTACTTCCAACATGGTCATATAATGAAAAATAGTCAACATATAATTCGCAAATTATATGACTAAACGGTTTAACAGCCTTAAAGGCCTTGCGATGGAAAAGCCGCTTTACCAAAAAAAATACTTTACATTTAACCTTTCCTTATGGGGGCAGTTTTATAACATCAATTATTATTGAATTAGTTGATTAATAATCGAACTGCCAATAATATTAATAGAGAAAATGTAGTACTTGAAAGAGACATAAAATGTAAATCAAAGCATCAAGAAAAACTATGGATAGTGAAGAATTTTTTTCTGTTGTATTAGGGATACAAGCTTTTATGTTTGGATTTTTTCCGTCTATACTGCTTTATGATTCCGAAACTTCAAGTTATGAACAGAACTAAAATCATGGGAAATGTGGTGGCTAAGTGGTGTGTTTGACGAAATCGCTAGACTAAACTAGCAAAAAATGTGAAAAGTTAATTTTTGAAATTTAAGAGTTGACCGTTTTTGTTAGCGAACGCCTCATATGATCACAGCCAATTTACTTTAAATATTTATGCATAATCGCCTTATGCAAAAAGGTATATGACTCGAACAACAAATATAATTAAACAGTCAGTAATAATAATAAAAGAAGAGTAAAAAGAAGATCCAAGGTTTGGATGCAAATATCTACGACATTTCCAATAAAGATAGGGCCAGAAACAAATCTTTCTCTTCAATTCCCGATATCGACCAAAAAACTATGCAGATCTGAGGTATGACATATTAAAAAATATCTTTGACACTTTTAGAATAACTATTTTTCATTGAAAAAAGTTATTTTAGATATTTTATTTTACAAACTGTGTAGATATCCGATTCTAATAATATTTTAACAGGTTTTTTCAACATTAGCATGTTACTCAACATGTACTGAACCGAAGACCCTTCCTGGGTTATAGTCAGTGGCGGATTATCCGTAAGGCAAACTAGGCACGTGCCTAGGGGCGCGTAGTTACAAGGGGCGCGCGAGCTCAGAATTTTTAAATAAATAAAAAAAATAACATATCGCGCATTAGCGTAAGTACAAGGGCCCTGATCTACTAATCTAGGATGTGACGATACAACGTCACCGTAATTACAAAAACAATCAGTTAAAATTAAGATGGCCATTTATGGCCGGTACAGGGGCGCCGATAAAGTTATTGCCTAGGGCGCTCTGGACCTTTAATCCGCCACTGGTTATAGTGCTACTTTTTTTTTATCTATACGGATATAAATGTTAAATTAATCTAAATCATAAAATAACCCTGCATTACCCAAAAGGACTAAAATATAAAAATACCTTATAATAATAAAAAAAATAAACAAAATAATGTAAATTCCTACATATTTTTCAATTCGTTCCAATACACAATCTTTGTATTAGCAATCCATTTTCATTATTTCTCTATAAAAAACTCTTTATTGCTATAATTATTATCATGTTTTTCGGATTCGAGTGTACCAAGAATGATTGCCGACACTACTACTAGTACTAGTTTAGTACAAGGCTAAACACATATATTATTAAACATATATGCTATTATAAAATACTGTACCAACATATTCAGATGATGAAAGGATTTTACTCGACAGAGTAAGATAACGTTCAAACATTAGACAGTTGTATTAACAACAGTACAAACATGGCCAGTCCATCAACTGCTATGGTAAGAAGGGAAGTCTCTTGACGAGCAGTCACAGGTGTAGGTTGGAAATAGTTACTGGTAAAACTGAACCTCAATAGAAAGACTGAGCTTGAATACTATGTAAGTGACATTTTTTATTCCACAGCTGCGGAAACTAAACAAAACTAAAGAACCGATGTACAAAAAAACCACAGATAAATCCTAAATTTATAAACAATCAATAACAGAATTTAAAGAATCAGTAATGATGTTTTCAAAGAAGGGTAATAATCAATTTTACAAAATATATAATAATATGGATCAAGCGTAGATTAGGAAAGTAATTACAAAAAAGTTAACAAAATATTTAGTATTAAAGTTTAATTCCCTAACCTACATACAAATAATGATCATCATAGTCCATCCTCTCTACCGCTCCTGCAGTGTGGGTTTTTTTTCTGTACAACCCGGACCACACCGTACGATCCACTACCATTTCTCTTCTGCTATTCCATTCCAGGTTTCCCTTCGCGAAGTTTCCTTAGCACCTTCTTTCCAGGTATGTCGGGTACTTCCTCTTGACCTTCTTCCATCAACCTTAGCCTCATATATATATGTATTATTTTGGCCAGCCTGTGGTTTCCCATTCTTAGAACATGTCCAAACCATCTTATTCTGTTGTCCTCAATAACGTTTTCTGATGGCTCCACTCCGGGGTTTGATCTCATGATTGAGATGCAAATTCTCGGCGTCGTCTTGTTTCCCCCTCAATTTTCCTAATAAATATAATCGAATAACCGAATTATTTATATGAAAGGAGATTCCTTAGATATAAATAATTCGGATATTAATTACAATATGGCAATTAAAAAATAGGAAATAACACAAGATAAACCGTCATCACCGGAAAAGTGAATTAACAACCAGGGGGGAAAATATCAGTCTTCAATTTATGTGAAACTTTAAAACCCTTTACAGGACTGAATGAACCTCCAAGCACTAACCGACCACAATTATTAAGATTTCAAAATATTAACTAACGAATAAATCAATTATTCCACTTAAACTTAATTTCAAATGAATATTAAGTCGTAAAATATTGTCTTGTTATTAGAACCTTTTGACAATACAGCGATTTTACAAAAAGTTGAAAAAATATAAAGGAATTATATTTTTTTAACAATAATTTGGGTATTAAATAATAAAGGTAAAATATAGTTTTATAATAATATAAAGGTTTTTATTTTATTAGTAACCATGTTTTATGACTTAACGCCGAATATCAATCATTTATATATTATTAAATTGACATTTTCAGAAACGGAAGTGCCTTTTGACCCCTTCCACGATTTTGTCTATTCCTCTAAAATTAAATGGAACCATAACTTATACATATAAATTCTTTTAAACATCGTTCATGTCTCAAGTTAAGGGACTGCCATATTTAACGATTTAGCATAATAAAATTCAGAATATTTTAAGAAACAACGCACGTGTACAATGTTGTATTTATTCTATTTAAAATTACTTATTCTTATTTTTATTCTTAGAAAGCCTTAGAGATGATGTATGCTTTTAGAATACCTAATTAGTCGGAAGACAGTCTCTATTACAAAGACAGATATTTAACCAGTCTGGCCCACAGGATATCTATAAATAAGGTTTCTTTTAATAAGGAACAAAGAAAGTCTTACTTATATAAAAGGAAGTCACCTTTGATGACCAGGTAAGCAAAAAAACAAAAATTAAATATCCAAACTAATCCTGTTTGAAATCCAGTGTTTACTCTAACTAATTATTGAATCCAGATTTGACCACAATTTTTTTCCAAATGTACAAGAGGATGCCTTTTTCCTTAATTTATAGGAATAATGGTTAATATTAGTTAACTTCAAGAAAACTTGAATAGCATTTAGCAGAAAGGAACTTTAAAATATTCAAAACCGAGTGTTTTAGTATGGGATTAGTCATTACTATTGCATAAGAAGAAATAAAAATTAAATATAAAAATATATCAGAAATAGAATGAGACGTTTCTATTTCATGAAAAAGAACGGAACTACTTGATATTTTTATGTTGTTAAGTTAGGTTTGTGACTAAAACGGAAATAAACTTAGAGAAAAGCTTCAATGCTTTCGATGGCCTTTTAACTTTGACTTGCATGGGATGAGGTTTAGTTACTTTTTACAAATTTGTTAAATCAAATTATAGTATAGTTGTTGTTCATTATCGATGGTTAAAATCACATTGTATTAGTTATTTCCTGCCTATTTTTGAGTTTTTTCTTGTTATTATTGATATTTATTTAATTTTAAATTATTTATTTATTCAAGCATTAGCTTATTACAAAATTGTATTACCTCAGCATGAGCATCTGAAATGTTTTTAATTATTTCAAAACTAAAAAAACCCACAAAAACATGGGTTTTCCAAACATTATGTGTCCAGTAATGTACTAAAACTTAATTACAAACTACAATTACCAACGTTTTGTTGAGAATTGAACTATCAAATGACAAAAAAAAAAACAACACAATTTACTGAAATATATATACTTTACGAATTACGGAAAATAATTTATTTCACGAAAATATACGACCTACGATGTATGAACGAAGTCAACTTACTTCAGTCATTAGCTTAAAATATTTTCAGATCACATTTAAGGCACGTTGGAACTATCTCAAAACAAACTAACAAGCCCACGATCGCGGGTTCGTAGCCCGGCAGGTGGCCCTAGGATTTTTTAAAGGGAGTAAAAAATCCTTAGTTACCCCGTCCTTCGGAAGGAGCGTTAAACGGGGGTCCCGAGCCTGTACGATCTCGGGTACTCGCTAAAATTCCCTATCTTAATTAAACCTGGATATGCAAAATTTAGAGTTCCCACTATAGCATCGTCCGATTAGCAATAGCAGGATAAAGAGACGTTAAATGGACAAACAACAACTATCCCTAAAAAAACAAGTTTTTGACTATTGCATACAGAATCCCAAAAAGACAAAAGTTTACAATAAAAAAAAACTCGATTTACCAATTTAAGAGATAACCATGACAGAAAAAGCGTTTTGTGGATTGGAAACCTATATCGATAATTTAACCCGATTTCTATACTATGTGCCTTCCTTTCCAAGATAATAAGAAAATTAAATTAAAAATCCAATTAACGTCGAGTATAGGCTCAATAGACATATATTTTCTAATTGCAACGAAACAAGTTAGGCAAGTTGAAGGACAACCACTTTTCATTCACCATGAGCAGCAATTTCTAGTAATTGTGTAAAAAAAATACACTTCAAGCCGCAATGCAGTAAGCCCATCTTTGGGACCAGCGACTTTCTACAAAACCTCTCTCGTGTTTACCTTACAACCACTCATAGAAACTTAACAATTCACCTCGTCCATCTACACAACGGTAAGAACTTTCTTATAAAAGCCGTTCATTAGTGAAGTCATTAAAAAAAAAAAATTAGTGAGGTGGAATGTGGGGGAGTGATTGAAAAATAACCATAAGTAACAAAGCAGGTGCGGTATACAAGTTCGGATATGAATGCACAAAACCCAAATGCGTCCTACATCATTTTAATCGTTTTTATGGTCATTTATTATTTTATTAACCAACTAAAAATATGACAGAGTTCTCTAGTATTCAAGTTCTATTTTACTGTTTTAGTTTAATTAAACTTTCCATAAAGCTTCATGTTGTGGACCTTTTAGCGGCAGTAGTTCCAAAAAAAAAAATCTCCTTGTCTTTATTTTATTTTATACTATTTGAAAATTTTAATTAGTTTTTACTATATTAACATAAGGGAATCCCAGGGGTTGTAACATACAATAGTAATAGGTGAAATACATATCTACTTTTAAAACAAACACATATAGGTAATGCAAAAATTTTCCTATACAGCAGTGGTTCCCAACCTTTTTTGTACCAAGCCTCCCCCCTGTTCCAATGAGAGCACCCTTGCACAAAATGTGTATGGACATATGAAAAACAACAAGTATGACATTAAAAAAAAAAAAAATTTTTTACTATCATATGATACATTTTAACTATCAATTTAAGATAAAGAAGTACTGGTAAGAGAAAAATAACCAAAAATAAGTCAGAGGATTTTTTTCAATTTTCAACTCGTTTCGCGCCCCCCAGTTGAGAACCACTGTCATACAGCTTTATTTATTTACTTTTCTCAAAGTATTTCCGCCACATCCAAAAAACTTCTACATTCGTCGAAACCAGCTCTGCCAAGTTTCTTTCAGGAGTGTGGAACATTCGTTGTCCCAAGCCCTCAGAAGGTTCTCGTCACTACAAATTATTTTCCTATCACCGTCATTATCACATGTGGGAATAGAGCAAAGTCACAGTGAACAAGATCTGGATTGTAAGGAGTGTACTGAAGAAGTTTCAGCGCAGTAGTGGCCAAATACCCGGTGCAAGCTATGACACCGTGATATGGAGCGTTGTATTGGTGGTAATATCTGATGTCCATTCTTGACTTGTCGCATCTTTTTAATGGACTCTACGACTTTAGGAAGGCGGGTACCATTTAGTTGTGACTGTCTTCTGTATGTCCAAAATGACAAGCTCTACAATTTCGTTCAATCTGAAAAATACAGCGATCATTTTTTTTTTATTACAGATCGATATTTACTTGCTTATCCTCATCAAAAGACCAACCTTTGTTCGGGACATCATACTAGTATAGTGAAATTACGACACCTGTCACGATAACTGTTCATATACTGAGATTATCCTTTAACAAATAGCTTCAAAATCTTTCGGCACCAAGTCACCCAATGAGTCATTTGATTTTCCATCAGACTTTGGGGCACCCAAAGACCACGAAGTTTCTTTGCATTTAAAACGTCTCTCAGAACCGAATTAATTAATAACTGGTCCATGAAGGACTCCTCTATCAGTTGATTTGCCACTCGCCAGTTTTCATCAAGCAATTTTCTTACACCAGAAATCCTTTCCTTTGCAACCGTGGCCTTTCTTCTAAGGCTACACCTACATTGGATCCGGTGTGATACGATGAGGCGTCGCTAGCAAACCAAATGACGGTAATATATCGAGAGTTATAACATTTGGTTCTTACATTTATAAAATTAAGATTATTTATTAATTATTTTTAATACATTTATATTTTCCTATAATGTATAGTAAAATATGTATAATGTATACACCCCAGCATCGTATGTGATAGAATCACGTCGCACCGAATCGGATCCAATGTAGGTGTAGCCTTAGCAGGGAATACGCAATAGTATAATCTACAGTCTAGCTGTTTCAATACGGCTATAATATATTTGAAAATTATATATATATATTTTTGAAGTGAAAACTTCTTTTGGCGCACCGCACACACATTTTTTCGTAGGTAGTAAGTTAGCCTGACCCGTCACGCTCTGAGGTGAAACGCTCGATCGGGTAAACTCGGGACCGCCGAGTGTACCCGAGCGAGAAAGATACAAGGAAGTCGTAGATATGTTGATATAAAATTAATAGAGAAGCTGTAAAGCTTACAAAAATATATTGTGTGCTTAAACTTGAACGGTATTTGTTGTGTTAAATTATTATCTAAGTTGGCACTTGTAAAATCATGTTTTCGGCACTTAACACATAGCATCGAAATGATTATAGTTCAATCAAAAATAGTTATTATTGATACGTAATAGTAATTATTTCAACAATTACTTGGTTTACTTTATTAGAGGTTAATCGTGCTAATAGTATATATTGAAAAAACATTATAAAAAACATAATTATTGTTACTGTTATTGTAAAGAGTGATTCGATCGTATAGGTAATTCAGTTGAAATAAACTGACTGAAACTCAAGAAACCAAAACATAATATTTCCATAACAGTCAAGATAAGTAGAAACCAATATATATATATATATATATATATATATATATATATATATATATATATATATATATATATACCTACATGCATACATATAAATATAGGTACATATTTATAAATAAACGAAAGTACAATAAAATACGGAACTAAAATTGATGGAGTTTTTTCTAGATATATAAGTAAAATTCAATCAAAAGTATTTATTTATTATTTTAGTCATCACAAACCCATCGTATCATTTGTAGAATACGAAAAAGAAAATAAATAACTTGATTTATATAAAATTAAATAAATAATAACTGTAATATCTGACTTGTTTCTCATTTATTCTACTAATACGATCCATAATAATACTCCATAATACATAATATTATTTACTGTACATAATAATATAATATTATACATATATATAAATTGATTGCGATTACCAATGAAGTTACCACTCCTGCCTTGCGGTCTTAAGCACACACTCTTTTTTTTTTAAAAGGGGCGCCTCCAATGGTGTCAAAATCCACTGACACAGCTACAGAATTTATCTTATGCATAACAAATGCGTACCCGAATCACACTTTCACTCGGAATAGGAAGTTAGTGGCGAACCCCCACGAGCGAAGCGAGCCACAAGTTCCGCTTGCTTGCAATTACTTGTTAATTGTTTTTACGATATTCATAGTTAAATGCTAATTTAACTACTGATAAAAAATCACACCCAATGCTTCTTCCTCAAGTACATAAAGTAAAACATGTAAGGAAATCAAATATATAAATGTATGAATTAGCAGCTTTACCAGAATATTTTTCACGTCTGGAGAGTTGTTAAGAAGGAACGTTGTCATCACAAGAGGGTACAATCACCAAATAAGTTTTAATGCTTAGTTATTTCAATTCAATTGAATTGATTTATATTTGCTATTATTTGATTGCAAAATGATAACTAATTTCAACTGAATTAAAAACTTTTCGTTGGACTGCGTTGGTGAAAATGTGAAGAAAAAAAACTTTTTTTTCCGTTTTTGTAAACCAATTATTAGGGTTTCTCGTTCAATTAACTAATAAACCGCTTTTAAATCAAAAGCTCATTTATTATTTTCACAGACAATTTTTTATTATTAACAAATTAATGTAAATTGTATGCCAACCGTCTTCGATTAAGCCTGAAGATAAAAGATCAGTATAATGCTTACTTAAAAATCTAATTATTTGGAATATTAACAGCATCATAATATATATACACAAAAATCGTAAATTTCAAACAAATCTGTACACCGGAGGTAAAGGACATTTTTGTATTTGTAAAAGAGAGCCTATTTCCAAAACTTTGGACTATTAAAATTTGTTTCCTCGTTACTTACAGAAACAGCTTACAGAAAATTGTTCACATCGTTTGTGGCATTGATAAGTAATTGGAAGTATAGAGCGTAATATTTATTTATGACAATTAACCTAAAATATTATCTATTTTATGGTACCCTTTACCTTCGGGGCACAGAAACAGTACCAATTATCTCGTCTTCGATCATTACAAACAAACAAAATATCGTTTTGCTCAAATAAAATATCGTAAACTACCGAGTGTCTTTAAAATATATTTATACGTCTTTGCCGTGCTTGTCGAAGTACAAAAGTTATAAAAAAAAATCATAAAGAATAATATTAAAATATGTTATGACATTTTATAGCCACGCGGCTAACAGAGTTATACACAAGCCTTGGGAAAGGAAGAAACTGGCCACAAGAGGCCAAACTTTCACCCTTAATATGGTATCACAGCAATAAAAATGCTGCGTCTCTTATTTTATAATATGGATCTCACAATTTATGTCTCAAGACAAGACAGATATTAAATAACGCCCACAATACGATATTAAAGTTAACAATATCTATTGTTAGGTCTGTCTTTGTAAAACTTTCATGTCCTATAATTAAAGAGAAAAACAAACTTCTATTTCGAAAGCAATTAGAAAATTATTAATCAAGGTGTAGCCAATCAATGAGGCGGCCTTGTCTCTTGGGCGATGCTAAACTAAGGATTGATTAATTTCAAATAAATGATTGTATGCATTCTGGTTATCATGGAATGGAGTGTATTAAAAATAAAATACAGTAGTACTGACCTAAAATTGACTTGAACAGAATCCAACGATCTCAAGAGAAGATGCGTCTAAGTGTTTCACATAACATTTTAACTAATTGCAGTAACTTCAATATTATTTGGAATAGTTTCTTAATATTAATAGGAAAGAAAATGGTCCGAGTGGAGGTCAAAGAAAGAATTTCTTAAATGAAGATAAAATATTTATTGGAAACCCACGTTTCCAGACAGACGTTATTCCAGTAACAGAAACATTTTTAAATAAATAATCAGTTTCTAATTATATTATTCTTATTGTTACTTATTTTAACCATAAAGAAAATAAAGTATTATAATTGCGTCAACATTTCATTAATCGAAAATAAATCAACTAAACTTAAGAACGCACGGGCATTGGATTGTCTGTGTCACGATTCTCTTAAGATGATTTTTTTTTATCTTATAATTTCATTTAATACGTCTAAATATTTATTAAAATGTCTTTAATCGGCTATAAAACAAGGTTCCCAAAGGACGTTATTTCAATAGAGGCAGAATTAGTACCTTTTAAATTAAATAAACGAGAAGGAAAAAACCCTGTACCACCAAATCTTGGTACAGGGTCTTGGACTCAGTACATGATAGACCAAGATACTGTTTCTTGGCCAATGGTTATGCAGAAAGGTGTTTTGTAGAACAGCTCAACAGCAAAATTCCCCCACATTATAGAGACTGGGTGAGCCCAGTAGATAACACAGGATTAAAAAATTATGAAATAATTTATTAGCTACAGCAGGGTTTAAACCAGGAACCTTCGGCATAGAATTTTTTTACTGTCCTTTTTAAACAAAATATATGCATTATACATTTTTAATCATAGTAAAAGCAAAAAATAGCATTTTAAAATTATTAGTAATTATTAACAATAATCCTTGTTCACAAAAATATAATAAGATATTCAATATTCCTTTAAATCAGTTAACTTGAAGTTTTAAGAATGAAATGTCTATATATAAAAAATAAAAATATATATTTAATTTCCAGTTTTTGTTTAAAAAGCTTATCGGCATATCTTTAGCAAGTCTAGTAGAAAACCTAACTTTTTTAAACTTTATATTAACCCTGGAGTTTTTAACAAGTTACCAAGTATACAAGATACTAAAGGGTTTTGGAATTCTATCAAAATCAATCCATTTTTAAAGTAGCAGTAACACAATATAAAAATATAAAACAAAAGACTTTAAAATAATACATCTAAAATGAGCAATAGCAAATATTGAACTGTTAATTTGCAACCATTAATTCAAATAGTGTATCTGACTTAAGGAATAAAATTGCTTTCATTTAATTAACCGTGACTTGATGGTTGGAATACATCCAGCAAAAAAAGCATCGTAAATGATTAAAAAATTTCATTTTAACATTCATAAAATTAGAATGATATAACCTTAAAGAAAATTAAATTGCTTATATGTAGTATTTTATAGAAATACATATATAATTCAGAAGGACATCCTACATAACTTCTATTTATTATAAAAATTATATTTAATACTGAAAAAGCAAATAATTACGACTGAATACAAAATGTAGTTGGGTGAGATTACCCAATTTTCAAAACAAAATTCAAAATGCATGAATCACAATGAAATCTTAATCTCACAATCAATACTTCCCTTGTTTTGACTATCCTAAAATATTAGGCTTAAAACGGAACTACTTTATGTAAGACTGTTACAAATAAAACATACATACCATAGCATTCACATTACTAAAATCATACTGTTTACTTGTATGATATTATAAATGAGTAAAATTTAAAAAAATGTGATAGTGAACTCAAACAGAAAGTTATACATTTACAATTACAAACTTAACATCACTTAACTCACTAAAAAAATTATCACACTACTGCATCTAGTAATAACAAAGTAATATTTAATCATAAACTTTGAATTACCAGCATCAGAGGACAACACTTCAATTCTTCCCAGCCCCAAGAAAAAAGCATATGTAAATTGAAATAATTCTACTTATATAATCTACTTACAATTCTTTACAAATACATAAAAACAGAAATATAATGTTTTTGCTAGAGTAAACAAATACAAATATATCTTAATGTGTAACCTAATTCGGTAAAAGAAAAAATATGTTTCACAACTTTTATTGATTTATACATTGTAATCCTAATAATAATAAAGAGGAAAGGCAGTTGAGTGTGATCTAGAACAAATCACCTCCCTGTAGAACTGTTGTCCATGAAATAGTCCAGTCTCTACCATGTACTGAACCCTAGACCCGTACACAGATTGCAGTGGTATAGGTTTAAAAAAAAGACCCTAATAATAAAAAAAGTATCCGTCTTATGCATACATAAAAAGTTTATAATTAGGATGGAAAGTATTTACCATATTTTGTCATAGAGACACATTAATGTACAAAACGTAAATTAAAGATTTTCATGTTTGATATTAACGCTAACTGCAGATACATATTTATTTATTGTACAGCCATACAAAGTACAATCCATACTTTAGTAAAAAAAAATCAAGATCAATAAATATTTCAGTGCATCAGTAAGTTACAGATGACACATCATTGAATGATAAGAATTTACTGATAAATTTTATCAGTTAAACATGAAGTAAAATATATTGCTTTTAGCAATTATAAAAGAAAAGTAAAATATATTTTGGTAAGTTGGCAAACAGGTTCTATGTTCAGGTTCAAAACTAAAAATAAAAGTACTGAATCACTAGTTTTAACGTACTAACAAATTAAAGCAATGCCAATTTCACATAAAACTATAAACCCATGTCAAGATCCATATAAATCAAACATGAACAAAATTTTCAAACAAGAAATGAATATAATCAATATATATTTTTGAAAATGATCTGAGGAGAAATATATTCATATCTATCAATGAAGGCTATTTATTGAATTTAATTTCAATCAGCAGAATACTTTGACAACTTTAAAAAGACAAAAACCAAATTAGGAGAGGTTATACTTAGTATGAAGTTAATACTTAGTGTGAATTAACTCAGATCAAGCTTGACAGCAGATTAACTTTAAGAGAAAAGAAAAGATTTTTAACTTTTATAGTGACTATTTAACGTTGAAGAACATAAAATACTTAATTTGTAAGCAATAACTTACAATAAAGAATAATTGAACAATAATTTAATGAAACAAGTTTCAATAACTAAATAGGTAAGCGGACAAATTTGAATTTGGTAAAATGGTGGAAAGTTGAAAGAAAGACATCTTTTGAATGGGAGGCAACTGATTTGGGAAATGAGAAATGGAGAAACACTTAATATTGATCTGTGCCCTTGAGGTTCAAGTAACAACATATGAAGCTTCAATGGAAAATTCAACCCCCAATTTTGGCCAGTAATTATCTATCCATAAATATGGCAAATTTGGAGTTCACAAATTAAAAACAATAATAAATTTATTTAGGTTAACACAGCAACATTTATAAAAAGACTGACTTCAATTTAATCATAATAATAATGAATAAGATAAAGAAAAATATTAACATGAAAAATCTCAATGAAATGTTTATTATCTTGCAACACCTCAAATTGAATAAGAATAAATAAAAGAATGCAACAATACAAAGAACTTGGGAAATTCAACTAGACAATAATCAATATTGCATCAAACTACATAAAAAGCATTTGAACAAGAAAGTGATAGGATAAAACTTTATTAAGAAATGCTGTCAAGTAAAGTTAATGTTTAATGATTGGAAAATAACCAGAAATCCTAATAATGGATAACAGATAAAGAGAGGTTAAAAGAAGGGGTAATAATCAGCTGATATAAACTTAATTTCTTAATAGTGATAACTAAAATAAATATTACCCAACAACTGTATTAATCATTCTGTTAACAAGAAGTTGTAAATTTAAAAAAATACAAGCTTGTTAATTGTAAGGCGTTAGGTATCCTCCATGTTTTAACGTCACAAAATGAATAAAATAATCTACTTCTAAAAACTAAGGTTACAATCATAAAAAAACTTACCAAAACTGCTGAAAAGGAGATAACAATACGCGACCAGAATTGGAGACACACACTACAAGAACTACTGCCACACAACACTAGAGCCACGGGCAAAATCGTTACTTCAACTGAAGTCTCGCCAGAGACGAGATTTCGTCCATGAAAACGAGACGTTTGACAGCTGATTCACAAGCCACTGCCTTCCTAATATCCAACCTACACAAAATTAAAAATACATTTTATTAACGTTAAATTAATAATAAAAATATGTTTATATTAAAACCATATTGGCATTATAAAATAATGTTTGGGGATAAATTATAATAATCATATTGATGTGGAAATGGTTAGCTGGATATATCTTGAGAAGTATTGAAAAAGGTTGGACGGGGGGGGGGGTTTCAGTCAATAAATTTTAAACAGAATAAGTATAACTTATTTTATTTGTGCAAACGTTTTGGCCTAATTTTAGGCCATCATCAGGGATGAGAATAAAATAAAACATTTAAACTATTAATATAAAGACCATATATTACTACTAATGTTTTGTAACCACAATATTACCATATATTAATCTAAATTTAAGAAACAACAGAATAAGCTTTTAATAAAATAAAATTACTTCATTTTAATTTAAAATATCACATTAAATATTAAAATGACACAAACTCTCGATTGGCTTTATTTTTTTGCTTTAAAAGGTTTATTTTTTGAGAATAAATGTCAAATATTTATTTTTATTTCAATACTCACTACAATACAATATGGATTATTTTTATAACTAGTACAAGTCCACAACTTAAAGGAAATGAATAACTTATAACTATGATTAGAGAATAACTAACTATATCAACACTCTTAAAATAAAATTAATAA
This sequence comes from Troilus luridus, assembly GCA_964056705.1. Lineage (NCBI taxonomy): Eukaryota > Metazoa > Arthropoda > Insecta > Hemiptera > Pentatomidae > Troilus > Troilus luridus. Next base: position 80,411,507 of record OZ057414.1, on the reverse strand, counting down.
ATTATTCTTATGCCATCTCACTGGCCAAAGAGTATTAATATTTTGCTTTAGTATGAATAAATGGAAACATAATTTTATATCAGGAAGATTTATTAAGTTTTCTTTATGTTATTTATTCTCTACAAGATAATCAAATTAAGATACTTTATTTAATATTAATTGTTTTTATTTTTCTTCTAAAATATTACAAGGTTTCAGGTTCCCATCTTCAAGTTGTTTATCTAAAATTTTATTTTTATATATTAGTCATAATATGACTAACATATAAAAAATGTCAGGTGCATAAACATCTTTTACTTTCTACTAAGCATTGTAGCAGTTTTGTAATTGTTTTCTAAATACAATGCTTGCAACTCGAGAATCGTTGAGCTCATAATGTATTTACTTTTTTATTTTGTTTTAGAGATAGAATGTTCCACATGGTATTGGACTGGTTTTGGAATGTATGTAGTCTCTCCTTATTGGTATGTATATTAGAGACTAGGTTGGGACATTTTTTATGAAACTAAGTACATACAACCCTCGTCCCCCAGGGTTGGTTAACATCAGCACAGCTACAGCATGTTCAAAAACCAAGGCCTCTTCATATCGAATAATCTGATTTAACCATTTTTTTTTTAAATATAGCTAGCAACATCATATCTACTAAAGTAGATCACAGATTACCTCAACCCATTGGATGCCAGAAGCCTGAAGCAGCACTGATAGTTCACATGGAAGGAGGAGGGTGGACAAAATTGTTGGTAATAATTTTGTCCACCCTTCTTATTCCTACACTTTTAACAAAAATATCTAGGATAGTGAAGCTGAGGCATTATAAATCCCTAGAGAATATTTTTTAAGAGGCATCAATGAAGGTAAAGGCCAGTTAGGCACTGTAATAAGAATTTTGGTCAAACATTCTATTAACTCGCATCACCCTCCAATTTAAATCCTCTTTCCAGCACCACAAAACAAGATCCCGCTTTTCCGATCTCTACATTCCTTCTCACAGAACCAAGGTTTTCGAGCGTTCCTTCCTCGCCCGCTCCACCACTGTGTGGAACTCAATCCCTCCTTTCATCCGCCATGCTTCTTCACTGGCTTCATTTATATCCCTGCTTTTCCAACATTTCTTGGCATCCCAAAAAGATGCTCTCAAGGCAGGTCATTCTTTCGCTTGAATAAATAACTAATGAATACTCGATCTGGTTACCTAGGTGTTTTGTTTATTTTTCCCAAAGAAGATACACTTTGTAAATACTTTATTACGTGCGGGGGCTTGGTCCCAGAATAAAGTTTGTTTTCTATTCTATTCTATATTTCATATGGATCCTTGGTCAAAATAGCATTGTGGGTAAAAAGCTAGCTGATTAAGCAATCCAAAAGTAACGTACATTCCCTGGAAGAGGCATCATCACTCTCACTCAATCAACTTTAAGCAGACCACTTAAATTAGAATGTCAGAGAGATGGTAAGTTAAAGGGGAAAAACCACCAACGCAAACTAATAGATATAAAAAAAGTAGTTAGACTGTAATAGTCCTAATGCAGCAGCTGTAGAGAAGATCCTTACCTGCTTCAGAATGAGCCACACTGGGCTAATATACTCAAACTTCATTAAACAATTACCACCTCCCTTATGCCACCATTGTAAGCATATTTTTGAGAAATAGAATGCATTTGTTATATCCCCATTAATGACCTCTAAATAAAAGAGAATAATAAGGAGAAAAATATATATGTAATGTGCATTAATACATAAAATTGTGTATTAATGATAGGTTTTTTTGAATTTAAAAATTAATATTAAGAACAGGTAAATGATAGGATCAATGAAAGGAAGAATACCGAATATTAGTGGGATATTTAAGAATAAACTCAAAACTGAAAAATTAGAAACAATATTAAATGAATCGAATTCGGATGACCACACAATTAAAATAGAAAAATAAATACAGTGTTCCCGGAACTTCTCAAATGTTATATATATATTAAATAAAAATAAAATAAAGATGCATTATTTGATAATACAGGCAAAACTTCCCTTGAATAAATCACTTTATTCTAACATTCCTTTACTTGATTGTATAGACTAAGAAAGGTTATCTGTTCAACAAGTTGTCACTTCAAGTTTAAACTGTTTATTCATTTCATTTTTTTCAAAAATACAAGTTATCGGGAGGTTTATTATTGAAAAGAGAATGTAATTATGAATTATGAGTAGATTTCGGTAATCATTTCATAAAGAAATAAAAGTTTCAACTAACATTTTGAAGTAAAGATGATATACGCTTGTTGAAACATTCATTTCTTGATAATTATTACCGAAATATACACATTTCTCATACAAAAGCTCATAATAACTATCACTTTTGGAAGATATTAAAAGGGAAACAAATGAAAAGTTAGAAAACTTGTGACTCAACTCGAATCGACAACTTCTAGAATAATTACCCAAGAAAATCCTGGTTTGAATTTACTTTTAAAACGGCATTAAAAAAAAAAAATCTTGTACCGCTAATACCCATGGTTGGGCTCAGTAAACTGAAGACTACTGTCTCTCGGATAACGGTTGTGCTGGAAGGTATTTGTCCGAAATCTTCCTCAACCACCAGGTTTTCCCTACAATTTTTAATACCCAATTTAAAGAGCCTGGATGTGGCTCAGGCAGATCTCTGTCCTGGATTGGATGGATACTGTACAACCATGGGTATTAACATATTTGATAATTTATCTTTCATGGTTGGATTTGAGTCCAGAACCTACACCACAGTAACTCAGCACTCAACACACTGAGCTACCACGCTCCAATTGATTTATAACATTTTACTATAAAGTTCTAATTAAAAAAACTAATAAAAAATTCATAAATACAACGTAATAAATAACAAAATAAAACAAAATGATATATTAAACCTATTTCCATAAGGTGATTATTCCAATTGTGAGTTCCTTAACAAAGATAATAAATTATTGAGATAAATTGCTGAGCTAATATCTGAGGCAGACAATATGTTACAACCGCGGATTTATTAATGATGTACTTAATATTGGGTCTAGATAAAAAGCGTTCCAACACCCTTGAAACTCGTCAACAGTCCTGAAACTAGAATTGACTCAGCATCCTGTAAAAGATAGTTCAGAATTATTTGAGTCAACAACAGTGACAGGATGTAGATCCCACAGGTCCCAATCGTTGGATGTTAATGGAATACATAATTTATCTGACATAGTCAGATTAGGACCCTGAACCTTCAGGATAGCAACTCAGCGTTCAATACCTTGAGCAACCCCATTAATCTAAACATATATATATATATAAATATATATATATATATATATATATATATATATATTTCTATTAGTATTTATATATAAAATAGATAGACTATATATTTGTCTTAAAGCATTACTTTGAAATTAACAAATAGGAAAACAATAAGACCACTGGTATCATTAATATGATTTCAAGTTATAAATTTATAATCACAATAATCCAGGTTTTCCCTACAATTTTTAATACCCAATTTAAAGAGCCTGGATGTGGCTCAGGCAGATCTCTGTCCTGGATTGGATGGATACTGTACAACCATGGGTATTAACATATTTGATAATTTATCTTTCATGGTTGGATTTGAGTCCAGAACCTACACCACAGTAACTCAGCACTCAACACACTGAGCTACCACGCTCCAATTGATTTATAACATTTTACTATAAAGTTCTAATTAAAAAAACTAATAAAAAATTCATAAATACAACGTAATAAATAACAAAATAAAACAAAATGATATATTAAACCTATTTCCATAAGGTGATTATTCCAATTGTGAGTTCCTTAACAAAGATAATAAATTATTGAGATAAATTGCTGAGCTAATATCTGAGGCAGACAATATGTTACAACCGCGGATTTATTAATGATGTACTTAATATTGGGTCTAGATAAAAAGCGTTCCAACACCCTTGAAACTCGTCAACAGTCCTGAAACTAGAATTGACTCAGCATCCTGTAAAAGATAGTTCAGAACTATTTGAGTCAACAACAGTGACAGGATGTTGGAATAAACCTACTATAGCCTACCTGATCTTTTTTTTAACTTCCTTGCCTTACAAAAAAATAAAAATAATATTTTTTATATTAAGCATAAAGTTAACCTTACGAAATATTTTTTAAATTATAAAAATATATTTTAAGTTAAAGAAAAAATATGTATTTTATTAACTCATTTATAAGTACCCATTATTGCTGACAACAAAATTGATTTATATTTCTGTAATTTAAAGCTTTTTATTTATTTTATTGGCATAAAACATTATTTTAAAATACTAATATTAAAAAATATAGTAAAAAATTGCGAATATCAAAAATGAAAATAAGACATTTTTTTTCACTTGAATCCCGCCATTGCAGGTACTTTTACTTTTATATAGGCTCATGATTTTCTTAAGAAATTAGTTCCATGTAATAAATATATCAAACTAAAAATTTTATTGTTACTATATATTGAAAAGTAAGCTTTCTAAATGGGACAAAATTGATTAATTCCTAAGTTAAGTTATTAGGAAATAGGACCAAAGGAAAAAGATGTGAATTATATCATTGATAGAATAATTTTATAAATTAGTAATTTTAAGAATTTATTTAACAGATATATTAATATATTAATATATATATATATATATATATATATATATATATATATATATATATATATATATATATATAGATTTTTAATAGAAACTGGTGTATACTAAAACAATTAAATTTTATTTAGATATTTGCCACCAACACTGCTTTTAAACAGTCTCTATTTTTATAAATTATTGAAAGTTATTCAATATAAATTTAAACTTGTATCACTACAACCCATGACAGATCTTGGGTCAAGTAAATGATAGTTACTGAACTGTTTCTATTAAACAGGACAACAGTTGTACAAGTGATTTGTCAGAGACCAAGCTCAACCACAAGTTTTTCCCCCAATCAGGGTATCCACTTTATAAATGCTGGGTAAGCCCCTGGAGGGTCTGTAGATCCCACAGGTCCCAATCATTGGATGTTAATGGAATACATAATTTATCTGACATAGTCAGATTAGGACCCTGAACCTTCAGGATAGCAACTCAGCGTTCAATACCTTGAGCAACCCCATTAATCTAAACAGATATATATATATATATATATATATATATATATATATATATATATATATATATATATATATATATATTTCTATTAGTATTTATATATAAAATAGATAGACTATATATTTGTCTTAAAGCATTACTTTGAAATTAACAAATAGGAAAACAATAAGACCACTGGTATCATTAATATGATTTCAAGTTATAAATTTATAATCACAATAATCTTCGTTCTTCCATATATTTAATGTTAAAGTTAAAATATGTATTACATTGAATCATTTAACACATTATTAAGGCTTTAAAAAATTATTTATATAATAAATGTAACCATTTGCCATTATGAATTACAGTAAACAAGATTTAATACAGAAAATGAAATCTTAATTATAAATTAGGTTATTTTTCATTTGAAACACCAGGTTTTCTTTACATATTAATGGATTCCTAGCAGTGATTTTGTTGAGGAATGAATTTTAAATATTGTTAGGCCAACCTCAACATTTTAGGATAGAAGAAATAGTCATATAATCTAATTTGTAACAAAAAAATTAAATCATTATTCTTCAAAACTAAATATATTATCTGTTGGATGATGTTCAAAGTTAACTGTCATTTCATACAGGATACTTTAGATGATTTTATATAAATGAAACTATTTGGTAAAGTATATTAGGAGGTATAGACAATATCTCAAAATTCGTAAATATTTTTTAAAAAAACTAACTTGATTGATCGAGAAAAACAAAAAGATGTCCATTCAATTAACTCAATTTCATCGTCATTCATGAACTAGAATATTAATAGACCATAGAATAATAAAGGGGGAAAAAGCTTTAAATTTGATGGTCCTCCTTTCATCAGTAGATGGCTATTTTTCAAATGCATCTAACAAGCCGTCCATTAACAATGTTATTTGATGACATGTTATGCTTTTTTTTTTTTTTTTACCATCTAGTTTTACTAAAAGATATTAATATCTTTCCATTCCTCAGTGGACTCTTCAATAAATATGTATCCCCATTATATTAAATGTCTATTTTTCATTTGTACATACACCTTTAGTTGAGGCATTCAGTATCAAAAGCGGATTACCCCGAAATTTCAAAAATTTACTTTTTCATATTTTCGCTTGGTTTAATCAAGAAATGTTATGCTCACAAAACTTCAGGCTCAGGACTGTGCTAAAGCCATGAGAAATAAGGAGGCAAAGTTTCATGTTAGGCAAAATTGATTGACTGTGAACTAGTGAAATTATTGAAAAAAATCAATTTTTGAAATTTTACAGCCATCAGCTTATAGTCCTGAATGTCTCGTTTTTCTCATTTGATTAGCTCTATGTAAGCATAATATTGGTAAGCTATGTTTATATTCCAGAATGCATTACGATGTGAGATTGTTGGAGTAAACATATGTGATTGAACCTATTGTGATATGCCAGTTACTTTAATGTGGAAAATTGAAAACATCTACTATTTACAGCTTTTTATCAAAAAGGTAACATTTTTTCCCAATTCAACTACTAAAAAAATAAAAATTAACTACTTGACTCTAATTTTTATTATATTAGGTGCTCAGTTTTAAAATTTGAAAACTGACAAAGTGAAATATTTTAATGTTAAAATATTTGTTATCTAAAATGTTTGTCAAGGTTTTTTGTGTTACAAATAATTGGGATTAATGGTGGAATGTACCAGAAGGTTTTGAGTAGTACCTATCCAGGTTTGATTAAAAGCAACTGTACAAGAGTATAAGATGGAATGATTAAGGTTGTAGATGATCAGATAGGATCATTAAACAAAGGTTCAAGGAGGCTTAAAGGGAGTTCATTCAGTTAACTATCAAGGATGGAGGGTGGGATGTTAAGTAGTTTTTTCCTTATGGGAGAATTACTTTGGCTTGTTGAACCATTCATTTTCTTGCAACCAATTATAATTTAATAATTGTATTATGTATGGTTTTCTTACCTTGACATTGTTTTCTGATTCCCTCGAATGTGGAACATAAATCAAGGTATTCTCCAGTGAAACTCTATTTAAATGCTTTTGCAGATAGTTACAACCCGTAATGATTGGAAAGCAAGAAATCACTTGTCATGTGAAGATATATCCCTTCTTCACTATAATATACTGTCTAGTAGGGGCCACAAGAGTTTAGAGTAAACACCAATATCTCCGTTTTTCCTTGTAACAGCAATATTAGTACATACACTCACCCAGTCTTTTTCTTGGAAGAATTTCTAGTACACCAGCTTTTATTACAATGGAAGTTTTTCTCTCTTAAACTATGGAGGAAGTAGCTAAAAGAAAACTTAGTTGGAAAATAGCATTGCTCAGAATATATGGTGCCCCTGGCATTTTATACTTCTTTTGAATTGCATTTTGCACTTTAAATATATAGTTTGCCTGTATTTTAAAACGTGAAGTAGGTTTTTAAGCCTTTCAATAGTCAATGTCTAACCTCTAAACTCAACACATTCCAGCAACTATGGTACAAAATGACCTTTTCCTTAAGTGATGTGCTTTACTGAAAGTAACCTATGAACAAGTTGACATTTTAAAAATGTTTGAATGCTTATTATACTTATTATTAATGCATATTACAATTACGACTTTTCCCTTGTTTTATTGAGGAATGTGCAAGTATTTTTTATTCCATTTACTGTTTGCAATTAAAACAAATATTAATTTGACTTTTTAGCATCCACAATTATAAACACTAATTTTATCTATTCATTTCTTAATTATCAAGGGTGTAGCAATAATTATTACTATGTATAATACAGTTAAGCAATTAAAATTAAAATTTAGTTTGGGGACAAAATAAAATCATTGGCCAGTAAATATTTATTAATAAACATTTTATAGCAATTAGGTTTCAATAATTTATAGTCAATATTTACAGAAATGTTGTATCCTTAAGCAGTTTGCAAAAAATTGGAAATTTTACAAAAACACTGAAATCGCTTGTTCTCACATCTAGGTTATTGCTAAAAATATTATTTTTCAGGTAAAGAACAATTTTATGTTAAAGATTCATTCGACCAAATTTTTGGCCTTCTATTTAAAAAATAATTTTTTTTTATTGTAAACAAAATGTTTCTGCTTTTTAATTAAAAGTTAGAATTATTGTTAAACAAAAGCTATATAGATTTGCAGTGTCATTACAATATTTATATATATTACTTACTAATGTAGATTATTATAAATTATTAATATATATACAATACAAATGATCAATTGAATTGGTCAGGGGGTGCAGAAAAAGATAACATAAAATAAGCAGAATCTATTTTTTAATTGTGCCAAAGTTTCGCCCTGACCAATTCAATCCATCATTAGAATTATCCAGTCAACTATTTTAAACACTCAAATATTCAATTATTTATTTTTCATGAAATGTGTAGGTATGTATCAATATAAGGTGTGAACAAATGCAATTTTGAAAAAAAATGTAGTTGTTTTGAAGCAGTAAAATAAAATAAAATATAATTATTTTTTTATTTATTGTTCTTTTGATGGTGATTCTTTTTATTTTGAAGAGAAAAGATTTGTCTTGGCCGGGATTCGAACCCAGGTCGCCCGCATCTCTAGTGCGGTGCTCTAACCACTGAGCTACCAAGGCTCGTATCTAAGTCAGACAAATCCATTCTTTTCACCGATCCTATATCCCCGTGCTCTTGCAATTCTTGCGATGTATACACGGGGAAGAATGTTTGTTGAACAATACTTTAATGTAGTGTACTACAATGCACAATGTTCAATGTAGTGTATATAAGATCGGTGAAGAGAATGGATTTGTATGGCTAAGCTCAGTGGTTAGAGCACCGCACTAGAGACCGGTTTGAATCCCGGCCAAGACAAATGTTTTCTCTTCAAAATAAAATATGTTTATTAAGAAACCATATTCTTAAAAAATAATAATTAAAAGATATGTATTGTAAATTAGACTGTAGTTTAATCTAGTGTACAAAGAGAAAGACTTAACGTTAACATAATAAGAGGTAACTTTTTTTTAAAGGTTAAATTGAGAAGAGGGATGACTAAATATTTCAGAAAGACCCGGTCTTTGCTCCTCCTTTTAATATTTGTAATTATTTTCTTTCTTGACAGTAAGCAGATGTGAGATGTAGGCATTAGCAGTTGCCCCTATACCTTCTAGCTGTAATATTATTGTAAAAAAAAATCTTACAGTCTTTAACAACGTAAAAATTCATTCATAAGTAATCAGGGGTTGTCTAAAATTTTAATTCAGGTAAAATGCCAGATACCATGTTTCATAAATATCACGTATTCAAAATATCAAAATAACTATCTTCTTTGCTAAAGTAATTCAAGTTGCAGGAAAATATTGCGTAATCACAAATAAAATACTATTTTATAACAGATTAAAATGTATATTTTATTTACACAACAGACAAATAATTTTAATAATTTATTTAAGTCTATTTTTAAGATATGTAAGTAACTGGTTAGCAGCGTCCTTACCACCAGTCCCTTCAATAAAATATAATTCTAACGTCAGAATATTTAATTCATCACTATCTTTTAACATTAAAGATGCAACTAAATATTCTTCTAATTTTGAACGCTTTGTGTTTTGTTCACAAGTTTCTTCTTCATTCGCCCTCTTTCTACCAGAAGTGGAGTCATTTTCATTATTTGTTTTTTCGAGATCCCCATTACCATTTGTGGGCTTGCTTGTGCTTTCTTCTGTCTTGTTGTTTTCTTCTGATTTAGAAGAAGTAGGATCAATACTCATCTGTTCCTCAGCTTTCTGTGAAGTTTCAGCGCTTTTTTCTGTTTCTGTTTCTTTTTTCTTCTCCATCCTTCGTTTTCGTCTACTATTAATCCACGTATTCTCAAATGCTTTTACAGTCATCATTACTGAGTTTCCACAATCTTCCATATCAGTCTCAATCTGAAAAAATATCAAATGCATTTTATACAAAATTAAGTACACATTTTAATTAAACACTGCAAAAGTTTCTACTAACTTAGATTATAAAATAAATATTAAAAATATAGTATTTAATAATAAGATATTGACCAGTGAAATACCAACTGTCCATAAAGTGTTTGTTGTTATAATAATTGAATTTTTTGTATATAATTAAATAATATTAAAAAAAAATTGTTCATGAAAGAGTACTTCCTCACAAAGTATTGTAATGGAAGGTCCTTGGTTGTAAATAACGGTGGTTTGAAATGAATTACGAAAAAAAGGGCTTGTTAGAGAAAATGTTTCAGAAGATACAAATACTGAATTTCTATGGAACTATTAAAATTTGTTGAAAAATATAGAACTAATATTAACAATAGTAATAGAAAAAAAAAAATAATTAAAGTATTTTCCAATATCCAGCTGCGATGCTACTTTTTTCATTTAGAATAAATTTATAACATTTTTCAAAATTCTCTTATATAGGTACTGGGTAAGAGTACACAGGGCAGGAATTTTTACTTTGCACTTGGGATAGTTTGTACCACTGAGTGTCAGCCGATGCACAGAAGAGTCTACATTATTACCATCATATTTGGTGTTTTCACTGTGATTACTAAGCTAACATTGATGTTATAACTTATTACACTCATTTGATATAATATTAAAGCATAAAGAAAGTAAGGTAAGCTATAACGACTAATAATTCAACCGTTTCAATCCTATATTGTTTCAAAGGCCATTCAATGGTTTACTTAAAAATGAGCTTGTTTAATATCATTGATGTACATAACGAGCATCAGTTCATAACAAGTGAAAATACTGCCTGTGGGGTAAGAGTTCACATCGTCATTGGGGCAAGAGTACACATAATAGTTTGTATCCCGAACATTTTGATTTAGTTTTCCACTCTTATTTAAGATTTATTATTCAGATCATGGATTATATTCAGGATAAAGGTGTTTAAATTATAGTCCTAATGCGTGGATAAGGGTAAAAGTGCCACAAATAATACCGTGGATTCGTACTCATTTGTTCATGGTGCAATATTTTTTAAGAACTTATAAAATGAAGTCTGATCTGAAGATATGTACGGATGAGATGCTCAAGACTGCTCAACATCTACTCGACACTGGCATGTCGAAGAGAAAAACCTCTAAGGAGTTGGGGATCTCTGAAGCTACTCTAAGGAAAAGGCTGTTAAAGGTAATTATCATAGCTTGGGATACTACTGTGTAATGAGAACTTCAGAGAACCATTGAAAGAGGACTGGATTCAACGCAGTAAATGCCAAGAAAGGTAGAATGAAGTTTCCAGTTATGAGGTTGGGGTTAATTTCATAAGCAATTATTGCTAAAAACAAGTGGTATTAACTTTTACTGTACTAAATTAAAGTTTTTTTTAATACTTAGTTGAATATATAATCGTACTAACAAAATCTTGTTCAGTATATACTGCTTACACTTATTCCAAGATGTGTAAACTTTTTCCCCGTAATGTGCGAACTCTTGCCCCATCCACGGGGTAAGAGTTTACATTTGTACTTCTTTTGTATATAATTTTTGTAAGCATGTTCTACCAAAGATAATAACGCAACTAAAACGTCATTTGGTTATCAAATATTGGGAGTTATTTTCTGTTAATTTTTGGTCAATTAAGTATCTTGTATATAAACTTTAAGTGAGTCCACTTGCCCCGACATACTATACTGTTTTAACATTTGTAAGTCGTTCATTTTTTAGAAGGGATGATATAAACAGCAATTTGAAAAATCTTGATTAACATGTTCTATTTGGTGTTTATAAGAATTAAAGATGTATCAAAAAACAAAATTCACAAGATAAGATCTTTGTATTTCAATACTATGTCAACCAAATATCATCTATCCTCGCTTATAAAATATTGGTACTATTTTTAATAAAATCCAAGAGTTGTTTGTGATATTTAAAATTCTTATTCTTAAGATTCCTATGATTAGATTTTAAGGGGTATGGTTCGGAAGGGATGATCAGATGACAAACGATATAGAAGGAGAACTGGTATAGCATAAATATAAGTGGTCCAAAAAGGTATAAGATTTTTATAACTTATTTCCTTCTTTCTTCTTACTATTATTGAACTTTCAATTTCTTTACTTAAAAAAACATCTATAAATAATAAAAAATGTGGTCTCTTCTAAAGTTAATAATTTATTACATACAATTTTGATGATCTTCTAATGTTTCTATCCCTAAATTATATGTGTTATTACTAATACTGTGTGGTATAGCCAGCAGATAAGTGCTGTTTCTCTCGTCATAAGACAGCCATGAGTAAGGCTAGAGTACCTGATACAAAGCCAATCTATTACCTACCACTTCTTCCTTTTTCGATTGTCTGCAGCTTGAAATCCATGTATTTTATTTTTACCAATTTAGATTTATAGACTCTGCCTGTGGGGTTCACTTCGTGGATACCACAGCCGGTCCCAAAACCGGATAAAAAAGGAGGGTTAAAGGGGGTTTGACTACCCACCTTTTATGAAAAACCCACAGGTTACTTTCAACAGCCTAGCCTCGGATTTCGAACGGATTTATGTAAACGACCTGGAACTCATTATATGGCTTATAAAATTGGATCATGGAATGTAAGGTTACTTTATAGACCCAGAGTGTTGGCAGAATTGAAATCACAACTACTGCAACTAAATTTAGATATTACTGCTGTTCAAGAAACACGGTGGATCGAAAGCGAAGTGGAAAAGATTTTGATTTTTTCTACAGTAGAAGCCAGGAGAGACATGAGTTTGGTACAGCTTTCTTAGTATCAAAGTGAATGAGGAAAGCAGTTCTTGATTTCCAAGCAATAAACAAAAGGTTATGCATGCTAAGGGTTCATGAAAAAAGTTTAATATTACTCTGATAAACGTTCATGCCCCAACAGAAGAAAAAGAGGAAGATGATAAGAATCTTTTCTATGAAGATTTAGAACGGGCTGTATAAGCTTCCCCTTCTTTCGATATGAAAATAGTGTTGGGTGATTTTAATGCTCAGGTTGGTAAAGAACCAGTATTTGCTCCTACTGTAGGCAGGCATAGCTTGCATGCAAAGATCAATGAAAATGGGGAACGAATGACTGAGTTTGCTGTATCTATATCACTGGTTGTTATGAGTACAATATTTACTCACAAAGAAAAACACAAACAAACGTGGATTTCACCAAATGGAGGGGCAACGCAGATCGATCACGTTCTGGTTTCTAGTAGACATTTTAATGTAGTTAAATATCTTATAGAGAACCAGACATCAATTCTGATCATTTTTTGGTAGTTCCGAAGATCAACCATACATATAAGATAAGGATGTTTGAAAGGAGCAAACTGCAGATCACCTGGGAAAGAGAAAAGTTAAAAGAAGAGGAAACAAGGTATGCTTTCCTGAGAGAAATTGAAAGAAGTGTAGGTAACATCCCAGCTGTAATCGGAGGAAGAGATTTGAATGAGGAATGGGATTATCTAAGGAAAACTATATCTGATGCAGCCAACCAACATTGAAAAAGGGATGGAAACAGCAGGGCAAAAAATCTGTGGTTTGACCTGGAGTGTGAAGTAGCGGTTAATGTGTGTAACGAAAAGAGAAAAAAGTTTCTAAATAGGGATACTAGCCAAAACAGAAAGGAGTACCAAGAAGCCAGAGCTAATGCAAAAAAGGTTCTAAGACAAAAGAAAAGATATGCATTACAGGCCAACTTGCGTATGATGGAAGAATACAGGAGGAATAATGAGGCCCGGAAGTTTTTCGGTGAAGTGGGTAAAATAAAATCAGGCTTTAAGAATGACTGTCCGATGATAAAGCGTTCAGATGGTAAAATGGTCTTTCTGGGCCAGGATGTGCAATGTAGATGGAAGGAGCATTTTCAGGAATTACTTAACCCCAGGGAAGTCGAGGAGTACCCTGATGTGGAATTTCAAGAAAATAAAAATGACCATGAAGTGAGCCCACCAGATTCGGAGGAGGTTGGTCTGGTTTTGGACAACTTCAAAAATAACAAGGCTCCAGGCTCAGATGGCATCCCAGCGGAGTTTTTGAAGATAGGTGGGTCAACACTGGCTGAGGAATTGACTCATCTGATAGTTAATATCTGGGAGACCGAAAAAAATGCCGGATAGTTGGATGGATTCAGTCATCATACCGCTATTCAAGAAGAAAGGTGTTTCCAAAGACTGCAAGAATTACCGGGGAATCAGCTCCCTGAACACGTCTTACAAGATATCCTCCGCTATCTTATACAACCAAATTATGGAAGTTGTGGAACCTCGGTTGGTCGATTATCAGGGGGGTTTCAGAAAGAACAGATCAACTATTGACCAGATATTCAGCCTAAAGCAAATAATGGAAAAAACAAAGGAATTTAACGAGATTATATGGATTCTGTTTATTGTTTTTAAAGCAGCTTATGATTCCACTATCAGAAAAGAACTGTTCCACGCAATGGAAGAGATGGGAATCCCACCAAAACTAATCCAACTTACAGCATGTACTCTGAAAGGGAGCGTAAGTCAAGTGAAAATAAATGGGAAGCTGGGCCAACCTTTTGCGGTGAAGTCAGGAGCTTGACAGGGTGACCCCCTGTCCCCTCTTCTATTTAATATTGCCCTCCAAGCGATGGTGAACAGAGCCGAGCTTAATCAGTCAGGCACAATTTTCACTAAGACAACCCAAGTGCTTGGTTATGCAGATGATGTGGCACTGATTGGACTGTCCCTGAAAGCGATCAAGGAGGCCTCTGAAAGATTGCAAAGGGAAGCTGGAAGAATGGGGCTATCCATGAATGAGGATAAAACGAAACTTAATAGTGCTTAGGAAGAAAACGCCTATAAACTCGCCAAAGCAATATATTGTGGAACAGTATGCATTCCAATGCGTTTCTAGTTTTAAATATCTCGGCTCCATAGTAAATAATCGAGTAGACGAAGAAGAAGAAATTCAAAACTGTATAATGGGGGTTAACAAAGCATTTTTTGTCCTAAGAAGTTTACTCTGTA
Organism: Troilus luridus; assembly: GCA_964056705.1. Lineage (NCBI taxonomy): Eukaryota > Metazoa > Arthropoda > Insecta > Hemiptera > Pentatomidae > Troilus > Troilus luridus. The sequence goes on along the minus strand of OZ057414.1, from coordinate 80,396,414 downwards.
GTAAACTACTAAGTCGGGGTACCGAAATGAAGCTCTATAAAGCAATCATTCGACCTATACTGACCTATGCCTGTGCAACCTGTTTCCTACGAAAGATCCTGGCTGAAAAGACTGACAGGTTTGAGGCGCAGCATGGGGCCAGTTAGAGAAAATTATATATACCGTTTAAGAAAGAACAAAGAGATTTACGACTTATACGACAATCTCTGAGTTTCCCGTTTTGTGCGAATTCAGCGCTTCAAATGGCTGGGACACCTTGTCTGAATGGATGATGGGAGAGCAACAAAAAAATTATATTATGGAACCCTGGATGGAGCCAGGCCACGTGGAAGACCGAAGGGAAGATGGAAGGAAGCAGTGGGTGAGGACTTGAGGATGATTGGAGTGTCCAGCAGACATGCTGCTGACAGAAATGACTGACCACCGCTACATAATTTGATTCATAAACTTCCTACATAGCAAGTTTTTTCTTAATCCTCAATTTGCTGTCGTTTGTTGGTATTAACCCCTAGTATTTGTTGGGTAAAACCCCTAGGTCATCAACGTCTACATCCTCAATTTGATTTAAGGTTTGTTAACCTGTTGAACAGAACATACGTCATAATGACGGCATTGTTTCACACTTTTACTGATAAAAGCGTGGGCGGGTGCAGCACAAGGCTGAATCTTTGTGACATCTTCGGTCAGGTATCGGTACGCCTCCGCATCACCCAGGGAGCCCCTCACCGCCCTTTGTTTTGGCAGAAAAATATCCAATGGACAAAAAAAAAAAATAATAAAAATAAATAAAGACGGATTTTATCATTTCAAAAATGATGTCATATGAAAAAAAATGTTTCATTTCAAATTTTGACTTTGTTTTTAGTCCCTATCGAAGTATCAACAGTTATCAATCGAATAACCTTACTCATAACTGTAAGGCTACTCGCATCTTAGGTAGCAATGAGTGGTTGGGAAAATTCCATACACATATTATTCGAAAATATAAAGTGTTTTACGCAAGTTATGCAAACTGTATAACTGTGTAGAATGTGCAAAAAAATACGCAAATTCTCACATTCTATACTGAAGCCATCATTATGAAGGATGTTCCCTGTGGACCACAGCTCAGTGATGTTCTACTTAACGGGTAACCAAGTGATGTACACATTTTTAAAATTTTTTTTTATGATTACTTCAAGGTACGCCACATTAGATTATTAGATTTTTTGAAATGACAAAGGTTATTGGTTAGACCTTATTTTCATTACATCATCTCTCCAAGATTATTATACTGATGTTAGAATATCATACTCTTTTACTCTTAATAATAATAAATTTAAAAAAGTTAATAATAATATATCTTAAAGTTACCTGCAGTTCATTTAAGATACTGATGAGTTTCTGTTGAACTGAACTCAGGGTATTTTCATCTGATTTCTGTATTCTGTACTGAAATGGGACATACGAATGTTTGTTCTTTTTCTGGACATTTTCTAATTGATTTAAATCTAAACCAGGTATAAATGTCCATGCTAGACCCCACCTTGTTGTTCGACCCTGGCAAAACATAGTAGTGGCGATACTACATGCTTCATTTTCTCTAAGCATTTCTTTCAAAGGCTTCAAAGTTGATTTTTTCCCAACCATTACGGTATATATCCTATTAACACAAAAACGTTATTATTATTAATTTTAAGCGTGAAAGAAAATATTTGTAGAATAATTTTTAAATAAGCACAAGCAAGCAGAATGATACACAATAACAAAAAAAAGTAACAATTAATTAACTTTTATAAGTAGAACTTAATTATGAAAAATATACATTATCCTACACTGAGGCAAATAAAAGGGGCCACTTAAATAACCATACAATACAATGTTTAAAGTATCTGCTGCCTAAAGAAGTTGATTTTCAATCATCTAACCACTCACCAAGACAGTGTATCAGGTGCTATGGAATAGTTGTATTATTATTAAATAGAAATACATACTTCCCCACAGAATGAGACTGAAGAATCTATCAATAATCTTTCAGGACGGGGGGGGGGGGGGGGGATATGAAAAAAGAGTTTCCTCTTTCATCTGATTTCTGTATTCTGTACTGAAATGGGACATACGAATGTTTGTTCTTTTTCTGGACATTTTCTAATTGATTTAAATCTAAACCAGGTATAAATGTCCATGCTAGACCCCACCTTGTTGTTCGACCCTGGCAAAACATAGTAGTGGCGATACTACATGCTTCATTTTCTCTAAGCATTTCTTTCAAAGGCTTCAAAGTTGATTTTTTCCCAACCATTACGGTATATATCCTCTTAACACAAAAACGTTATTATTATTAATTTTAAGCGTGAAAGAAAATATTTGTAGAATAATTTTTAAATAAGCACAAGCAAGCAGAATGATACACAATAACAATAAAAAGTAACAATTAATTAACTTTTATAAGTAGAACTTAATTATGAAAAATATACATTATCCTACACTGAGGCAAATAAAAGGGGCCACTTAAATAACCAAACAATACAATGTTTAAAGTATCTGTTGCCTAAAGAAGTTGATTTTCAATCATCTAACCACTCACCAAGACAGTGTATCAGGTGCTATGGAATAGTTGTATTATTATTAAATAGAAATACATACTTCCCCACAGAATGAGACTGAAGAATCTATCAATAATCTTTCAGGACGGGGGGGGGGGGGATATGAAAAAAGAGGAAAACCTCCCAATTATTTGTGTTTTTCTCGAAAATTCACCCCATTTCAAATAATTAAACACAGAGGATTAAGGACCTTATATTACAAACAAGTTCCATACCATCTGCCAAAAAAGCCATTTTTTTTAAACAAGAAACAGAATGGCAGCTGCTATACTTTGTTTTCCTATAAAATTAAGTTTTAAGTTTGCTGAAATTAAATCTAAAATAATCTAAAAACTTCAATTTCTGGTAATGTCAAACATGAATGGTATGTAAAATTTATGCTAACAGTTCCGATGACTGTTTAATCAATCCTTAGATTTTGATCCAATGCAGAGGCCTTCTTCAGAGCTAACAAACGCAATGAGGTGAATATCAACAACTATAAATAAATTCCAATATTCTAGTTTAATTAAAATGAATTGCTGTGAAAAGCTATTAAGAAATTAAAAGGAATCTGATACATGTAGTGTTTTTGGTAATAGGAATTTATATTAAACAGAGGATTACTCAATAAAAGTAATAGAGATGTTAGCATACCAGAAAAGACAATGTAGTTGTAAGAGTTGAAATAAAAAAAAAATGAAATATATGGAACGCTGAAACTACAAGCCTTCTCATATTTATAATTATTAAGAATGGGATAAGATTACACAATACAGATAGAAAAATACTGGTCAGTGATCGAAAAATATGTACCTATCACTTTAAAAGCTTGTACAAGCTTTAAGGGCTTGTATTTACAATATAGTATATTGATAATATAGTAATAAGTATTTACAATATAGTTTAGTTGTTAAATTCTTCAAATTCAAAATATAAAGAACAATAATGGTTTCAGTGGGGATATATATATATATATATATATATATATATATATATATATATTTATATAATATTCCTTTATATAATACCCAATATATATATATATATATATATATATATATATATATATATATATATATATATATATATATATATATATTATTCTCTTATTTAAACCAACCTACATAAAAAACTTTAAAAAATAATAAATAATATTAAAAAAAAAAGTTAATATGATATAATAGTGAGCTTGTGAAACATCAAATAACAACTACAGAAATAGTTATTTAATTATAACTTGAAGAAGACTTTTGTCCAAATCGCTCAAATGTACTTACTGTGTGTTACGGATGAATGATAGTAGTAAAAACTTTTAAAATTTAATTACGTTTAAGTGTGATTTATAAAATTGATTTCGAACCTTACTCTTTCTTGTAATATACAGCTATCTGCAATAATCCGAGCAATAAACACTGATTCTCCACCAGGTGTAATCAATTCTGATGGAACTCCTGAAGGAGCATTATTAGGTGGTTTCCTTGAGGGTGATCTAGATTTTGATTCCATCGATAATTCTTCTGAATCAGCAAAGAAGGGAGGATTGCACATACAGAAATCATAAAATGTATCTTCTTCCACAGCGCCATCAAGAATGACATCTTCTGTAACCGCTTTAACTAAAAGCAAGATTACCAACATTATATATTGTATGATTAATATTTAAGTAAATTTGGTATCAGTTCCATGTAGGATGTCGCCTTGAGTTATTTCACAAGTTTTAACTTTTCATTCGAAAATAAAAATAATCTCAAGTTGTAGTATGAAATAAAGAGTTTAGAAATATAAACATTTCCCATAATTACACTCTTTTTCCAATACTAAAGCATTCATTTGTATTTTCGGAGAATATTAAAAAGGAAATGAAACAAATGAAAAGTTAAAACTAGTGACTTGACTCAAAGTGAAAACCTCCTAACTGATAATATAAATTTTTTTAAGAAAAAATAAAATTTAACATCAGAAGATTCTTATAGAATCTAAATCAATATAAAATTACTAGTTTTTCAATAACTACGTAGAATATATTTATAAGAGCATCATAGTTTTATTGTCAATAGGATTAACATTCATAATAAATGACTTGGTTTCAGTTCAGAAAAACAAGCAGCCTAGCAATTTCCAAGCCTAAGAATCAAAATGAAAGCACAGCACACAACCTGGCACAAAAGCAACAGGAAAAATAAAGGGTGAATCTTTAAAAAATTTATAAATATTTTCATTTATAGGTGAATATATATGTTTTCTCATAATGAAAATATAATAGCATACAAAACAAATGAGGTTAGGAATTGGGGTTCTTAAACAAAGAAAAGTTTTTCTATTTATTTTTTGTTAATTTTAAATTCTCAACTCTTGATAACAAGAATACTCTCATCCCTTCCAGAAATGATTTTTAAAAATCTTATTATAACATAAGTACAGTCGTAAAATCGAACATGCATCAATGCAGTCTACTTATCAGTAGTGATATTACCAAAGTTTGTTGTGATAACTAACTATTTCAAACATAACTTTAACAAATTTGGGTAATTAGCCCGCAGGTTGTTGCTTCAGATGTAGTCCCGACAAGTTTTTCGTTTCCTTTTTAATACTTTTCAAAAATGCAAGTTATCATGAGCTTTAGTATGGAATGTGTTTATAGAAAATGTATGTACAGTGGAGCATCGATTATCAGAATGTTCTGTAATTTTAATTAATTTGATCAGATCATCCAGTTACTTATTTGTATTGTTATTTTAAATAAAATTTGATGAAAAATAAAATGATTTTTTCCATGAAAGTCAATAAGGGGGGCCCTAATCATTTCTCGGAAAAGCAAAAAATGAACTTAGATTTCAATAAGTATTTGATTACTAAGAACTGTAAATCTAATTAGGTAATATTATTTGTTTCTCTGAATCCCTTTCCATTCATTTGGTTGGTATTCATTTTTTAGTGAATTTCGATTATCAGAATTTTTGATTATCCGAACCACCCCTGACAACTTTAGTTCGGATAATAGACGTTCCACTGTACTTTGGTAATCATTTCATCTAGAGATGAACGTTTTAAACATTTATCATATATACTTTGAAGTGTTAGTTGAAAATTTTATTTCTTGGTGAAATGATTACTGAGATCTACTCACTGCCCATAATTACATTCTCTTTACCATACTAAAGGGAGCGCAGTGGCTCAGTGGTAGGGCACTGAGTTGCCATGCCGGAAATCCTGGTTCAAATCCCGCTGCGAGCAAGACTTTTATTTAGTCTGTTTGCAGCCGGAGATGGATCGTATAGGATCTAGGACTCTCCTAGGGCTCACCCAGCCTCTATAAAACATTATAAAAATTGGGTACCCAAAATAAGGGGGAACATCTGGCGGATGAGCGTGACCTAGGACAAATCACCTCCTTGCAGAACAGTTGTCCATGAAACAGTAAAGTCTCTACCATGTACTGAACCACAGATCCGTTTAGGGGTTGCAGTGGTACAGGGTTTTTTTTCCATACTATAGCTAATAACTAATATTTTTGAAAAATATTAAAAATGAAACAAATAAAAAGTTAAAACATGTAACTCAACTCAAAGCGACAACCTTTGGAACAGATACCTAAATTTGTATAAAATATCATAATTAAAAGATATTACTATGGTAATCAGATATAAATTACAATTATTAGTGATATGATGAATGTAGTCATAGAAAAAGAATTTAAAATACTTTACATATGTGTTCATAATAAAACAAAGTGATAAGAAAGCAGGGGGTAGACTACACAAATTGTCTGATCAGAAATTCTCTATTAAATTTTTACCATAACATTATCACATTATTATAAGAATGTAAAATTACCTGTTATTTTGTCAATCAAATAATTATTTTCAACATTACGGATAGCACATTTTGTACTTTCTACATCAATTTCGGTACATAACATAGACCAGTTAAAGTTTTTTGCAGCCAATAAGGGATAAATACAATTCGATCCAGTACCTGAAAATAGATATCATTAGGAACTAAAACAAAAACATAGGGTTTAGTAACTCTAAATTATTCCACTTTCTAAATTATTCCACCCCCTATTGAATTTATTGAAAAGAATCACTTATTATAACGGTTTCACTTGTCGTACGGCAGCAGCGAGAAACTATGTTACTTGATTTGTTTTGCTTAGCGAAAATATGTAGATTAATATGCAAGCAAGTAAAAACTGACCAATGTCTATTCCTAAAACATTCTTTGGTTTATACAGTTCTAGCAAATCTTCTATCCACAACAAATAGTTTAGTCTCAAAGGTAAAGTAGGTACTAAATGGCCAGGAACGATTTCTACATTTAATCCAAAGTCACGTTGCAATAAGCATTTTGTCAGAGCCCAAACAGCACCATGGTCCTTAAAGTTGAAATTTATTTTTCCAGTCAGGTCCTGAAAATAAGCAATTTAAAATATTTTTCTTAATGTATTATCAAAGTATAAATATCTAGTCAAATAAATCAAGTCACCTGCTTTGCATATTTTCTAAATTCTGGAAAATCTATGGCTAACTGTTTGAAGTCAGGCCTCTTTTTGTAAGGGTTTCTTGGGTGCATCAGTTTGTTCATTGCCATCTTCACATATGTTGTTCAAACTCGGAAATTCAGTTCCAATCTTCAATCCATCAGTTAATTGAACAATATAATAAACGAGCTGCCAAAAGAGAAACTTTCTAGCCGGTTATCAACTTGTATGTAAACATTAAACACAAAACAAATGCGAAGTACCTTTCTGCATAGAGGTAGCTTGCATAGAGCTACTTATCCTTCCGAATACGTAGATGTCAAGTATAAGACTTTATCAGGTTTATTCTAACATCTTATACAAAATTTCACATTAGCATTCGCAATACAGTTATAAGTATTTTTTTTATTGCATCTATAATTATAAAATTATCGATAGTTGTTCAATACTGAGTGTAGAAATATTTTTGTGAAAATGATACAGTCGTTAATAGAGCAATATGAAACAAGCTAAATAATATCACCTGTTACTAGTTGTTGCATTTTTTGGTTTTTCTTCTGTCGATAACTGTTTGCCACTGCCAGGTACTAGCCAGAAGGATTGTTAAGATTCGTATCTCAGGGCGGTATCTGTTCCGCGGTTTGTCGCTTCGAGTTGAATTACAAGTTTTTACTGCTTAACCGTTTCATTTTTAATATTTTCGCAAAAATAGATGTTATCGTGAGCTGTTTGTTGGTTAATTTAACGGCATCTTATGCTAATAATACAAATCGGACGATGCTGCTTTGGGAGATCTAAATGTTGCCTATAATTAGGGTAGGGATTTGTAATGGAGTACCTGACATCGTACTGGATCGGAAATCCCGTTTCACGCCCATTCCGAAGGACGGGATAACCAACGATTTTTTACTCCCTTTAAAAAATCCTAGGGCCACCTGCTGGGCTACGAACTCGCGATTTTGGCCTTCAGTTATCGTGAGCTTTAGATTGGAAAAACAATGTAATTACGGGTAATGATTAGATTTCGGTAATCATTTCATCAAGAAATAAAAGGTTCAAAACATTTTGAAGTATAGATGGTACATGTTAGTTGGTCATTCATTTCTAGATGAAATGGTTACCGAAGTATAGACATTTCCCATACTTACATTCTCTTTTGCATATTAAAGCTCATTATAGCTTGTATTTTTGGAGAAATTAAAAGTGAAACAAATGAATTATTAAATCTTGTTGAGACTGAACTCGAAACGACAACATGCGAAATAATTACCTACAGGGGAACTGGCCAGTATAATTTTATACAGAATCTCAGGCTTTGTGGCTGGTTTGAGGTTACCATTCGAAGTACTCACTATGGTCTACATCTTTTTAATCTTTGTTTAGTAATTGTGAGTGCGTTAGTTCGTTCGGCCACCCTGCTCAATATTTTTGCACATATACTTGTTTCTTCCCGTTAGATTTAGTATTTTATTTGAAAGATGCATTTTTCTGGAATTGAAATCATTTTTTCTTTCATCCTATCATAGTTTTAAAGTCTTTACTCATTTCTAGAACCTATCCTAGTTAAGTTGGTTAGTTTAAGTGCATTTGGGTGCTTTCTTTACATCCTTTTGAGTCCAATTACCTTGAATTTGGATATAATATCTCCACTGCTATTGGCTATTGTTTAAATTAATTATTGTCAAGTTGGTGTTTGGTTTTTTTCCAGAGGTTAGTGCTATTGAGCTTAATTTAGTGCTTGAATAAATTAGTTATAAAATTCTAGGAGAACTACAGTCTCTTAACCAGTTTCCAAAGAAGTTTTTAAAGACTTTTCATGAGCGTTACTATCAACTTATCAACACTTCCTGACATAAATAGACTATGGAGCAGCTGTTAGACTTCGTAGCTGTTAGACGGTGCTACAATGTGGGTCTTAAATTTTGTCTATCCAGATTTAATTAGGGCTCTTTAACAAGTACCTGAAATTTTACGTCCCGTTTTTAGAACGGCATAATCAAGGGTTTGCCGATTCCTTTAAAAAAGTAATGTTTAGTCAACTCATCATGACTTAGTACAATAAATTAAGAAGTTATCGTTGAGGCGTCCATTTAAAATAGAATATACATTTTCCATTCATTCTCCATCCATCCAGTTTTTCATTATTAAAAAGTCTGCTCATTTCTAGAAGTACATTTGGGTGCTTTTTTTGGTACCCTTTGAGTCCAATTAGCTGGAATTTGGATATTGTTTCTCCTCTGCTATTGGTTTGTTTATATTTTATTGAAAGCTTGGTATTTTCTTTATTTTTTGCTGTACAGTGCTATTGAGTTAAATTTACGGAATGCGTTTACCCAATTGTTTGTCCTGTTTTTTTTTTTTAAAGAATAATGAATAAATTTGTAGTGAAATTATAGAAGAATTACAAACCTAAAAAAAAAACCCGTTACCACAACACCCCGTGAACGAGTTTAGGGTTCAGTGCATGATAGAGATTGTACTGCTTCAAGGACAACGGTTGTGCAGGGAGGTCAATTGTCCTAGATCACGTTCAACCGCCAGGTTTCCCCCTTATTTTTGGTGCCCACTTTATTGAAGCTGGGTGAGCCCCAGGAGGGTCCTAGATCCCATATGATCCGTCTCCTGCTGCTAACAGACTAAATAAAAGTCAAGACTGGCAAGCCAGCAGCGGGATTTGAACCAGGATTTTCGACATGGCAACTCAATGCTCTACCACTGAGCCACTCCGCTCTATTTAGAAAAATTACAATATTACATAATTGATGGTATTGAAAGCTGACGGTACTATATCAATATATTCTCTGTTTTCCCTAATTATATTACATTTTTTTGATATAAATGTTATTAACCCGAAAACATTTGCTCAATATGGTGAAATATCGATCGATATTAAGGTTGCCTTTGTTTCGCTTCGGCTGACATACACAGCAAGCTTTGACTTCGAACGAAGTAATATACCCGGTACTAACCCGATCCAATTTGCGAGGTATATCGGAGCGGATAGAGTCGTTAGGCTATCAGTTCCTAACTAAGATAGCAACCAGTGAACGCTGTTCTCACAAACAGATTCAATTATAGACCTTATTCTAACCGGCTACATAATCCAGCTGATTACATCAAGTAATAACATCAAAGCCATTATTAATGACTCTTGGACGATTGTTAACAAAATAAACATTGTTATGGTCAATCGATAACTTTGAGCTTTCGCACTAATTGTTTGTTTAAACCGAACTAATTACAAGGTTAAAGCGCGGTTTTAACAAAGAATTTGGATCAATGCTAAAGGAAATTATTTCTAAACTTTTAATATAATTTTGATAAAAAAGTAATTGATGGTTAAAAAGTTATAATTGAGGTGCTCATTTCCAAAACCTCCTTTATCCAATTTTTTTCGAAATTGAGTTACTGCCAGCATAAAATCTATATATTTTTTCCTATCAAATTAACCAAATATTTAGTAGCAAAACGTTCTTTAAACCATTTAAAATAAATGTCGAAGTAGTGAGAAATTCGTGTTTGCTTTCTAAACGTCCTTTATCGAATCCAATATGGCCACCACCTAACAGTAACTATTTTGTTTTTTATAGTGATAAATGGATGTATTCTATTTTGTGTTCAAAATGTCTCTTATGCCAAATGTAGTTGAGTAATATTTTCCTCTGTAATACTAATTTAAACCTCTTTGTCCAATATTTCAAAGCTTAAATTTATTGTGTTAGAACTGCTGATCAGCTTGAAAAAAAATTCGTCACTTTTGACAAAAGGATATGTTTTTATGCACCTTTGAAATTGATGGTTATTATACTGTTTTTCATACTATAGTATTGAGTATTTTTAAGATTTTTCTTAAAATGTGCACTCTCTTTTTAAAGTCAGTATTTAGCTAATTACAATTTTAATAGTTCAAGTTGTGAATTTAATCAAGCCACACCAGTATTATACTCATTAATGATGGAATTCACATTGAAAACTGCAATGTCTTCGACTGGAAGACATCCTGTGATAAGTTTTAGAAGAAACCGCAATCCTGGCACTTTAAATTTGCCAGTGCTAAAAGGTTTATAATTACTAAAAGCAATGTGCCCAACACTCAAGTCCTTGTCTCAGGAGAGCCAAATAATTCTGATATAACACGAATCGTGGAAATTGTAAAAAAGTCATAAAGCTTGGCTATAAAACTCAAGATTTTGAACTTCCACTTTTTTTCCCGGTAGGGCCTGTCAAGACTGCTAAGGTTGCAGATGTCAAGAATCTTCTTGAACTTCACTTTGGAGCAAATTGGGCAGATAATGAAGATTTAATCTTTTACAAAAACAGTGTTTTTGGAAATGAAAATCCAGAAAATGATACTGCGCAGTCAGATGATGAAAACGAAGGTGGACTTAGGGAGGACGCCGAAGAAAAGAAGTTTACATTCAGGACTATTCCCTTCAATTACAACCATGTTGACAAGTTTATATTATTTCATAATAGTTTATTATTTTATGGTTAGACAAGAATAAACATGTCTTTGTGAAGTTTATTTATTCAAACTGTCCCTTCTTTATTTTTGATTCAAACCGTCTCTTATCCATTATTGGAAACGTTTGGTTCCAAAACGACCTTTATCCAAACATTTTTTTAAAATAACTAAATAACAATGTAACATATCATTCTTGAATAAAAAACAAATAAATCCAGTATTTTTTTTTTAATTTAAGGAAACTATTTCCAAATTGGTATGCCCTAATTTAAATTCAAAGGCATTTCGTTGTTTGCCAAAATTTTCATCTTATGGATAAAGGACGTTTTGGAAATGAACGACTCAATTCTTCGGTAAATAGTTGGCCTAATGCAACTTCGTGGTTGTTCTTAAACAAGTTATATTTTATGTATTTATACTTTTACTACTAAAATTAATTATTTTCAGGGTAATTATTGCACAGGTTGTTGCATCGCGTTGTGTAACAAGTTTTAACTTTTCATTCTTTTCCCTTATTATTTTGCAAATTTTATAAGGGAAACTATTTTAAGACTACTATCTACTTTATATTTATAAATATAACATATAAAACTACTATTATATTTATATTTTTTAGACTATTATTCATTTAATAAAATATTTAATTGTAGTTTTAATATTTATTTTTCTGGTTGTGCATGTAGTAATTTTTCCGCGGGTAGTCGCTTCCAGTTGAGTCACAACAAGTTTAAACTTTTATTCGTTTCCCTTTTCGTATTTTTCCAAAATACAAGTTATCATTAGCTTTAGTATGGAATAAACAGTGTATACTTCGGTATTCTTTTCATCCGGAAAGGAACGTTTCAACAAACACATATCATCTGTACTTCTAAATATTAGTTGAAACTTTTATTTCTTGATCAAACGATTACCAAAATATACTCATAACATTCTCTTTCCCATACTAGAGCTAACGATAACTTGTATTTTTGGAATATATTAAAAACAAAAAGAACCAACAGTTAAAACTTGTGCGTTGATGCGGCAGCTTGGAGAACATATATCCTTAAAATATTTCTCTCCTTACACAAACATAGCTATTCGTTTTGAACTTCCCATTTTGTGGATAGCTGCCATGAGTTCATGACCAGAGAATCATTAGCTTTTTTGAATAAATCTGCTGTTTGGCCAATTGGCCTGTTCTACATTTTAAAATAACACCAATAACTAGAAGATTTTTATAGAGGATGGGTCCAGTGAGATCTACAGGCCCTTTTGGTGCACACCCAGTCTTTATAAAGTGGGTTCCCTCAAGTGGAGGAAAAACCTGGTGGTTGAGCGTAATCTCGGGAAACTCATTGTCTTAATCTTAGGAACAGTTCAGTTTCCCAAGATACACATGTACTGATTAGATATGATGATTAGATACATGTACTGAACCCAAGATACATTGTGGGTTGTAGCGGTACCAACAATACAATAAAATAAAATAAAATTATAATAATACTATAGAGATATAGAAAAATTGAGCGAAAAAAGTATCCTTCACAAAATACAAAGAGAGAAATCAAGTCAAACAGAAAATTATAAAATGTATAAATTTCTGTTTAACTTGATTTCTCTCTTTGTATTTTGTTTGCATTATCACCTTTTTATACATCTATTATATAATCATCTTTATTCATATATCCTTTCATAATATATCCTTCACTTTTTTCGCTCAATTTTTCTATATCTCTATATTATTATTATTATTATATTTTTGGTACTGTTATGTATTTTTATAGTCATTTTTCTTTTTGTCTGTTTTTTCTCATATCCCTGAAGATGACCAACAAAGTAGGTCGAAACGTTGGCACACACAAAATATAATAAGTTTCCACTTATTTATTGCGTACATTTTTGACTGCACCCCCAACTATTTCCATCCTACGTTGATAAATGATATTTATTGCCATCGATTGGATGCTCTTCTTGAATATTAAATAAAAAATTAATTAAGAGGGTGAAGAGATATTAGCTAATTTACCTTTTTTGAATATAATACATCCTTATATGGGGCGGAATAATTTGCCCTTTGCGATCTATGGCGCTAAAGGTGGATTGAGGTTTTTTTTTTAAATTATTTTAATTTATTAAGTTTATTGGTTTTTGAAACAGCTAGGCTCTGTATAGACGATTATTGCTCAAACATAAGACTTATTTGATAAGAGCTTAGTTAGGTCGGATTTCGTTACAAATGATTAAAATTAAACCTTTTTTTCTAGGAAATGAAATCGTTTAACGCAGTATTTATTGAATAGGGACGATTTTAACTATAGTTTCAATGGTTTATTGCAAATAGGGGAAATCAGAGTACCTTCAAAACTTTATAAAGATAGGATAAAATAAAATGGTCATAGTTAATTTATGAATTACAACTTTTTTAAAATTAACATTTATTTTCCAAAATCGCAGAAGTAATATAATCGCTATTATTATTTGAAAAGTTGCTCACGTGTTTTAAAAACTGTAAATTAAAAAAAAAATGTGTTTGAATAACAGGCTCCCATAATTATAAAAGTTATAGGTATATTACCTACATTTCAGGGAATTTCCAGTTACTAATTTGCACAATTAAACATTTCGAAAGTTTAATGGTTTCCATACTTATAAATGCCTGTTGCGAAATTGCATAATGAATATTTGCATTTATTTATCACATCGTGCGGGTCTATGCCTCTATTTTATAGCCATAACAAAGGCTTACTCATGATATATAATGTACTAAGGTACATACACCTAAGTAATACTTAGCAACAATAAGTAGAACAAATAGGTCGAGGTAGGAGACACCTTCGTTGTAATAATGCTATTTCCTTTGTTCTCTGCACTGTACAGAAATAAGCTTAGGCACACATGTGCTATTTCACAGTGGAAGTATCGATTGCTACTTTCGAACAGTTATACTCTAAGCTCGCTTTTGTGAACACTCTTATAATTTTTTGTGTTCTACAAAATTGAAAGACTGCATTTGAAAGCCTATTTCTTTCTTAGGAAATCTCAATACGTTGATGTAAGAAAGCAAATCAATATTTTAACAATTCTTATTTAAATACCCTCATCTTTGTTTATTTAAATTAATTAAACGTGCCAGTTAAAGGATGAACAACGCTTTAAGGTATTCGAAATTAAGATGTTGCGTAGAATATTCGGTCCTAAAAACGACGAGACTACTGGATAATTTAGCAGATTGCACAACGCGTAATTGAAAATCATCCACGCGGTTAATATAATTGAAGTGATAGCATCGCGAAGGTTGAGATGGGCTTGTAAATTTGTTGGGATTAGTGACGAACGAATTAGTAAACAGTTATTAAGACTGGTAAACCGAGGCGTCGGTGGGAGGATAGCATTAAGAATGATCTATCTTTGGGCTTGTGGTGATGTCCGTGGACGGAAATTTGTAAGCAGAGATTGGTAGTATCGCAAAACCTTCGGGTTCGCCTAGCAATATTCTTATAAACATACTTAGTTTTATTGGAAAATAAACGAAATTACACTTTTATCTTTAAAAAAGTTCAATTACATATTCAGTGACTGTTGTCCTCACGCCCAGGATATTTTTGCATTATATGTTCAATTGTTTGTTTTTATCAAGTTTTTCATTTATTATAACTTCCGTTGTTCAACGATTTTTTTTTTGTATTAGATTATGACATTAATTTAAATTTTGAAAATAGTGCTGTACTTTTTTACTTTTAGCACTCTTTACACACACACAAACTCATCACCAATTACCTATCATGCAGTTATGAGCACTGTAGAGTTATAAGACAGATGTACAAACCAATCACACTTATTTTCTCCCGTTGTTACAGACAGGTGGCCTTTCTCGATTTAATACGAGAATAACTGAACGAGATTCGATATAGGGAAGCTGTAACGGTCCATTAACTGTTAAAGGTGAACATCAACCCAGTAAACGCCAGACTATCTGTTAATTAACTGATAGCTCAGGAGTTTCTATATTAAAAAAAAAAAAAATGATGGATAATTTTATGGGTGGGTTCATAAATTCTATATGTGGGTCATTATTTGACACTTTCACTTCCTAAAATCTGAAAAATAAAGTCTTAATTTCGAGCTGCAAATATACATACCTTACTTAGAGGCGTAACCCCTCCGCATTTATCATGGTAAAGTTTAAAAAATTATGAAAACAAATGTTAAAATTAGGGAGTGAATGGAGCGAGAGGCAGTAAAAAATATGTCAATGGGGTAGAGTAAAGGGTGAGTTAGTGGGTGAAGAATGTGTGAATGAGAGGGTAAAACAATGGTAAAAAAACCAAGAAACTAATTCTTTTCATACAAAGAATTGAGTTCAAATGGAAATGGGTGACTGGATAAATCTAAGAATAGTGTAAAACGGGCAGAGGGTGGAGTAAATGAATTACACAAAATAAGATAGACTTATTTTATTGTGGCTACGTTTCAACCTAAGTTTTATGCCATCTTCATGGCTGGGAATAAATGAAATGGAAAATGTACATAAAACATTGTAGTGCCACGAAGAAAGAATAACAATATATATAAACAGAAATGATGAAAAGGGAATACAAAGAGTATGAGGTAAATTATGAAATAACTTATGAGGAATAATAAGATTGGAAAGAAATCTAGAAGATGATAAAACATAGTAAAATAACAAAAGGACGATTTAGTTATAAAATATAAATATTATCGTGTTATTAGTAAAATTAGAACTAATAACATATTTAAAAAAATAGTAAAATAAAAAAAAAATATGATTAAAACTAGCCATTTTAACCTGCATGCTATGACTACATACATTTTCCATGAGGGAGTGAAGTAAAAATCTCTGGACCTACAGTTTTTATTTTGTTTCTGTTTATTGGCAAAAACAATTAATAAGGAATATTTTTAATGGAAACCTACTGTAATAGTTGACTAAATCAGTTAGTGAATTGAATCAATCAGTGCTAGATCAAATACAAATTTTTAAAATGCTTTACCTTGGGGGTCCGACATCGCGAGGGAGTGAAAGAAACGAACGTTATTGATTTTTTATTCATTGCTTCTAAATCCATTTTGGATGTAAAATGTAGCATCCATAGAGCAAAAGGCGGGGAAAAGGTTAAGGGGTTAAAATTGGACGAGGCGTACGATTTGAATAGTTTGGTTTCAAATTTGCATACTTTCCAGGGCAGTATTTATAGAGTGAACCTTCGCCTTAAATCAGGGTTTCGTTTCATGGTTGAAATTTAGGATAAATTACGTCGTCCACATTTGGCTATCACAACTCCTTTTCGATCGGGCTGATCAGAAATGAAATATTAAAGTTGACCATATGTACACCAACAATGTGGAGCTTACTTGACCTATCATCCACTCATTACAAAACATTTTTATATCAAGTTTTGACAATCACAAAAAAAAAAATCCTCATCCTAGTCATCCTATAGACCGCTAGGAGGATCATGTTTTATTCTTAAAGTTATATTATATAAAAATAGTTTATAATTATTATCTTATAACTTTTAAATTAACTATCTTTCTGTTATTTCGATTGATATAGATAAGTGATCATTGAAAAAAAATTGTAATGAAATAGCACTTTGACGTGTGAAATAAAATGCTTTAAAATTATTTTTAAATTCTTCCTAAGAATAGTTGAAAATACCTGTCCTCCCGCAGCTATTGTCTCGTCCCATATTTAACATGTGGCCTTATCTGCAGCTGAATAGTGCATTACAACTTCAAAGTTGGATCTTATAGAAGGAAACTCGTGTCCAGAGATGGAAGTACGAAGGCGTTCTTGTGAAATAAAAGCCAATTTGCTTGGAATCTCGTTTTACAAAAAGAAAACGAAAATCTGATCTTTGTGATAATTTTATTTCTCTTGCTCATAGACAAGTTCTGCCATTGCGTGGTGTGCATCTATTTTAGCCAATACTTCATTATTTCACTAGTTGATTTCAATTTCTTATAAAGAAGGTCGCATTTATTACACTTATATGCTGTTAGGATTGCTTAAATCATAGAAATCAGCGAGACCCAAATCATGAAAACTTTAATGGAGGATAGAAATTGTCAGGAGGTGCAGTCAATGATAACACAAAAATGAGAATAACATATTTTTTAATAGTGCCAACCTTTCGGCCTATGGTGTAAGCCATCTTCTGGGCTAAGAAAGAAAACAGAAAACAAACTATGAAAACATTGCAGTACCAAGAAAGAATTATAGAATGAAATATAGAGTTTATAGAAAAGTAAAGAAATGCAGAGCGTCGGATAGATTAATAAGGATGTATATGAATAACAGAATATGTGTACAGAAAGGCGATAATGTAAAGAAATACAAAGAGTATCATTCTCGAACATGATAACTTTAGATATAATTAGTTAAACAAACATAACTTTAAAGTTTAAAACTTTAAACTTTCTTCTTATAGAAATAGCCAAACTTGAAATCAGAAACTTTTTGTTCTTGTTTATTCCTGCGGTTCATGTTTCTGGGTCACAACAATCATTATTACTTTTTGCGTACCATTGTTTTTTTTAAGGCTTCTGAAAACTGACATCGCATTTAGCTCTTGCCACGCCAAAGGAGAGAACTGTACTGAGCCTAAGTCAGTTTAGTAGAATGAACCATAAAGTTCTATGAATTTCTTTCAAAGAGAAAATGCTATACATGAACTCAGAAATAGAAAAGAAACAGTCGGAAGAAGCCGGTGTTCAAGTTCTAAGAAATGTTTGTGGTGGAATACATTAAAAGCTACTAAAATAGTGTGATACATGATTTGTTTTTTAAATAAATATTGAATTGAATGAAAAGATAAAAAAATTGAATGATAAAAATAAAGTTTATTTTATTACATTAATTATGAAAAATAATGTCAGTTAAATGAGAACTCTTTTCTCTAACGCAAAAATGAGCTCGTCTCACAACATCAATATTTTCGGCCGATCTGCCAGTTCGAGGTCTGCCCGTACGTCTTGAATCTCCGACAGTCCCAAATTCAGCAAAATTATCCACCAACGAACGAATGGTTGGACCCGTTGGAGCAGTTCTTACACCATAAAATCTTCTGTATGAACGTTGAGTATTAATTATCGGACTTAGTTCTTTTGCGCAGTTGTATAGCGTTCCATTTTTATATATACTCCCAAGTTTAATTCTTGAAATAGAAAAAAAATATGAAATATTCACAAGCAAAGAAGTTACAATTTTTTTACATCATATAGTTACTTTAGCCGCAACCTGTAGTTAGCCCACCACGATCAGGAGTTGTCTATGTGTGAATAGTTAACTAGATTTAACCAGTTTTAGTGCAACTTCAGTTAATATTTAGTTATTCACTTTGTCTGTTTGCTCAACTCTTCGTGCGTAAATGGTTAACTAGATTCGACCATGTTGGACTGGACGTGAATTATTTATTAACTTTACTTAGATAGTTGTTCTCAAATTAAAACCTCTGTGTGTCTATTCAATTAAAATCACTCAACTAATGTATTTAAATCATAAGATGGATGAAACACACATAACAATATCTCCATTACTATCCCATGCCTGGTCTTAGTCACTACGAGAATAACACATTTTCGCTTTTCTCAGTATAATTAATCAATTTGGACAAAATTCGATTTAACCACTTATACATGTTTTTTTGCTTTCTGAGCAACAATAACTCACTAACATCTGTTCTTATACATGTGCAGCTGTTAGTGAACTGTTGTTGCATCCGAGGAAGAAATAGGCCCCCAGGTATAGGTCAAAAATTCTCTTATATAGGGAGAAATGTTTATTTTGAGAACTGTATATTACCTATATAAGAGAAGTTTTTGACCTATAATCGGACCAACTTCTTCCTCATATATATATGATCAACTAATATTATTCAACATGTTGTTGCATCCCTTTTCCTAAATTATAACATAGTAATGTCTAATGGAATACTTATTAAATAATATTAATTGTTTTATACATTATTGAAATACGAGTATATAAGTATATTAAGGTAAATGATAACGAACTAAATAGGTTATTGACTTATAGAGTCAAGGGTGTCCATAAATAATATCATTTTATTTGTGTCCTTGGTGCCGCATAACTACAAGCCTTCTTCCATTATAAGCTAGACGGCTAGGCTTGTTTGTTTTTTATTTTACAACTTAATGGTACAAGAAGGAGGCATCATCGCCTCGATTAAGCCGATGAATAACAATTAGCATTCTAAAAGAAATAATTTATCCTTTGCCAGAGCCCAGGCATTGATATCGGGTGAATTTCTGTTGCTCCACAGTTTAAATTTGATATTGAAAATATTCTACATTTTTCTAAACTATCAACTACTTATAGGTTGATGGAATTGTATAGAGAGGATTATTAGATGGATATGCGTTTCCTTTTCTTCGTAGTTAATAAAGTATTTTTTAAATATGATGCTAATGTATGTAAGTCCTCTTTTCAGGAAATTTCAGAAATACAATCTAGAAGATGTAAATTGTTGAAGGAACGCTTGAACTAAGCCAAAACCCGAATATTTCACTGATTTATTTGCCATTATTTAATTTTATACACACCATAAAGTTTTGGTTGACTTGCAGAATGGTTTAACCAGTTCCAAATTATTCAAAATTAATATTAAAAAACCGTACTACCATAAGGTACTGCTATAAGGAGGGTCTTCGATTCAGAATATAGATGATAGGGACTGTACTATTTCCTAACAAACGGTTGAAAAAGGAGGTGATTCAGTTGAACACAGTTTTTACCGCCTAATCAAGGTACCTACTTTTACTTAAGTTAGAGATTGAGTGAGCACCAGGAAAATCTATAGGTACCTCAGAGTAGATTCATGTCTTTTCACACAATAAATTATTCACATGATACAGTTTTGTTAGTGTTTGAAATAAAGCAAAAATTGATAGCAAACAATCACAATTTATCTTTGGAATTTATCTCAATTAATGGGGAAACTCTGTGAACCATCTTCCGCTTCCCGTTCATCAACAATACGTCAGTTGAGGAGGAAGATTATTACGAAGGATTGTATTAGTAGTTAGGTTAATAAAATTCCTTCAGTTCTCACATGGCCTTGTATCTTGTGTTTTGGATACAGGATATCGAAGTTCGTGGACCAGTTAGAAAGAAACACAAACAGCAAGGCCTATTATAGATGATTACGGAATAAAAACCGAATAGCCTGGCAGGTGGTCCTAAGATTTTTTAAAGGGAGTAAAAAACCTTGTGTTATGCCGTCTTTGGGAATGGACGTTAAACGGGGGTCCCGAGCCTGTGCAATGTCAGATACTCGTTAAAAATCCATATCTAATTAAACCTGGATAGGCAAACTTTAGAGCTCCCACTGTAGCATCGCCCGATTAGCCGTAGAGGCATAAAGTGACGATAAATGAACAAACATAACCGAATTTACATTTTTTCGCATAACGTTGGTTCTAAAACACGCAGGAAATTCGCGGTTATAGCAAATTGTTTGGTTAAAGTACCTTCACCCGTGGCCGAGTTTGGTTCGAGTCGTTTTGAGAGTAGAGTCCTTTAAATCTTTATGCCAAGCTTAAATATTTAATGAACCATCAAATAATTTTGAATATCTTAACAGCTGAATTTTATGTACCATTTTCATCACCCTAATCATGGTTTATCTGGGCATTTTTTCGGAAACTATTTCAAGATTATGTACTGAAGTTGTGACTGAAATATTGGATCCCTTGGCCTTATTTCACTTCTTAAATTTTATTAATTAATTACATTTCAAGAATACCTATTTCTGTAAACCGTCAATAAAAAGTATAAAATGAACCTCTATTTAAAAAGTTAAAATACATTAAAAGATTTTAACTTTTAAGTATAATTTTCACATATCTTAAACTTCTTTAAATCAAGTACAATATAATGAACATAATAATAAAATTTATTAGGAGGTTAAAAACATTTTTCTGTACATAATTTTTTACATATATTAAAATATCGTTTTTTTAATATCATAATTATTGGGTTTTTTTTTTTTTTTTTTTTAAACTCTTTGAAATGGTCGCAAAGAAGAAAAAAATGATGCCTGAGGAATAGGCCCCCCTAGGAACACGCCAGATGAAATTTTCATATCCCTTTTTTAGTTTCTTTGAATAAATATTAATATTTATTAGCAATTTCCGTTATAAGTTCTTTAAAAATGACATTATATATTTATTGTATGTACTATTAAATTTAGCTGAAGAGATTGAGTATTTGTTTAAACACACTATTTTCTGGAAATAAGAGTATTTTAAAAATAATTCTTACGGTACCACGCTACACTAGTATTTATAGAAAGGAAGTAGTGCCATATATAAATTGCTAAGAGAAAAAGTGCTCAACTTTTAGAAGTGTGTTCATGACAACTTCAGACCCGTGGGAGCAAGTCACAAGCAAAACACCTTTCTGAAAAACCTATGAAATTCTTATGTGAAAATAAATCTAAGACATGAATGCGCGGAAAGTTTGGAAACTTGAAACTTGTTATGTAGCACGCCATTTATTAATTTTGTTGTTTCCTGTTCATGTTGTATCTCTAAACTCTCCTCTTCTTTTCTGTAGTAAATATTTAAGTTAATAATGGAAGAAATCACGGCAATTTCATCTTGTATTACATATATAATCTTTTTTTTACTACATTTATATAAAATTAAAAGATTAAATGAATTTGTAAATTAAAATATATTTCAAGAAGTCAATATATTTTCTCTCTACTTTGAGCATTGAATTGGACAGTGAACTGAAATTTATTTTCCTGCCAATACTATATTGAAAAAAAAATACAACTTGAACTACAGAATACATATAAATAGGGGAGTATGAAATTTTTGGATAGTTAAGTCGAGATCCGAGGATTTTCCTGTGTGAGCTGTAACCAAAACGTACAGAAATCATTGTAACTTACTTTCTCTATAAAAAAAATGTTTTAAATATTTTTCTTCTTATTTAAATACCTCAAATTTTGAAATAACTAGGAGGTGCTAATTTTTTTTTATAATCGTGAATTAAATCATTAGTTTTTGTTTAAGTATTAGAAATAAATAATCCTATGGGTTAGTAAGCTGGAGGCCAGATGTTAGGGATAAATACAGCTATCGATAATTATTATCCGAAGCAAATTGTAAGGTAGATGGCGCCCCCTCCCTTTCCTGCTCCGCTAGGCCAGTCGTGCTCAGTCCGCTCTCTGTGCTCGAGGGTGAGTGTTGTCAGTTCGTGCTCTGGAGATCGCGATCCACGTGACGGTGAGGCCGAGTGACTCTCTGTTCCTCATAGTACCTAACCAAAGGCCAAAAAGAAAACTAAGTAGTGGATAATTAAATTACAAAAGGGCAAATTAGAAATAAAAATTAAAAACATCACCCTCAAAATATTGCACAAGGTTCAAGAATCTTTAGATCTTATCACCGCACCAAAAGTTTGGTACGTAAGTTATTATCTGTTGCTTAAAAATCTTAAAAACTTCATTTGGCTAGAACTGACTGTAGCCCATATATTTATCATTATGTATCAATAATTTCTACAATTACGAATTTTATATCTTTCTTTGAAGGGCATCACACAGTACCATCAGGAAAATAAATATTAAAACTACAATTAAATATTTTGACAAATAAATAATAGTTTAAAAAAGTAAACAACACGCTTTAATAGAAAAAAAAAACTAAAATCAAAAGTTTGGCATATAAGTTATCATATGTTAAGTAAAAACTTCATTTGGTTAGGACTGATCACAGCTCATGTATTTATCATAATGTATCATTAATTTCTACAGTTACATATTTTATTTATTTCTATGAAGGGAATCTATAAAACACAATTTTACCAATACTTAAGTACACAAAATACAACCAGAAAAATAAATACTGAAATTGCAATTAAATATTTTGGTAAATTAATAATAGTTAAAGAAACCAAAAAAACATGATTTACTAGGGAACAAAACTAAAAAGTAGAAAATAATTTTCCATAAGTTTAAAATGATAATAGAGCGATGAACCAGAAAATACTCAACTCTATTCTTATTTAAAATTAGTTTATCTTTTTTTAAGAGTCGTTTCTTATTAAAAAGTGTGTCAGTTTTTTAAACTATCATTTATTTTGTCCTTGTTAGTTCGACTGGCTATAAACCCGTTTTCTATAGTTGTCTTTTTGTTGGTTTTTAAACTAATATTCATTTTATACTTTTTCAATCGGTGAGCTTGAAAAGCGTGTTTTTTAAGTGTTTTAATCTAACTTGTTTTTTGGCAAAATATTCGAAATCCCATAATTGATCCGGCCAGTAGTCATACGCTTGGCTCAAAGATTAAGCAATTGTATTTGTATACGCCTTAGTACACGCTGTTTTTGAAGATCCTGGTCAGGATAATGAGAAAATCTTATTAAATTATTGTATTTTCACCGGTCCCTGAAAATTGAGCAAAATTTCAATTAAATTCTATGTTTTGAAGTGGCTGAAACCGAGTTCAAAAACTCCGTTACATACATATAAACATATAGGCAAAGCTAATAAATGATGATTCTGAAATTCACTAAGAAATCAGATGGTTATTGTTACATACACGATTAACGAATAAAAGTTAATATGACCTTCGTATCGAATTGGGTAAAAACGATATTACTCAATGACAGTTATAAACCACAATTTAATGTTTTCCTTTTTCAAAGTTCTGGCTAAAACTCCTTTTCATGATTATCAAAACAGGTAATGCCGCTAATGGTTCAGCCATTCGTGTAATCTGAAATCACTAAAATAAATTAACAAAACGTTTTAACATTTTAAATATATTATAATTTACATACTATGATTAATACGTGAAATTAATGAATATTTTACAAATAGTTAATAACGGAAAAATTATCTAAACTAAATTTAATCTTAAGTAACTTGGTGCTTCATAAATGCCATAGTACAGATTGTAAGGAACATTATTTTATTTATGGCATCATAGTACAATGCACAGTGGAAATAACATTTAGTCTTTTGTTTCATCGGTCGGTTGGACGAAACGCCATTTTGCTCTTTTCTTAATTTTTTTGTTTTTAAAGAGAATTACAGCTCTGTCAAAAACATCTTGGCAAGAGTCCTGCATACAATGGGAATTGAAAAAAAGTGACTATTTTAGAATTATACTACCTTCCTGTAGTAATATATCATTATAATTAACTTTCTTTGAAAAAAAGTTATTCATACTGTTGCAATAAATAATTAAGACATTTAAAAAAATATAATATTAATTAATTATTTTTTAAATTTAAATAATCATAGGATAAACTGCTAATACTATTAATATTTTTTTAAACATGTATTATTTGTAACATTTGTCCCATTAGTGCTCGATTAAAAAATTATAAAACAAATTTTTAAAATTATTTTGTAGGAATGTTACAAAGTCAGTTTGTACCTCGAAATAATTAAATTTTGTATTGAATGCCTTGTATATACATTTATCAACACTAATATTTACTAAAAATAATACAATATTCTTACAGCCTCTTATTAACACTTCTTACTGTCACCTTTAGTTCGTCAAAAAAATAAAAGAAAAAAATAAATATCAGAAAATTTGTTTACCCAGAAGCTTATGTAACTCCAAAGTTCAATCTACACAATAAATTAAAGTTATTTAGATTAAAATCAAATAATTATCGGCAAAATCTAGATTGAGTAAAACCGGTTTGTGATTCTATTCCAATCCTCAGGACTCAAAATTCAAATAGTTTTTTTTTTTTAATTTAATTTATTGATATTTACAACTATAATATTATTATAACAAGTAAATCTGCTGATATGTACATTATGACATGAAGGGCATAGTTTGGGATGTGTGAAAGTAGTATAATTCATATCATTATTTTAAAGATTAATGAACACTATTGTGAAGTTTATGGTTAAAGCTAAAGATAAAGAATATTTTATTTATAAATATATCTTTCTTACTAATTGTTTTACAACTTGTGATATATTAGCTAATCATCATGTTTCTGTCTCGGTGTATTGGCGAAAAAAAGTGCAAAAAATTAACCTTCAAAATTGCTTTTGTAGATTTTAAAATTTACAATATAACCTGATTGAAAAAGAGCTCTATGGTTTGAGATCATACAGACCTTTTGGTTGATACCATTTTTTTTTACATTGAATTGATTTGTAAAAATTACTTTTTTAAATATTTTGAATTGGATTTTTAGGATAAATATACATTGTAGATATATATACATTTTTGTCACATATTTTTCCATTTCCAATATTATAATATCGAATTACATTTTGAGCCTCGAAAAAGGATTTTTTTGTTATAAAAAGCAATGATTAATATTCTAATGTAGAGATATTGTTTGTTTTCAGTTAATATTATTTTCACCAGATGAGTTACTGTTAAAATAGTTGGTAAATACAGATTATAAATACAATAACAATTATCTCCAATAGTAAAATTAAAAAAAAATACAATATTAATTAGGTAATAATGAGATATTTCAATAAATATCACATTATTACCAAGCAAGCAAATGTCTTGGTTTGTTACTATTTTCAGAAAAATGCAATATCTACGCCTTAGTTAACGTTGCGATACAGTGATGCAATATTTTAATGAATATGATTCAATACGTTGATTGCTGTTACATTTCTATAGATCTATAAATATCCTGTGGTGTGGTGATTAGCATAACAATCTATTATGCCTAGAATCGCGAATCGCAGGCTCGCAGCACGGGAGGTGGCCTTTTTTTTAAATTGTTTAAAGAAGTAAAAAATTCTTAGTTATGCCGCCCTTCAGATGGGACGTAAAATAGAATTTCCGAGCCAGTTTGATCATTATCAGGTACTTGTTAAAGATCTCTATTCTAATTATACCTGGGTAATAATGCCTATTCTATAAAGAATAGAATAATTTAGGGCTCCTAATGTAGCATCGTCCGATTAGCCATAGCAGCATAAAGTAATATTTGATTTAAACTTTAAGTTTCTACCTTTAATCCCATCTTAGGATATATTTGGAAGTACTTCAATGCACGATTGGACAAAAATTTATAAATTTAATATGATCTTTAAAACAATAATTTGTTCAGGGGAAAGAGAGGGAAACAGGTTAGAAACATAAAGAACTCAGATGGATAAATTACCACTAATGACAAAGAGATCCTTGAAGTTTGGAGAATCCATTACCAAGAGATGTTCGCATATGTCAATCATATTGACCATGGGAATTTAAGCAGGGTACGTTCAAGGACTGCGGTAGATCAACCTGATGATATGGACAACTGCATCACAGAGGATGAAATGGAGATGGCAGTTGATAGCATAAAGCTTGGTAAGGCTAGTGGTCCTTGCGACATTGCTCCAGAACTTATTAAATTTGGAGGAGAAGAAAAAGATTCTTAAGACGCTATTCCAGGAAATTTGGAATGAAAAGAAGATACCAGAGGAGAGGGATCAAAATGTTATTATCCCCATCCATAAGAAAGGAAGTCAGACCCTATGTGAAAATTATAGACCTATTTGCTTATCTTCGGTGGTATATAAGCTATACAGTAAAATATTGGAACGACGTCTGCGGAACTATGTCGAAGAGGATTTTGAGGAGGAACAGGGTGCTTTTCGTCCGGTAGGCAAACGCAACATCACCTATTTTCCCTGAGGATCGTGGCAGAGAAGGCGCGGGATCGAGGACGGATCGTATACCTTGCCTTTGTCGATTTGAAAGCTGCGTTTGATTTACTACCACACCAGGTAATCTGGAATGCCTTGGAAGAGAAGAATATACCCCCGAACATAAGAAGAATAAAAGCTATTAAGTCAGTATATCTGGACCCTAAGGGTATAGTTCGCCTCAATGGTACAAGATCTGCACCTTTTGGAATCTGTAAAGGAGTGGAGCAAGGTGACAATCCGAGTCCCCTCCTTTTTAGTATTCTCATGGACCAAGTATGGAAAGTTTTCAAAAGAAGGACTCCTAGAGCTACAGTTGCAGATGACATAGTGGTGATTGCAGATGGGCCTGAACGTCTACAAGTAGTTGTAGACGAGTGGTCTGAAGAATTGAAAAGAAAAGGATTGTGCATAAACCCCAGTAAGAGCAAAATCTTGCATAATTGGAAGGAGTTACCAACAGCTTACAATTAACTGCCTTGGATAGAACCTTGAAGTGGTAGATAATTTCTATTACTGTCATAAGTAGGGATGGACGAATGGACCAAGAGATCATGAACCGAATAAGAAAGCCGAATTGAGTGTTCTTCCAAATATCTTCAGCATTGGTAGGGAAGCGAGAAGAAAGTAAAGAGGCCGCGCAACGGCTGTTCAAATCTCTATTCTTACCAGTTCTTCTATACGGGTCAGAAAGCTGGACGATGCTTAAGAAATATGCAAGCCAAGTTACCGCAGCGGAAATGAGGTTCCTAAGGAAAGACGCAGGGAAAGCCCGACGGGAATTTTTTATTTTTTATTATTTATTTATTGAATAAATAAAAAAAAATACATCAAGTAAATAGGCTGAGTGATATAATGACATGATATAATGACAAGTAAAGAAACTACCCACTGGTAGTACTCAAATCGCACGTTCAACTAAGAAGGTCACGTGGCCATCTTCTTTTCAGACGCCTCTGAGGATTATCGGGAATTTAAGAGGAAGCTAGGTTTGAAACTAGAGGGTTTGAGTGGAAATGAAGTTTGTTATGAAAGGATAGATAGCGGGTTCGGGCCAAATCAGCAACAAATGGGACATTAAGGTCGTTATGGATGACTTTATTCTTAACAAAATAAGGAGCGTTGAGGATTTTACGAAGGATTTTGGATTGTAGGGATTGGATACGAGAGGAATTCGATGGCTTAGTGGAGCCCCAAAGCTCTACTTCGTAAGTACAAATAGGTCGTATAATGGTCATGTATATGAGTCTTTTCTAGTTAATTGGGAGCTTAGAGCGTTTGTCTAGTAAGTGTTGAAGTAGCCTGAAACGTCGAGCGGTTTCTTGTCTTTTCAGTCTTGTATGAGGATTCCAGGTTAATCGTTTGTCAAGATGCAACCCTAAGTATCGGATCTGTTCTACAGGCGCAAGTGGGATATTATTAAAGGATACTGAAGGGCAGGAAGTCATCGGTTTACGACGTAAGGTAAAAGTAATTTGATGGGATTTTTGAGAATTTATTTTAATTCTCCAGTTTTGACACCATTCTTCAAGATCAGTGATATGGGATTGGAGGCTTTGGGATACAATAACTGGATTGGTGTTGACTGATAATACACATGTATCATCAGCATACGTGATAAGGATAGTATTAGGATGAGTTGGGATATCAGCTGTATAAACTGTATAAAGGATTGGGCCAAGGATACTACCTCCGACGGGAATTAAGTAAGAAATAACAGTATCCGTGCCACACTGGGTGTGAGATCTGTTATTGATGCCCTAGAGGAACGCCAGCTGAAATGGTATGGCCATGTTTGTAGAATGGGAGATGATCGCTGGCTGATGTAAGCAAGGCCATTAGAAAACCGCCCTGTAGGTAGGCCAAGACTTACCTATAGTGAATTTATAGAGGGGGTAGAAAAGGAACGCGGCTTAATCCCGATGGATCAACTCCGAAGAATGGCTCTGGACAGAGAAAATTATAAAAGATCGACTGAGGCTACTCCACGCCTAACACCACTACGGAGATAGATAAAGAAAAAACAACAACAATAATTTGTTAAAGAATTTTTTAGTAGTATTAAAACGTCTCTTGTGTTAAAACATACGTACAGAATATGGTACGTCCTACTATTGTACCAATAGTGCTAAAAACACTTCGAATCTTTGCGACTTTCAAAGTTGGATAATATTTTATTCTTTCCATCACACTGTATTTTGGTCAAAACTTTTCCTTTCCTTGAGGCTATCATGACACATTATTCCAGAAAGTTTTCTCGGAAAACAGGTACAGTCGTCAAGTCTCGTTTCCAAGGAATGTTTCTGTATTTGAAATAACTACTTAATCAGTCCATTCTATTTACTTCTAACAACGTTTTGGGTGAACAACAAACAGCTACAAGCGATGTATATGGAAAGCATTTCACTAATTATGATAGGAGTTATTATAACAATAAAAAAAAACTTCTATCACTCCAACCCATGAAAGGTCTCGGGCACATGGTAGAGATTGTACTGTTTAGAAGACGATGGTTGAACAGAAAGGTCACTTGTCCGAAGTCATGCTCAATAAATAATTCCCCTAATTAAGGGTACCTACTTTATAGAAGCTGGGTGAGACCAACGAGGATCGGTAGACCTCACAGGGCCCTATTAAGGCTGTTCAATTAAATTTTTTTCTATCACAGCCGGATTTGAACCAGGGATCTTCAGCATAGCCATTCAGCCCTCTACCAATGAGCTACCCCGCTCTTCTACTATTAAAATGCTGTGCATCTAGTATTATAACCTAGAATATCTTTTTAATACGCTTTCTCAAATAATTATAAAATATCTTGAATAATAATAGTAGACCTTATTTATATGAGGAAAAAGGAAAAAAAATAGTCCGGGTGGAGGTAAAAAAAAATTGCTCTTAAGTAGAGAGAACTGTTTATTGGAGAGCCAACGTTTCGACACACATTGAAGGTCTTCTTCAGGGCTAAATATGCAAAATACAGACAATTAAAATTACATAGGGTAAATATTAGCATTTTAATTTTAATTTTTACTATATATAGAGGTTCTATATTAAAGAGTTTCCTCTACTTAAGAGCAATTTTTTTACCTCCACCCGGACCATTTTCTTCCTCATAATTATAAAAAATATTATTTTTGGTTGAGCTGTGTCCGCTTAAAAAAACCATAATAAAAACAAGTACTCATATAGATTTTCGGTTCACTTTTAATAAAAAGTTAAATATTCAGTTCTTGTAACAGTCTAATATCACAAAAATCAGTAAAACGAAAGTACATAGAAAGTATTTATTTTTTAATGAATTTAAATATGGATATGTGTATACATATTTAGGTGTTTTTTTTTAATGTTTAAAATTTTAAAATGCCACGATTGTTAATATTCTTTTTTATTGATCGGACGTGCTTGAACAACTAGATACTCAAACAACATTATCCTTAATTTATTTTTTGATCTTCTAAAAATAAAAAAAGAAGTCAGAAACTTATTATTTTTTTTTTAAGGGTCCCTGTTCATTTCCTTTATTAGTAGCTTTATAATAAAATTAAATGGGGGGATTTGTGGTCTAGTGGTTAGCATAATAACCTACTAAGCCCCTGATCGCGGGTTCGTAGCCCTGAAGGTGGCCTTAGGATTTTTAAAGGGAATAAACAATCCTTGGTCCTTCGGAAGGTACATTAAAGTGAGGTCATTAAAGTCCCGAGCCTGTACGATGCCAGGTACTTGTTAAAAATCTTTGTCCTAATTAAACCTGGATGGGCAGACATTTAGAGCTGTAGCATCGTCCGAATAGCACTGGCAGCATCAAAGAGACGTTAAATAAACAAACAATAAAATTAAACAATTTACTCTTATTTACTAATACCACTTCACAATATTATGACATGTTATTTATTTTGATTGCCAGAAGAACCTCGTGCCTTAATAAGGGTGGACTTATAAAGCTATTGTATGTTTCAATTCAGAAAGTTGTGACTTGATCTTCTTAGCTAAAGCAGGATTGGTTGCCATTCGTTAGGAGTAACCCTCTTAAATGAAAAGTTTCTTGTTTCTAGTTGTCTCTTATTTGCCGCCATCGTGAACCCACGTTTGATTAATTTAGTTAAAACATTTCAATTTCCGCTACGTATCAAGAGTTACACAAAGTCCTTGTTAGAATCTGATGAAATGTTTTTTAATTTTATATGTATTTATAATAACACGGCAAAACATTGGTATCGGGTTCAGGATATGGAAAGGGTCATACCTAAATAAGCCATTAACTTATTAAACAATTGTTTCTCCCATTGCTTACCTCCAATGCCATTTAAACCACACTTGTTTACTTTTCCTTCTCTTTAATTTCAGTTAAATGTTTGTTTGCTAGATTTTATAGCTTAAACGTGCTAGGATAAAATAACCTAAGAATCGAGAAAATAACTTTTTACTTGAATAAATAAATTAAAGGCTTAACGAACCCGAAGGCTCGATGCCGATACCACCAATCTCTGTTTACAAACCTCCGTGGAGCACCACCCAAACCCAAACCCGCTAGATCACTCCCAACGCAATCCTCCCACCTACGCCTCGGTCTATCCCACTGACGCTTCCCAGTCGGTACAGCGCCTATTAACATCTTGGCAATTTGTTTGTTACTAAGGCAAGCAACTTTACATGGCCATCTTAATCTTCGCGACGCTATCACCTGAATAATATTTACCGGATGCATGCTTCGCAATGCCACGTTATTTAATCTCCTTTATTCCCCAGTGGTCTCATCCTTTTTTGGACCGAATATTCTACGTAACACCTTATTTTCG
The DNA here is from genome assembly GCA_964056705.1 of Troilus luridus. NCBI lineage: Eukaryota > Metazoa > Arthropoda > Insecta > Hemiptera > Pentatomidae > Troilus > Troilus luridus. The sequence goes on along the minus strand of OZ057414.1, from coordinate 80,364,441 downwards.
AATACCTGAAGACGTTGTTCACCCTTCAGCGTTTGTGGCCAAGTTTCACATCCATAGAGAACAGATGGAACGATAATTGCTTTATAAATTCTGATTTTTAGATTTCTGGACAAAAGACGCGAGCTTAGTAATTTCGAGACCGAATAGTAACAAGAATTTCCCGCCTTTAGTCGCGCCTTTATTTCCTCTTGAATTTCGTTTTTTCCAGTTACGATTGACCCTAAGTACTTAAACATCTCCACATGTTCGAACTTATTTCCTCCTACAACAATATCACCAAAAGTTCGCCCTTTCCTTCTACTGACCATATACTTAGTCTTATCCGAATTTATTTCCAGCCCTATTCCCTTAGCAGCATTCATTAACGTTTGTGTATTTAGCTTTATAGTTTCTTCGTCCTCACCCAACAGTACCAAATCGTCCGCAAACCCACGCACGGATATTTTACTATTCAAGTTAAAATTCAAACCTGTTTCTTTGTGTATCACCTTTTTAATAACGTATTCGAGTGTTAAATTGAATAGTACAGGTGATAGCGAATCACCTTGTTTTAAACCTGAAGGAACCTCAAACTTCTCCGAAAAATTGTTACCAATTCTAACCTTGTCGAAAGTTTCGCTCATACGCATCCTTACTAGATTTACTAATTTCTTTGGAATATTCTGTTCAATTATTACGTTACACATAATCTGACGCTCGATAGAATCATAAGACTTTTAAAAATCGATATAAAGCTGTTGAACGTAAGGAAACTTTTTACTTACTAATTTTATTTCATTTTTCGCTTTTTTTTTAGACATGTGATACCTTTTTTTGAAATCCCAAATACAGCCATATAGCTGCAATGGTTTCGTAGTAAAAACCATACAAATTTAATTTTAATTTATTATAGCAATTCAATTGTTATCAACTTTATAAAAATTATCAACGATGATTCTAAAGCGTCAGTGTATATGTGTTTAAGTAAAATTTTCTCCAAAATGAGTTTCTTATTCTTTGGGAAGGAAAATCGTGCTATTTACGTAGTGAATAAGCGGTTAAATCAAGCAACGACGTAAAATAGAGTTATTGCTTATAGAAATTTCCAATCGAAACTAAAATTAGGAATATGGCACGATTTCGCTTCCCTTAGTATAATTAACTCTGGACAAAATTCGACGGAACTACTTATTCAACGGGGCTGTAGAACTAATAAATATACCAAATCAAAACTGCTATTTTGTCTAATTTGAAAAATGTTAAAAGATATATAATAAAAAATTCATGAAGTGGTTATGAAACAAAAGAATTTTGTAATAGTTTTAAAATATGGATGATATAACAATTAACTAAATTTATTGAATGCAATATAAAAGAAACAAAAATAATGCAAATACTAATTAGCAATTTCTTAATCAGTATATAAAGGGATGATAAAATATTCAATGATGGTTCAAGGAGGATCTACTTTACAGAGGCAGAGTGAGCCCCAAGAGGTTTTTCTGATCTAGCTGAGACTAACCATGATTAAAGGTCATGACATTATGAGCCCCCTGCTTTCATCAAAACCAACCCCTTGTTATTTATCAGGTATTATTCTTTCCCGCTGTCAGGTATTATCCTTCAGAGACATGATAGTGATGAGGCCATTTCTTCTCGGGACTTCTTATTAGGTCCAATCTCTTCATTCTCTCTTCTGAGTTGGGATTATTTTTTGTATTTTAACAGAAAATTGTTAGAACAACACTCCAGGTCTCTTGAGTATCATTAGAGCAAGTATCTTATTAGAGTCTCCTCCTCCCTATCTTGGACGAAACTTATGGAACAGTTGATGTTTGCCATTTGCCTCTTGGGAGCTGTGGCGTAACCAATAACACGGCGATTGTTCACTATCTTAAAGCGGATTAACAAACCTATTTATGCATTTGTTTAAAATCGTACACAGACCTTGGAAAGTCAACGTGTTTTGTTCATCCGCCACTACTGTTTTTTGTTTTTTTTTACTTTTGTACTCTTCTACAATCAGCCCGACAATCCGGTAATGTTTAGACAACTGAGTACTACCTACATTATTCCCTTAGATCAATGAATTCTATCAGCTCAACTATAGGAATCGTTAACGAGTACAAAGAATTTTAAATTGGAATAAAGTCAATCAACTTATTTGGACAAGCAAATGAAAGTCGCACTGTTGGTTATCCAGCATTACAAAGGTTTAGCCATTAGTCATTACCTGATTTACTAACGAGAAATTCAATTGAATCCTTGCATAATGAGGTTCAATATGGCTGAAAATGGTATAATGAAAATATAGAATATATACAGAAAATAATATGAGGCAGCACTGTGCTTCTACCGTAATGTGCCCTCGAATCATCATTTCTTATCACGAATTTATTATTTACGATTGAAAGAACCCGTGATGTCTTTATTGAATAAATGTTATCAATTTGTCGTAATTAATTAAGAAAATAAAGAAGTATCCGGCGGTTTTCGAGAATGAATGGATATCTTGCAGCTGTCGCCATTTAATTTGCATGCGTATCGAGTTTAGATTATCTGCTTTGATTAATTATTGTAGTTCTGTATGGCTTAATTGTGGATTCTCCCTTGCCTCTTTGTATGAGGGCTATGTACGACCAATGCGTATATTACCGACTTATAAATTCTATTTATGCTTTGAATCCTATTGGAGACAACAACTTTTAATTCAATGGGAAATGAGTTCAGATTTTCTTAGTATCAATTGTTTAAAATTAAATATGTTTTGAGCACTTTTCTAAGGCATATTACTATTTTATTCTAAGTATATTTATTATTTTGCTAAATTAATATTTTGTTTTCACCTTACGTTAACTTATTTGACACAAACTGTCTTTTTAATTAATAATTTATGGAGCAGAAACAAAAATTGACTAATTTTAAGAAACAGATATATTTCAATGTACCTCGTACATTATACAGAATTGATAATAACCTTATTTCGTAAATGTATACAATTAAAAAAAAAGATATATTCCATTAAAAAATACTTCTTACGAATATACTATTCTTCTAAATTTAATTTTTTCGGTCTCTGATATTTTTTCTCTCTTTCGCATTTTCTGTATATTTTACAATTGGGACGTATATAATCAAAAACGAATAATTTTAGTCAAGAAATTTTGTTTCTTGAACACTAAAACAGTACAATTTGGCGCTGTCTTTTTCATGGTTTTAATTCGGTCGTCAATTTAAATTTTCGGGAGCTTATAGTATTGCTTAACTTAACTAGCGAAAAATCCTAAAAAGTCAATATTTGAAATTTGTAATTATCCACTTTGAATCCTGAACGCCCCAATTGTTCATTTTTATTGATATGTGGTCGGAGTAAAATTTTACTTTATCCTAGTGACAGAGCTCATTATTGACAGTATTTTTTACATAAATAATTTTAATAATTTAATTAACCATAGTGGGTTTTGATTATGTTGATTGCTTACTATCCAATAACTAATTTTCATGTTACTACTGTAAATAAGAAATACTAATCCCATTGCCACTTCTATTAGTTCTATCCATATTTTTATTATTTTTGTTCTCTTAATAACTTCACTTAATTTGAGGATTTGCACCTTCTAATACATTAGTTTGAGATTGCCTGGCAGTAGTGCCTTTGTAACATATGGACTGGGCAGATCCAGAAATTTTCTGTGAACAAGAAACACCCATGTTCCAGGTCAAATCACACCCCATAATTATCACAAAGAAATTTAACATATTACGTCTATTGTAAGTTGCATTTTAAAATCCAGATTAGTTTAAAATCATAAAAGCCCATGTAAATGTAGAAGTAAAAAGTTTACAGGAAAAAGAGTTTGTTTACATCTTAAAAGGGAAGCCCTTGACCTCAGGACCTCGACGACAATGGGTTATGATGTGAGTTATGTTACAGCATCATCGTGAAGTAGGGAGCGGAGTGGTTCAGTGGTAGAGTTTGCATACATTTCACTCAGTTGGCATGCCGGAAATCCGGGTGCAAATCCCGCTGCAGGGCATGACTTTTATTTCGTCTGTTTGCAGCGGGAGATGGGACAAGTCACTTCCTTGCAGAACCGTTGTCCATGAAACAGTACAGTCTCTACCATGTACTGAACCTCAGACCCTTCATGTGTTGTAGTGGTACAGGTTAATCATCGTGAAGTAGACCTGCTCGAATGACTATTTCAGATGACCATATTAAGGCAGTAAGGCGTTTAAATAAAAACAATATGGTTTAGAAAACAATGTGTTGACGTGGGAATTGCTTTGAACTTTATCTTTGTTTATCAACTGACCTTTGTTTTATATCGAATAAAAGCGTGTGTGATAGACTGGACGAGGAATAAGTTAATTTAAATTACCAGCAACATTTTACGACAGAAGAGAAACAAAAGGCATAGTGAGCGACATTTAAATATTGAAAAATAAATATTTGCATTTTTACCTTTATACAGGAGTACTAGCGTGGAGAGTACAGTGGATAGAGCGCTGAGTTGCCATGCCGAAGGTCCTGGTCTTTTATTTAACCTGTCAGTGACCGGAGATGGATCGTATGGTACCTAAGGCCCTCATTGGGCTCATCCAGTCTCAATAAATTGGATACCCAAAATAAGGATGGAAATCTGGCAGTTGAGCGTGATTTAAAACAAATCGCATTCCTTCACAACCTTTGTCCATGAAATAGTGAAGTCTCTACGATGTACTGAACCCCATGCTCTTCACGGGGTATAAGTGTTGCCTAGTTCAGACAATGAGATTGGCATATCTAGCGGTATGGTTGATTATGAAATCGTAAAGGTTAAAATTAGTAATATACTTATATATATATGTAGCTTTGGCAATCTATCCAGTGGTCTAAGTAGAACCGAAACAATAGCATACTTGGAGGAATTCGACTTTTTTAATTGTGTACTCTAAGAATGCAATGACATATAGATAGAATTTAGGTATTTATTTGTACAAATAGTAATTTTTAAATAAATGGGTTATTGCTATTGACTGTATCTAAAGAAAGCTAGAGGGATCCTTCGATTTGCTGACTTATGTTACTACAACTGTATTTTACATGCATGAATTTTTCACAATGATGATTAAACATTCAAGCGGTTTAACCTAGGCTTGACTCTGCATAAATTTGTATGTTTTGGGAAATAAATATCCACGCATATTTTGGCAGATGTAATTTAAGAGAAAAATATCGCCTTATCCTATCTATGGTTTTGAAACCAGTTTATTAAAAGTTATCAATAAATATTTTTGAATCGCGAGGTGTTAAGATTTTACAACAGAAACTGTGTTAAACAATTCTGTCAATATTGACTGCAAATATTGACTCCATGAAATGTTATTGTTGATCAACACAAAACAGCCTTTCATAGTTTCAAACTTCTGCTATTCTGCTTCATTGTAGATTTACGGTGTTGCTTTCGTATTGTGGGATAGTTGGAAACAATACTACCATTGTAGTATTGCGACGGCACTAAGCAAATATTGGAGATGATGTAGGTCAATATAAAATTAAATATAGGAGTATCTAGTAGAAAATACCTTGTCTTCTGCGTCTTGTCTCTGGTTCAAAATTACACAATATTGGAATTCTTTCCCCCTTTCACGGGTGGTATTTCATTTGATATTGCCTATTAACAGACTGTCAATATAAACTGCGCAAAAATGAATAGAGATACCACTCATTTTGTTGTATTTATTTTTCCTAGCATTTTAATATTATTTTTATTATAAAAAGCATTAATATTTATTAGAAATTATACTACATTAAATATTTATGTTGTTATTAAATATCTAATAATATAAATGCCTGATAAAGTATATACTACAAAATTAGCAATATTCCTATTCATTTTTGCGGAGTATAGATTTATTACTTATATGATAAGTACAAATAAAATAAAAATTGGCCCATTATTTTTTAACGGTCCTTGTAGGTTGTCAGATGGATAGTATCGATCAGTTATTATACCGAAAACAAAAAAAGTTTTAAGAACCTATTTTTATAGTATCCTTGGCCCAATCCTTTATACAGTTTATACAGCTAACATCCCAAATCATCCTAATACTATCCTTACCACGTATGCTGATGATACATGTGTATTATCAGTCAACACCAATCCAGTTATTTTATCCCAAAGTCTCTAATCCCATATCACTGATCTTGAAGAATGGTGTCAAAACTGGAGAATTAAAATAAATTCTCAAAAATCCCATCAAATCACTTTTACCTTACGCCGTAAACCAATGACTTCCTGCCCTGAAGGGGTACTGAATATCCTATAATAATATCCCACTTGTGCCTGTAGAACAGATCCGATACTTAGGGTTGCATCTCGACTAACGATTAACCTGGAATCCTCATACAAGACTGAAAAGACAGGAAACGGCTCGACGTTTCAGGATACTTCAACACTTACTAGACAAATAAAATAATTACAAAAGACTCATCTACATCACCATCATACGACCTGTTTGTACTTACTGAGTAGAGCTTTGGGGCTCTGCTAAGCCATCGAATTCCTCTCGTATCCAATCCCTACAATCCAAAATCCTTCGTAAAATCCTCGTTGCTGATTTGGCCCGTACCCGGTATCTATCCTTTCATAACAAACTTCATTTCCACTCAAACCCTCTAGTTTCAAACCTAGCTTCCTCTTCGATTCCCGATAATCCTCCGAGGCGTCTGAAAAGAAGATGGCCACGTGACCTTCTTAGTTGAACATGCGATTTGAGTACTACCAGTGGGTAGTTTCTCTACTTGTCATTATATCATGTCATTATGTATCAGTTAGCCTATTTACTTGTTATATTATTGTAATATAGTTGTAAATATCAATAAATAAATAATAAAAAAAAAGAACGTATTTTAAACTGAGATAGTAATAACTAAACGTTTTACAAACAGAATTACTATAAATTTCAAAACAAATATTCATGCCTACACGTTACGCGTCAGTATTAATATAAGACATGAATTCATGGATGGAATGAACGCATTAGATATTATGGCTAGGATGGGACATTTCGGAATGTTCCTCATAACTTCAGTCATTTTTATTGTTCAACTTTTATTACTTTGGGTTTGTGAAAAATTTCGAATAGAGTTCTCAATAGTGAATTTTGCTTATTGCTTTTTGGTTAGTTGCTTTAAACTGTGTCCCCGAAACATTTAGTAACAACTAATACTTAGTGTTACTTTGTTTACATAAATTATGAGTATTTTTATAATTTTCTCGAAAAAGGCACTGACAAATTTGATTAAACATTTTATATCTTATTACAATTGAGTCCTTTGGTTCAAAATCAGGCACATCCATTTTTTTCCAATTTTTTAAAATTAGTTTTTAATTTCAGAGATGATTTATTAGATGTGTTTGTTTCCTTCAAAAATCAATACCATAAGATTCCATTTCTTATCATAAGTGGTTATATCCGCTACATTAAATGAAAGTTTTTGATGTATGAAAAATCAAAACTATCTATCTATATATATATTGTTTAATTATATTGATTTAAGTGATTTGTTTTTAAAAATGTCTATTTTATTTATTCATTTATTTTTTTATCAACCATATCAATATTTCCTGATCAAAGTCAGATATATCCAACATATTTTTTTTTTGTTTCACCCACTTTGGGATACATTGGATCGATCAATTCTTTGTGTGATGTTCTTTTTTTAGTACCCAGTATTTCTTCATTCTTTCTGATCTTCTTTTCCTCTCTTCGTCCGAAATGATGGGTTTGGATTTTTGTGTAGATTTGTCTTGGAACCTTATGTTTTCATCTATAGTAATTAATTTAGCTGTTCGATTAATTAGTGAATTTTCTGAAATATTTAATTCTGCTAGGTCTTTATCAGTTTCTTTAAACCAGTTGGGTTTTGTTTTGCGGTTACGGAAAAAGTCAAAGATTTGTTTGGTTAATCTGTTAGTGTCATTCTGAGAAGATGACCATTTTAATTTATTCTCCTTTTTCGCATAGTATCTGAAAGGTTTTCAATTTTCTTGAACAAAGTTTCATTCTTGATGTATACTATCTTATTATCTTGAAATTATGGTCCTATGATTTTCCTTAAAAAATTTTCATATTTTTTTATATTAAATGAGAAAAAAAAAATGAGAACATAAAAATTGTTATTAATTATTTTTTGAAAAATAATAAACACAATTGGTTAAATTGATTATTTTTTAAAATTTAATATTTAATGAAAAATTTTTGAAAATGGACGTATACGTATATATGAAACCAAATGCTTCAATTAGTAAGGCAAGAACAGAGGACTGGGCATTCGTCTTATGCTTTATGAGAGGATATTTAAAACGATTTTTTATTTTTATTAGTCGTATGGTGGTACATTAATTCCATTTAAATTTAAATTAGCATCTAACAAATTAAGTAGTAATGGGTAAAGGTTAGCGATGAGAAACCCATTAACGTTATTTAATAAGTTATTTTTGTTGTTTGATATTTCAGCTTAAAAGCTACATTTTAATGGAAATCAAATGCAAAACGTTTCAACGAAATTCTGTTTCCATTTTTTCAATCCAAAAACATCTTTCCATTTTCCGTCCATTCTGACGAATAAACCTCTGTCCATTCTTCAGCTGTTTGATCAATTTACTAGTCCATTTTTATTCTGGGCTTTTAAGAAAAATATTTTTTTTTCCCCAAAACTCTATAATATGAAAAGTTTACTTTTATTAATTGCACCTAAACACGATAATCTATTTTCTCCTTTTAATAACCTGTATGGAGGGTTATTATATCTTTGTGTATATAATGATAGTTTTAAATAAACATATTTTATTATATAGATTTTATTATCCTGTATCATTCCTTTGGAAAAAGGTTATGGAGGGAGGCAATGTGTCTTAGATCACTCTCAATCCCCAGGATTTTGCCCTATTTTGGGTACCCACTTTATAGAGGGTGGGTGAATCCCAGATCCAAATGGATTCATCCCCGTCAATTAACAGATAATAAACGCATTGTTACTATTAAAGTTTGAGTGTTTGTTATTTCACGAGTTATTACTTACTAGTTATTTCATTATTTATTTTCTTTACATAATTATCAATTCTATACATAAATTCCGTTATTCAGACTTAATTCTATTTTAATTTATCTTACTCTCTGTATTTTTTTACAATGTTATCAATTCTGTTCATAAATTTTGTTATTCTTCTTTGGTACTGCAATGTTTTAAATAGTTATTTTCTGTTTCTTTCCTCGTCCTGAAGATAGCCTACATCTTAGGACGAAACTTTGGCACAAAAAAATAAGTTAAGCTCATCAACTGTTATCTTTGATTGCACCCGTTGACCAATCCAATTCATTATTACTATTAAAGTTTGTTTTGAGCCAGAGAAACAAAAATTATAGGTAATTCTACTTGTAAGTATAATAGTGCATAAAATATATAAAATAATTCTGTTATAATGTTATGAGAGTTAGTGTGAAGAGAGACTTCCTGGTAAGAATATTTCAAGTAATTTTTTTGTGAGTTCTTTGATATTATTTGCATTTTTAACAGATATATTATGGAGTGTAAGTGTAAATACGATAGGGTGTTTGGAGAATGTTTTGTTACCAATAGTTTTTAATATCATATCTATGTATTTTTTTACATTTTTTCCTTATCTCCATGATAAGGAGTTGGGTGTAAATAACCCAATAAATATTGTTGTAGATTAAATTGGTAGATTAAATGCTAAGAGGATAGACCCAGGAGTAAGTGGGAGGACTTTGACATTGACTTTTTAAATAGTTCGTCGATATTGTGGATTTGATTTTAAATGGCGATATAGTGGCATCGTCATCCAATCATCGTGATATTAATTACTAAAGAATATTTTAATATAACAATGTTTTTTCACCTTATAGTTTTCCTCGTATTAAAATTATCAATTTAACGACCTTATAATGAAAATATTTTTAGAGTTTAGAATTTTACGAGCGATAAAAATTTAACGTTGCTATTGGTCGACTGAACCACTACACTTCGTGCCTATCTCCTGAATCCCGAAAGGAGTAACTGTACACAGGGAAATATCTGTAAGAGGTTTTGCCTGGCGTGAATATTTTACGGCGACGTAAAATACTTTATGTTCAGGATACAATTACAGCTTCCCTTTATTCCTGATTTTATGACTGCATAAAGATACAATATTCCTTCGGTGAAGTGAATGTTACCCCCTCCGGTGAAGAAGCTATATTTAATAATGGATTTGAATAACCCAACGTGTTTTCCATCTATTAGCATAATATCCCATGACTAAAATTTTTAATTTTCATGATAGGTTTATGGTAAAATTCAATTCGCAATATAACCATTCGTTTTTATTTATTTAGGCCTATATTGTCAATTAAATTTAGTTTTGCCACAAGACCTTATAAAAATAAAGTAACTAAATTTTTGTCACTTAGGAATGCTATAATTAAATTTCTGTTAATATCGGATGTACATTATTGAACTAAAAGGATTTTATTAATTTTAATGGCGTCCGGGTAACTTTGATGTACTGCGATTTGTTTGGATGTACCTCATTTATAATCATCTTTAAGTTATTAACTACAATAAAAATTAAGACTTTTTTTTTAAATTTATTTATTGATATTTACAACTGTATTACAATAATACATCAAGTAAAAAGGCTATGTGATACATAATGACATGAGTTAATGGCAAGTAGAGAGACTACCCACAGGTAGTACTCAAATCGGTGGTTCAACTAAGAAGGTCACGTGGCCATCTTCTTTTCAGACGCCTCGGAGGATTATCGGGAATCGAAGAGGAAGCTAGGTTTGAAACTAGAGGGTTTCAGTGGGAATGAAGTTTGTTATGAAAAGATAGATACCGGGTTCGGGCCAAATCAGCAACAAATGGGACATTAAGGTCGTTATGGATGACTTCATTCTTAACAAAATAAGGAGCGTAAAAATTAAGACTTAAAATCGAAAGCAAAAATGAAAAAGTCGCAGAACTTCAAAACGTTCATCGATAATAACAATAAGACTTAGCGAAGCCTAAAGTTCGATGCCTTCCTGCTTCCCATCTGAATCGCGTCAACATTTAAATCTAAAAGTCAGACTTAACTCAAAAAAATGGAATTATTTAAATTATAGTTTTCGTAGTTTACTTACATATGTGGACTCGATGCACTGTTGTGTGACTTTTTGAATAGTAAAGCATCCAATTTAATATATATCATAAAGTAATTACTGCTCAAATAATTATTTATTTTTTAACGATATTCACATTACTGATGAATTATCGTATTTTGTTCTATTTATTATTCTATTTTTTCTATTGTAATTTACTAGTCGTTTCGAACGTTTTATATATTACGTGACATGTATGTAATATCTCATATTACATGTTTATTATTTTTTGTTCCCTGTGTAATTTATCTAATAATTGTTGTATAATATATAATTACATCATATAATGAATGAGATTTTCTTATTACGTATTTTTAGCAATAATAAGCTTACATTTAGGCTTTTATTGATTCATTAGTGCTAAGTTATGAGTTTTTATTGAATAACTTTACAAAAGTTGGAAGTCAATCAAGTAGATACCTTTATTTATTTTATAACCAACTTTATGAACTCTAATGTAATAAAACTCAAGTTTAAGCCGGAGGGACTTCCGGGGTGTCCAAGAACTTTTGAACTTTTCTTTGACTTTTGAAAGATGATGAATATTATACTTTAAAAAAAAAAGAAAAAAGTTAAATACTCTCCTATGAATATGTCAATCGCATTTAGAACGGAAATTGTTCAAATATATTATTAAGGTTATTGTTTCTAGGAAGGGTTAATCATTAATAATTAAAAGTCTTTGTAGACGGCCGTTCCTAGTAAGAGGGTCGATGTTTACTCGTAAATAGTAATTGAATTACATAAATTATTCGTTTAGTTTCGGGTGCATTGACTTTTACTCAAAATGTTTGCTCTGAAACAAATTTAATTTTAACAAAATTAATTAATTTATAATTTTAAATTAAATTTTCATAACATTATGTTTTATTTATTAAATAAAAGAAGTATTAAAATAATTAATCATTTTTTAAATTAATATCTTCATTTTAAATATGTCAAATGCACGTCATTTTTAGTAATAAAGTTACCATACCAGAGTTAAGTAAAAACAAAAATATATTACAATAAAAATAAATAGAAAACAAATTTTTCTTATAAATAAATACCTGAAACGAACTTTAAATGTAAAAAAAAAAACAACTTGAGTTTACTGTGGAATTATTATAGCATTACATAAATTATCCGTTCGAGTGTATCGGCGTTTACTCAAAATCTTATGTTATATACTCGTAATTATTGTTTGAAATAAATGTAATGCCAACGGAATTAATGAATATTTTTTCGTAAAATAAGAAAAAAAAAAAAACCTTTACCACTTAAACCCGTGAACGGGTCTGGGGTTCAATACATGGTAGAGACGCTACTGTTTCATGGACAACGGTTCAGCAAGGAAGTGACTTGTCCTAGGGCCCGCTCAACCGCCAGATTTTCCCATGGCATTTGGGTATCCTATTTCTATCATATTTTATAGAGGCTAGGTGAGCCCTAGGAGGGTTAATGAGATAAAAATCTTTTACGTTAAATTTTCATAACATTATTTTCAATTTATTAACGAATAGTTTTTTAATCAATACTTTTTTTTTAATATGCCATAACAATGCCCGAAATTTTTAGTAATAAAGTCACCAAACCAGTGCCAGGTATTAAAAAATAAATTACAATAAAAATAAATAGAAATTAGATTTTTTTAAATAAAAAAAAACCTGCAACGAACTTTAATTGTAAAAGACTAAATTGAGTTTATTCCTGATGCTTTAAATATTTATTTAATAATTTACTCTACATCTCCGCTATTAGACTCAGAACCATTCAGTAACAAATTCCATTTCAACAGAAATACCGACTTGCCCAGTATTACAATGCATTATGAAAGTAAAAGGGAATAATTAATTGTCAGATTTCAATTAAAATTTTTAAAATGTCACTAGTTTGTTAAATTATAGAAGTGGACTGCGCTTTTTTACAAATACTTTTGTATTTAGTTAATAAAGAGAGGGATAGTGCATCCCCCAAACTTCAAATTCAAATAAAAGTTTTAATTGAACGTTAAAGTTTTTAATTACCCTGGAGCCAAGAATTTGAAGAAATGTTTTTATTATGAAAGGTCATGAACTACAAATGATTGCAAATTTGATGATAATTTTTTCTATATAGGTTTTATCAATTTCTGTTGTATTCAGTTACACTTAACATCTGTTTCAGTAACAAAATTGATTTTTCAAATATTTTTTTCAAACGAAACCGTAGTTTTTATTTACGGGAAGTGAGATATGCAGTAATCAAACCGAGATATAAACAATACTTATAAGCATTCTGATGAAGCTATTTCTTTTCTTAATATTTTTCTCTCCTGTGTCTATTTTGTTCCTGGTTTCTTCAATGTTCATTCTATAACATTACTATATACTTTTCTACCTTCTTCGCGTACATTTTCTACACTTGGTTTTTTTTTCTCGCATTTTGTAAGTCTATTTTACTTGTCTAATCCAAGACTTGCCTTTTTGCATGTAAGTAACAATTCTAAAGGTATAAAGTTGCTTGTTCGCCAGTTTATATATATATATATAGCTCAATGAGAAAAAAATGATTTCGAAACTACTATGTTTGGACTGATGGAGTCCACAGTAGTTAAGAAGTACCATAGTTAGGGCTTATCTTACTTAGTTGAGGAAAAATTATTAATAATAAATTGATATAATTTTGTAATTTGAGGAAGCTATCAATATTTTGGCGTTTAATAAATTGCGAAAACTAGTGATGATGGTTTTTGCCTCGCAGGGTAGTTAGTTTTCGAAACGTTAGGTAACAGTTGGTAAACTTTACCTAAATTATTTAAAATTATTATACGATTAATTTATCACGATTACTAGATATTTTAACGCATTGTAGGCCTATTTAATGGAATTAAAATTATAAATAATTATCATACCAGTAGTAAGAATTAATTATCGTTTACTGAATATTATATAAACGAAATTCTAGATTGAAACGGATCTAAAAACTTGAAGGATTGTTTTCTATTAAGTGTCAATGGAGTCGAATAAATTCAATGACCTTCAAGTTATGGTTACAGGTGTCTGTTGTGTATAATGAGGTTTCGCGTCTATTTTCATTTGAATAGCGATTATCATAGAATCATGATGGGGTATTTTACGATTAAATTGATAAACATTACCTAAATTATTTAAAATTATTATAAGATTAATTTATCACGATTACTAGATATTTTAACGCATTGTAGGCCTATTTAATGGAATTAAAATTATAAATAATTCTCTTAACAGTAATAAGAATTAATTATCGTTTACTGAATATTATATAAACGAAATCCTAGATTGAAATGGATCTAAAAACTTGAAGGATTGTTTTCCATGCAGTGTCAACGGAGTCGAATAAATTCAACGACCTTCAAGTTATGGTTACAGGTGTCTATTGTGTATAACCCACTAGTTCAATATACTACAATTTTTTCATTGTAGACCTTGGTTATTAATAAAAGAAATAAATATATCATATTATTATCACTATACAAGTCATTCGTATTTAAATGTTATATTAATTATTATTAAAGTACAATTAAAATTGCATCCTAATGTTCACCTTTATGGGGTCCATTTCGATTTACTCATCATCACTAAATATTGATACGATAGTTGCGGTAGATGATGGATCTTGTAGAATGAAATGGCATTTCCGGTAATGGAGGCGAATTTTAATTTCGATTTTTAAATAGTTTCTATGGATTAAAATTTAACACAATTTCTTAAATCGGCATCTTACTTTTTATCGCTTTCAGGAAATTTTTAAGTATTTTTCGTACTGTTCATTATCATAAAACAGTTTATTGCAAATTGAAGTTCCAACATTCTTATGAGAATTGAATTTTCTAAATTCCACAATTTAATTTTCTATTTCTCTAAGCACACAAACGTTAAGTTGATAGCTTGATCCGAAGTTGAACTTTGCTTTAAGTTTGCCCGACATGTTGCCGAGCTTCCAATAGTTCTCAAGATGACGAATATTATAAAACTTGGAATTAAAACGCCGCAATTTAATCAAATATTTATTATTGAAATAGAATAATTATATTTATGACGGCACCGAGTATTATTATCGGAGCTGTTAGGTTTTTAAAATATTATTGTAATGGGAAAATCAATTCTTTACAGTTATATTGTGTTAAATGTTATTCGTTTACTTTATAAAAGGATTGTGCATTAATCCGTCCAAGAACAGAAAAAACAGTCAATGACTACAAACAAAGACGACTATTAAAAAATAAACACCCTTATTGATTGATTGAATGTGTTTATTTGGAAAAAATACAAAGAAATATATATACAGTAAAAAATCATTAGAACTTAACAAGAACACTAGACAATGGGTGATCCGTCTGTCGAGGTCTGTGTTAACATTCTCATTTATTTTTCTTATCTCTAAAGTATTAATTAATAAATAAATATACATATATACATAAATAAGAACAATTAAAAAGTGAATATATGAATTCTATTAAAGCATCCAATAATAATAAAAATAATATCACAAGTCAATTAAAGCCTTTAATAGTTCATACACCAATATAAGTACATTTCATATTTAAATTATTACAATTCATGGTTTTTAAAAAAAAATTATTTTATTCCCTATGATTCCCTATTTTTGTATTCTGCTCCACAAATCTATGATTGTATCAACATCTAGCAATCTATCTATTGGCTACATAACCGTGATCATCGGGACATGGCCTTCTGCACGTACTGACAACGGTTTCCAATTGGCGCCATTTAGTGAGCTAAGTAATTCTTCCGTGGCACAAGTCTCGCTATCGAAGTATTTCTTTCTGATTTCACCATATACATGACAGGTTCCCAAGAAATGAGGAGTGTCTTCTTTTTCTTCGGAATTGCAAACTGGACAATTGTCCGAACTTTCTTGAGCCCAGGGTTTTGAGCTTAAGTTTAATAATTCAGTCCTGAAGCGGAAAATTGAACGTATCGACTTAAGGTCAAGAATATCATTAAGATAAGTGAAACATCCTTATTTAATAGGAAATATTCCATTGTTTTTGAGATAGGCTAAAATTCAACCTCTTTCTTTCGTAAAAAAAATGATTGACTTTTTTTTTATGGAGATTTCCAATTTTGATTATAACTCATGCTTTACCATTCATTTTTTCTTTTTTCTTTTTAGATCAAAACTGGCAAATGTTTATTTAAAAGTTTGTATTCAAGTATGAATTCTACGCTTTTGGTGTTACTTTTAGGCATACACCAAAACGTATTTTAACTAACTGGACAAAAATGAATAGGGATAACAATAATTTTGTTGTACTTAGTTTGCATTTTAACATTATTTTTATTTTAAAAATCATTAATATTTATTAGAAATTATACTACATTAAATATTGTAAACGCATAAAAATTTGCATAATAATATAAATGCTAGGTAAAGTATATGGTTCAAAATTATTATCTCTATTCATTTTTCCACAGTTTATTATTGGTAGGCATTCTAATGGGCATGTTTATGTGTATATGTTTAGAAAAACAAAAAAATGGGAAACAAAATTACAGATTCAACACAGATACAATAATCAATTCTGCAATATAGTTTTTTTATTTATTACAATAATGCAATACAGCAATTTTAATTGAAATAATGCTAATTTTAATGGCAATAATACATTACAGCTAATTTCAATTGCAATAAAGCCTATTTTAATTACAGCTAATTTAATAGCTATAATTCAATACAGCTTATTTCAATTGAAATAACACTAATTTTAAATACAATAAGACGGTACAACTAATTTTAATTACAATAATAAGTATTTTTAATTGTAATTCAGCTTACGACAGTGCTTTGTGAATTAACACCCGATTTTAACATTGCAATGATTATTTTCCTTTCGACCATCTCATATAAGACGTCCCGTGTGATATATTTAGAGTATTTAATTTAATTAACTAAACTACTTACAATTATAAGTATTTAGGTTATTGATTACAAAACAAAGTCTATGTTATACGATGACAACGTAAAATAGATACAATAATAAAATGTGCAAATCAAAATTTTAAACACTGAATTGTTTATTTTCCATACGACCAGCTCGTATCAGCCATCTCGCGTGAAATATTTAGTTTTTAATTAAAACAAGTAAATCTATTTCACTCCACATTACCAAATTATTGAATATTAAGGACTATATAAAATATATATTTATAGAAAATAAAAACACTATAAGCAGAGTTCCCTCGCTATGATCGTATTTATCATAAGTTATATTAAACTGGTAACTTAAAGATAAAACTGTGACTGTTAAAAATAAATAAATAAATTGGACCTTAAGGAAAAAGTTGAGATTTTCAAAACGCACTTGGATGATGGACCAACACTAACTCAATTCACTCCAATACAATTTAGAGCGGCTGTTGAGTGGCGATAAATCTAAAAGAAGAAGCGCTAATAATATTTAGACATGCTAAAATTTATTTCCACTTATATTCTTCTGAATTTCAGCTTATTTATTCCAAAGGAGGCAGCTGGATATCTGCAAACATAGATAGATATTTACGCACGCATGTCTATCTAACCACGGCATCGACATTTGCTAAAATACAAATATCTATTATTTTTGGAGTAAATATGATAAAAATTAAACTAGATAATTCTCCATGAGAATAATTTATGAATGAACGCTACCTTAAAGCTAATCGGACCCACGGAAAGAATCTGTACCGTCCGACTTTGCTAAGAAAGGAATAACTAGGCCTTTTTGGATTCAAGTTTAGAAGTATGAAAGGGCATTAAATTAGTAAAAAATATATAAATATATGATTAAGTTTATAGAAGTGTAAAATGAACAACTATGTAAACAAAATTGAAATTAAGAAGAAGAAAATTGTATGGATGGAGGTCAGAAAAAATTCTCTTAAATAAGGAGAACTATTTATTTAGTCGACCTCATATATATATATATATATATAAAGTCACCTCATATTATTCAAGAAAAATTGAAAATACTCCTAAAATAACATAAACATTAGGATAACGAAGGGAAGGAATATAATAACGAACCGAGTCTATAGATATATAAGTATAGATGCAGCTAACAGATGCAGAATAAAACAATAAATGATTGTTTATCAGGATAGATTCTAGCTTTACCTTGTATTTATAATTTTATTATATATACTATCCTGCAAATTTGCATGTCTTTTTAAACATTTATAAATCACTATCAACAAATATAATAAGTAAATTTCGGTATTAAATAAAAGTCGACTATGCCTTATAAAACGGAGCTCTTTTATCAATACATATTATTAAGGCCAGATGAAGTAGTAACCTTATAAAGTATTATTAGTTTTAATCATACAAAATTAAATCATTTTTTCGTAAAAGAAAGAACATTATCTTTTTTTTATTTTTCACATTTTTTATTTAATATAATAATTTAAACGTTTATTTCATAGTTGTTTAGAATAATTTAACTTTAAAGGTAATTTTATTTGTTTAGTAATAAGTGTAATAATTGTAATAAGTTTGAAACCATATGTTATAAAAGTGAAGAGAGACAAACAAAAGAGAGTCGAGCGGCTTTTGTTCGCTCCGGCTACATCAAGCGAACCAGATAGTATTGACACGAGCCTCTTGACGTGAACATCGTATGCTCTATAGGAGCCCAAAGTTGTTTATTTGTGAATTTGGAGAAGATACTAATTTGCTGCCCACCTGCAGGTGTAATTAGTTTAAACTTGGTCATCGATTCGACCAATTCGAATTGACCCAGTCGATCATCTCAACCTCTATTGTCTCAACATCTTCGCTCGCCCTGGCGACGAAATTCTTCTGTCGTCCCAACATCCAGCTCGCCCTGCCGAGAATCTACTATCTACTGGAATCTACTTCAACAGACAGATAAGAGTTTTCATTATTATATCATTTCAACTAGAAAACCACATCAACATTTATTATTTTGTAATAGATTTATTTGGACATTTTATTTATTTGTAATTTAATAGAGTTAAATTTATTATCGTAAGATTAAATAATAATTGTTTTCTTTTTGTTATTAATTAGTTGTTATAATTTAGTCAATATTAGTAACTTCATTTTCTAATTATAAAAACGTTTAAATCGTTCTTTTAATTTAATTAATTGTTTTTGTTTTCATTATCAAAAGTATTAGTTGTTTAATTGATTAAAGCGATTTATGTTATTAGTTTAATAAAAGGTTACGATCAAAATGACATGCGATCTGGTATAATTGAATCAGAAATTTATTTTCCTTATCCATTTCGGAGCTCTCGTCGAAAGGTCCAATAACTATTTCGAATTGCTCAAACACATATTATAAAACACAGTCTTCCGCCGCGTCTGTCTGTCTGTTCGCGATAAACTCAAAAACTATTTCACGGATTTTCATGCGATTTTCACCAATAGAGTAATTCATGAGGAAGTTTTGGGTGCCTAATATGTCATGGTTTTTTGTAAAGTGGTTGGAATATAACGATAATTGTTGGAAGTGTTGGAAAACGTCAAGCCACGTCGGAGCTGCCATCGAAGACGCTGCCTAATCCCTTTGAGATATAACAAAACAATGCATAGTGGAATATCCCACTTTTATTCTAGATCTACAAAAAAGTGCGCGATAACATACATATATCTTTTAAGGATAGCTTACTATATCTTCTAAAAAATTGGTTAAGTACAACGCGGTATTTGGAAAGCTATTTAGACGGTTACAGTAGTAATCCATATCAACTTAAATACTTAAGTCACCTCAAGCATTTCATGCACATTATTATAATATTTTACACCATATAATTTAAATGAGTATCTTAGGAGTTATCACAAAAAATTAACGCGCATGAAAATAAATTCCTATGTAAAGAAATATATTTGTTTCTTTTTATGTTTATAATATCTACATAATAAATTAAATAAATCAAATGCTCCATAATTATTTAAAAATAGTAACTAAAAAAAACTTGTTATTTACAAAAAGTAAGGTTTATTCTATCAAATAATTCACTCATCGTATCTACTGAGTAGGAAAATGAATAAAAATTATGAAATGGAAAATAATTAATTAAGAAGGAAAACTTTGTGACATGTTAATTATGTAACTGAGTTAATTGAACTCGAGCCCGAGAAAGATATTTCTCTTACTGGAGAAATTTCCTTTGAGAAATTCCAGGAGTTACATTTGTGAAATAGAAGGATGGAGTACGCGGGTCTTCACAAACAGAGAACCTCTTGGGAGATCCATCATGTGTAAATGAACGACTGTGATGTGCCTAACGCAAATCGTTACTTCCTTCTCTTTTCAACATTCCTCATTAGTTAGTCGGTTTGTACTGGTCCAACATATTTTGGAAAACACAGGATAAAAAAATGTTTAACTTAAAAAACAATAAAATATAAAATAAATATTTTCATGATAATAAAAACGAGATCTAAATATGAACGATGCTAATTAAAATTGGAGTATTTGATTATTCTTGATTGTCCAAGATTAGTTTATATATAAAAAAAAAAATTAAAAACTAGTCAATAATTGAACTTTTAAAAGTAAGGAACCGTGTTGAAGGTAAAATTCAATGAACAATTTATTATTGTTTAAAAATAAAATTAAAAAAATATTTTTTTCATAATATTAAAAATAGAGAAAATATTAATTAAATTTGGAGTATCTGATTACGTTGATTATAGCCCCGCTTAATTAATATATCAAGAAAAAAAATTAAAAGCTCTCCAATAATTGAGAAAATTTTAGAATCAATCTTACTAACAGATCACAAAGTAATTGATTAGATTTATTTATATATCATATGTTATTGAGAATATTAAAAATATTGAACAAGGAATCAATCATGTTGAAGGTAAAATTCAACGAAAAATCAATGAATTATTTTTTCCATAATTAAAAATTTGAGCGAAATTTAAATTACTTTAATTAAATTTTGAGCATCTGATTATTCTTGATTACCCATACTTAGCTTGTATATGACGAAAAACAGAATTAAAAGCTCTCCATTAATTAAGAAAATTCAAGAATCAATCTTACTTACAGATTGCGAAGGTATTCATTTGATTCATTCTTATGTGATATATTATTGAGAATAAACATTTAAAAAAAGGAACCATATTGAAGGTGATATTAATGAATAATTTTTTTTTTCAATATCTCCTCATGTTTTACAAAATATGTAGTTTTTCTAGTTCATCATTTGTGTCATGGCAATAATTTTTGAGGTAATTAAAAATAATTTAGACATTCAGCAGATTGTCTGTCAGAGCAAATAAAACCAAATGGCATGAGAGACATGAAGAACAGTAACCAGCGGTACGTCTCCCGTGGCTTGATTTAATTTCCTATAATTGCAGCACCATCGTACACTTTCTTTTTAGTCTCCTCCTGGTGTTCTCAGGCATCAGAGTTGTGGCCATTCGGAAAAAAAATAGTTAAAGGAATTATACATTGAGTTGATGAACTATATTTAAAAGATATCTTAAATTACTTCTTTGAATTAAAAACGAGATGCCTAATAGCCATATGAAGAATAATCATTGCAATGTTCAGTACGAGTTCAGTCCATTCATTGTCATGTAGTAATTAGTTTTGCCGCGCAATTGATGATACAATGATATGTTAAGTTGTCCTCGTATAACATAGAACATGTTTTGTAATTAATAGTTAAAATACTTTAACATGTTCTTGTGCATAAGCCCTTTATGATTATAACTAGCTAGGGTACCCTGGCATCGCTCGGGGAGTTGATATGAGAATGTGTGGTAGTTGGAATGAAAGAATAAACTTTAAAATATATGAGATACAAATTTTTTATTGAAACTATATTACAACTACAACACTTCTATTTACAATACTTGTTTATAAACAACAACTTTCATTTTGTAAAACAAAATTTATAAATCCGGAGTATATATGTATATACATATATATATATATATATTTTTTTTTTTCGAATTTCCTGCTCGAGAGTTTAGTTGACCGTGAGAAAAGCAGGAGTCTATGAGGTTGATGCCGCAGTATTTTAAAGTTTGTTCTTGAGCTTAGTTAATTGTATATAGGCTAATTTGATTGGAAATTGTTTGGCAATTTAGTAGAGATCAGTGGTATTCTGGGAATAAATACTGTGTGTCCTTTGTCCTTCCTAGTCATAAGTTCGGCTTCGATGATGTTATTCCTTGTTCCATTACATAGTTTTGGTGAGGTGAGATTTCTGAACTCAATCAGAATGATCGGAGATATAATTTTCAGTCGAAGGCAATGCAATGGCATTCCTGGTACTTGCAAAGAATTTAAATATTCTGTAGGGAAGCTGACACTTTCTTCAACGTTTACCATCGTGTCGATCGATTTGTACATTCTCTCTTCACCGGGAATTTTCTTTAGAATATTAAAATTGATATCGTCGACCATATTATTTTTAGTTGCTAAAATTGCCCTCTGAAATAGCCACTCCGGATTGGTATACTTATGAACAATGTTTGGATAAATTTTGTCGATGAGTTCGTTTTCTGTAGAAGCTATGTTGCATAAATCACTGTTGAGTTCAATGAGGCCGATCGTCTGGTCAGTAGGATATGTGCCTCCGCCTATTAGTAAAAGTTGTTGAGCAAAATGTGCTGTTGTTTTGTCTTTCGATAGTTCAACTCTCATATTTTTTGTTAGTCGCAGTATTTGTACGTATTGATTTTTATAGAGATATGATTTTTTTTAAGCATGCATTGATTTCGTCTGCTGGTGTTGACTTGGGAATAACTGGAAGTGTTTGTTGAAAATCTCCAGAGAGTATGGTAGAGCTTCTAAACCTAAAACTTCAGAATTTCCTCACAAGTCTTGTATGTAATGTTCTGTCCATGGCTGGGAGTGATTTTTTATGTGCCATCGTGCATTCGTCCTAGAAGATAATTTTAACTTGTTTTAGAAGTTCACCTCGTCCAGATGCTCTTCCGATTTTACATACCGGGAATCTGGAATATTCCACAAGGATCTGGGATGTTCCCGAACATTCCAGAATGTTGTGGAATGCTTTCGAATACTCTCGAATGTCCTGGACTGTTCTAGAAATTTCTAGAGGGTGAAACTTCCAGCCCTTATATCTTCAAATGTACGCCCTTCAGGTAAAAACAGGAACCTTCTTCATGGGAGATAGGGGCTACCACACCATATACGCAACTCCCTTGATCGTACCGGGACTCATTTCTGAGTTTTAGCGGCACACACATTGTAGACTTTCTTTTATAATATATATTGATTATTATCTACTTGTGGGTACTTTCTCACTTGAATTTATTAGCAATTATTATTAAAACAGTATATTACAAAGTTAATTTTAAAAAAAATAATAAAGGTTTTGTTATTGTTACCATGATATTTCTGAGAATATGTTTAAATAATTGAACAACACATATTTCAGAAATTTAATTATTAAAAAACTATAAATTAAACATTTAGGGGACATTTTATTTCATTTACATTAACTTAGGGGACGTTTTATTTCATTTGCATTAACTAAACTTAGCAATTATTAGTATCGGATCAAGTCAGTAATTCTTTACATAATATTTATTGTAATAGAAAAGATAATAGATTTACCATTTTTAGCAATGGTAATTCCTTCACATCCCAACAGATCTCTTTATTCAGAGAAGGTATATTTTTATTTTGGAGGTTGTGAAAGTAATTACCATACTTTAAGCGAAGCGAAGACAAAAAGTAATTTGAATCTGTTCTTCGGTGCCAGTATTCTTTAAATACTCACAACTGCAAAGATAAAGATGGATGCTTATTTTCTTTAGCAAAAAAATAAGAGGCAATTATCTAAGCTGATGATTATAATGATTGATATATTAGTCCCAGGGACTAGTGTTAACGATTTGCCAAGTGTCTTGTTTTTAGCTGAAGCCAACACCATCAGCCAGGTTGTTATGTTGCCCACACAATATTTGACTGTTCATGAAATGTGTTTTTTAAGGAGCTCAATTTGTTTGGATCTAATTGAGAATTCTGTATGTTCAGTTCAGCTAATGTTCCTCATCAACTGGAGCTTATCTGTTATTCACAAAGCACTTAGTATTTAGTATTTTTTCAGTCCATCCTCTCATGTTTACGTCTGCTTGAAATTCTAAGGAATCTCTGGAACCAATAAATACTAGTTTAAAAACATAAAAAAACATGCTTTGATAGAAAACAAAATAAAAACTTGAAAATAATTTTCATTGATTTTAAAAATCGAGTTCAAAGATCCCGTTACACACGCACGTACAGGCGAAGCTAATAAAAGCGTGTTAATAAAATTAATAGACCCTTATTGGACCTGCAACACAATCGACATATTCACTAAGTTATACCCAGTTATGATTTTTGTCAATAAGAAGTAATGGTGATGTATAATTGAAAGTTATGTTCTAATTACTTGCTTAGTATAAAAAAAGTATATGGAAAAATGTTTGTTTATGATTTTCAAAAATGAGGTTTAGTTTTAATTAAATATTTTTATTTCATAATAAATTATTTTTATAATAGCTGGTGCTTTACGATGTTTACATAATGTCTTTTATGGTGAAAGGATTTATTTTGTTACGAAACTCATTTACTGTGAAGTATTTTAGAGTGGCTTTTTAATATTGTAATTTAAGATGGATTAGTCTGTCATAATATTTAAAAAAATAACTTTAACGTATGCAATCGGATTTATTCTGTTTTTGTTAGTGTTATTGTTCAATGCGTGGATGTATCAATGAGAGAGCTCATTCTCTCAACAGTATATTGTAAAGTGAAAGGATTTAAACCAATGAATCTTTTGATTGATTTGGGTTTATGTTTTTGTTATCCCTGAGAGTTAAACATGGATTTACTTTTACCCAAAATAACTTGGTTAGTTAACAATTAAATCGAATCACATCATTGCTCGAATAATAAAATGATTCATTTCAAACATGTTCTGAAAATCAGTGTAATGTTTGTTATACTGCCCCCACCCTCCAGGAGACGTTCAGACATTCTTAGTCGCACTAAATTTTCTTAGTATTTAAGAAAATAATTGATGACAGTTTTTATATTTATCTATAATTAATTCGACAAAATAAATTATTTTGAGTCAAAAATAATAATTTTTTATCATTAATGGTTTGTAAGTAATATGTCTGGCTTTTCTTACGAAATTGATTAACTTTCAATCATGAATATTTCAGAATAGGAATGTCACTGGATCGATCTATCGATTCTATGATCTGAATTGTAACTATACTATTACACTATATTGACATTGAATTTCATACCCGTCATTATTCAAATATTATATACCTTTTTTGGTAATACCGAATTTAGTTAGTTTTACTAATTTAGAGAGAGAAACCGCCTTCAGCGGACTCAGACTATGTAATTACTTAAAATACCTTCGGGTAAAAAAAGTATTGTAATTATTTTGCTGAATATATATTATTATGTATTGTATATATATATATATATATATATATATATATATATATATATATATATATATATATATCGTATTGTAAATATTTTTATTTGAATAAACGAAAATTTGTAACATCAAAAAAGTTAGTTTTACTACGAAATCAAGTCACCTATGAAGTTAAAAATTGTTTTCTTACAGGCTTTGTTTTAATAACTCTTGGAATTATGCTCATTACTTAAAAAATAAAAATTCCTATATATCTTTATTACATTATATGGTTTTTAGCGATGTGATATTTTGTCAATATTGCCTAGTAACGGATCGTAGAAATACTTTTTGTTTAGTCTTTTATCGTGGTCGAACAGCTAAATTATAGATATTTTCAAAAATTGGAAAATCACAAAGTCTCTGTTCCTGACTTCTTTAAGCCAATACACAATATGTAAGACTTTTTTTAAATTCAAATGGAAAAAAGGGTATGCATCGATTTAAAAGGTAACACAAGCTAAATCTGATTGCAATATTTCAATTTTTGGACTCTTAATGCAATAAAGATAATGCAGTAAAATGTGATTAAGACATTTTTCTTATATAAATAATAAACTATAAATATTTTGTTTAATCTAATATAAAACAATCCTAAAATAAAAACAAAATTTCATTTTTTTTATTTCATGAAAATCAATCAATATCTCAAAGCAATACTAAGTGAGTATTCGTATTTTAGTGTAGGCTCTTTTCAATAGGGAAGTTCGTAATACGTACTACTACAAAACTTAAATTTCTAGAATAATGTCTGGGTACTTCTACTTACTGTATTAAGTACCGACTGTAAGTACTTTAAAAAATAAAACACTACAACCCGTGAATGGGTCTGGGGTTCAGTACATGGTAGAGACTGTACTGTTTCATGGACAACGGTTCTGCAAGGAGGTGAGTTGCCCTAGGTCACGCTCAACTGCCAGATTTTTCCCCCTTATTGTGGGTACCCTATTTTTATAATATTTTATAGAGGCTGGGTGCGCCACAGGAGGGTTCTATATGATCCATCTCCCGCTGCAAACATACTAAATAAAAGTCATGGCTTGCAGCGGGATTTGAACCAGGATTTCCAGCATGGCAACTCAGTGCTCTAACACTGAGCAACTCCGCTCCCCTTTGCACTTTTAAACGTACTGAGAAATGATGGAACCCTTTGACTGCGCAGATATTTTTAGTTAACTATTATTGAGACCTTCGTAGATTCCAAATATTTTCCCTCTGTTTGTTTCTGAGAATTCTTCTTTCACTACCTACTTGTTTTACTTGATAAATTTTATCTAGTTCGTAGGAACACATATAGTCTATGGTTTATCGTAATATCCAATAATTTCATACATTTTGAAGCTTTTTTTTCGTTTAACCTTCATAGTTTAAAGATCCTTTGATACCTTGGTGCATTGAAACGCGCAGTGGTACAGAATGGACGGTGTTTTTCAAGTTGAAATTTGAAAGGAGTTTATCTGACATAAAAAATCTTTTTACATCCCTTTCCATTCAGATTTCTATCTAAGTTAAATCAAGAAATATACGCGAATGAATCATACACATCCTTGATTTTATCATCGAAACAGTTTTCTGTTCTCATCTTGTTTATTAACTGCTGAATGAGCCATTATGGATTGATAATAGAAAGCTGTTTACCAAATTAAGTACGTATTCTTTGTGCAGATAATTGAAAAAGTAGATCCCCGGTACTCCGTGAGGTGAATGAAAATATTCCTTGGACATTGGCTCCAATTTTCAAGGAATATTGAATAGACTGGTATTTTTAACAAATGTAAATAAGGGGAGCGGGGTAGATGGGGGACAGGGTGCTGAGTTTTTATGCTCAACCAATTCATATTTTATCAATTCAGGTCTGATTGAAATATCATATTTGTTTGCATTTTTTCATTTCTACATCATATATTTATCTATTAAAATTTGTGAAAAAATAACTATTGCTCTTTTGTTGTTTTATAATTCGATTTGTATTTTAAAAGGGATTTCATTCTCGAATTCTTCTGCTGAAAGCGAACTTCTCTATCTCCGTGACTTTTCTTTTCTTTAATATGTTCGAAGAAAATGTTAAAGTAAAGTTGGTATCGTAGCACCATTGCCGAAAAAACATGTTCGATGTACTTGTGCAGAAGTTTGTGTGGACGGTGCCGGAATGAATTAAGAAATAATAAATTATAAATAAATTAATAAGAAATAAGAAATAAATACGTAATTAACATTAAATACGGAAATAATTCATAAATAGACTCATATATATACATTATGGATTAGAGTAGGTCGATATGGAACTTGTAATCATATAGTCATTCAACTGGCCTACTCAAAATACATTAAATATTTCCACTGCTTTCATCGGCCATGATATGTATTAATAAAGTCGGGTATTACGAATATTATAATCCATTCTGAGTCATTATGGTATACATAACAGATGCATACAACAAATATTTTATTTTTATCAGTATAACCCTATTTAAGCGAGTTTGTACAGTTATTTCGTGTTCAAATATTCTCTTTATCGATAAATGTAGTATTGTAAACATAGCATTGTTTATAAAGTGCAACAGTTCTTACCTATATAAAAACAATGCTGCAGTTAAATTTACTTATATAATGTTTTTCATTATTTGTTTAATTTTTTAAACTATGCTTTATAAATTCGTAATTCGTTACATACAGGCATGGTATTTGCTCAGTAGAGTGCAATGTGCGATACTTTAAATGAAAACCCGAAAATACAGTGCCAAAAAAAAAAAATCATAATCTTTAATAGTTTGGAGTGGGTTATTTAAACTGTTTATAAAAGTTCAAATCTTTATTGACACCATTAGCTTAGTAGTTTTACGAGCGATAACGATTTGTGAAATATAATCTAATTATTTGCCGTTTGAATAATTCTATATATTTCTAAAAAAAAACAACGTAGTGTTAGGATTCAATGGTAGCTCCTGTTTCTGCCCATTGTAAACCATTAAGACAGGCGAAAAATTGGCTCTGGATGAAATTAAAATAAATACATAGCCTGTTTGTTACGGTTTAATAGCTATGTGGTTCATCAACGCCATATATTCGACTAATTATTTTTTCTCCAATTTATTTTTTTTTTCTCAGGATTTTTTATATAACTTTTTTATATTTAAAAAGGCTGAAGAATTCTTTTATGGTGTTCATTAAAAAAATATATGCATGATAATAAATTGTTTGATTACCAAAAATTGAAGATTCTATTGTGATTATACTACTTATAATTTTATTCTTTACTATATAGTTTTTCAGTTTATATGTATCTTGTATACTAAGCGCTGAAGAAGACCTGCAGTTTGGGTCGAAACTTTGGCTTTAAGATAAATGGTTTTCCTTCCCTCAAAATGTATGGGATTCTAATAAAGTGATATTTAAAAAAAAAATTGAAGTGGAAATGATACTACTTTTTCTCTCCTGAAACGTAAATCTAAATTTAAACGATAGTTGTTTGGGCAATACCTAACCGTATTATACGCTATCGAAGCGTGGACACTCTATCATGAGTTTCGTATCGATTCACCTTAGATACACCAAGTGATTGATGGAATCGAAGCAATATACTCACGACCTGACGTCTCACTAAGGGTTTTCTTGACCTCGAACTCAATTCTCTTGACTTTAATTCAACTAATAATACAGTTTTTTCCCCAGGAATATTGTCATTTGTCTTTTCATGCAGTTCCTATCATGAAAATAAATCAATAAATTTACAATTACGGGCCAGAAACCATTGAAAACAGTCATAAAAACGTATTTTCAGAATTTATATCTCTCATCTACGTATCAGTTAGTTGTCTAGTTCAAATACTGACAGTTATGTGATTAGCTTTTCGGTTTGTATTAATTCATATTTTTTTAACCCCCAAAACTCCTATAACGTTCAATTTCGTACTTGAGGTTTTGATTCTTTTATGAAGGACAAGTCATTTAATGGTGTAATTTCTTGCTCGAAGTACTCAGGATTCCCACGTTTTGTGTGATTCAGTAGAGAGGTGTTCAATTTAGGGGGATATAATTGCAGAGTGAAATCCTTGAAACAATTTAATATATAAATACTGAAAAACACATGATATATTTTAATTGCTCGCAACTTTTCTATTCATGGGCGTAATAAGGTATTGATCATTATGTAATAAAATATTAATTGGCAATACTAGAAAATATTTGACAAGACAAGTTTAAAAAATTGGGAAAAGATATCCTATATTTTCTCAGGGATTTACTTCAAGAATTTTTAATGAATATATAGTTCGACAAATTTCAAAACGACCTGCGCAGAAGTCTCCTCAGGCCGGCCGCGCATACAGAAACCCCACCAATTTTTCCACTGCTTGGCGCCCTTCCACCACCACACCTCTCCAGCGCTGTCACCGATTTCTCAAAAGATTATTTTGTAATTCTTCGGACTATAATTATAACTTAATGTAGTATTCGCGTGCCTTCCATATTCGAAAAAGCCTCAGAAATGTTCTGGGAATACTTGCTTTTATTTACTTTCTATATACTTACCACGCGCATAAACTAGGAGGTTTCAGAAGTTTGATCTACAGATGAATTTATGTACTTGAAAGCATAATAATGGAAGCAACCGACTCCTTAATGTTTCTTAAAAGTGAGTTAAACACTCGTTCATTTCCATCCATTTTAAATATTAAATCATTCCTTATTATTATGATTTCCTTCACTTATAGTTATTAAAATGTATGGTTACTAGTTTGCCGCAAATGTATAGAAATAATTATAACACGTTTTTAACTACTTAATTTTCTGTGGTTGATAGATGTTATTTGACTGGGACCAACCTTGTTTCAAGGTTAACATAATCCCAATTGATTTCTTTTATGCAATCTTAAATGATGCCTGTTTTAACAGCTTTGTTTACAATAATTGTGCATTCTGGTTTTTATGGCAATTCTACAAGTCACAGACTGTTGATACTACTCTACTGAATATCGTGATGCCCCGTGGTATGAACTTTTTTTAACGTGATTTAGAATTTTACATTTTAGTGAAACCTTTTCAAGGTCAGACTTTTCTTCCTGAAAACTAACGTTTCTATGACAGTGAAGTGTTCGTGAATAATTAGAACCTTTTGTAGTGTAACATGAAACATACTGCGATGTCTGATAGTAACATTGTTATCGAAAGCTTGCAGAGCAAACAAGTCTAATTAGAAAACTAAAAATAAAACTACCAACTCCTGATTGTATTTCACGCTTAACTTAAAGTAAAACTGATGACAAGGCCTGGATGAGTCCGAAAAAATAAATAACTGCTTTCGCGTTATTGAAATTGAAATACAGATAAATTGTGGTGTTGGCCAATTAAATGAGGATTAATTATCATTAATCATTAACCTGCAGGGAGCGAAATATAAATCTACTGTAACTTAACTTGCTAGTAGAATTCACAGAATGAATTAGGATGAAATATTGGGAATTAAAATACAATCACGAGATATACGTTATCAGGTCTAAGAATTTCGGTAATTCCCTGTGTCCAGTCCTAAAATTAATTTTACTGATAATTGTAACATTCTGAGATTCCTACAGGAATGGTCGATTTTTACTTTGGAATCGAGGAAAGTAACGAAAGTATGGATTGGTAAGAGATTGCAGTAAAAAATAACAGAAAATTAGCAGAATTTATTTTTTAATTGTGCCAACGTTTCGAACTACAATGTAGGTCATCTTCAGGGTGATTGTTAATAGTGGGTGCTTGGTCTGCGGTGTCTCAAGCTAACAACTGTCCACTGAGTGTAATTATTTAGTATGTTCATTAAAATACACATTGATAAAGGTTAGTTAGATCCATCTGCTTTTCATATTTGTTTTCAATTAGTTATATGCCACTTATCTTTTTTTACCTTTCTTCGCTTCATGCCAAAAAATAAAAAACTGTACCACTACAACTTATGGAGAGTCTTGGATTCAGTACAAGGTAGAGACTATAATGTTTCTTGGACAACGGTTTTGCAGGGAGGTGATTTGTCATAGAACACGCTCAACCACCCTTATTTTGGGGACTCACTTGTTAAAGCCTGGGTGAGTCCCTGGTGAGTCCTAGATGCCATACGATCCATCTCCGGGCGTGAATAGATTAAATAAAAATGTGGCATTGAGTGGGATTTGAACCCAAGACTTTCGGCACAGATGCCATAGAAGACAGAAATCAGAAAAATATGTCCTGTCATAATTCCGAGGTGCGATATAATTAAAGAGGTGGCAGGATTCAGATGTTTAACTAAATTGATGAGAAAGCGGTGAAAGGCAGTTTGCTTCTTGACGTTGATTGCCAATAATTTGTCCCTCATATCTCTTAGCCAACGCTCCTTCCTGCCAAGCTGCTGGTTTGGTCGAGCAAGGAAATTTTGTAATGTCTAAAGGCGACGTAATAAATTAGCTGATTAAGTTAATTTCGTGTTGGTTTGGGTCGACACCTTG
Source organism: Troilus luridus (assembly GCA_964056705.1). NCBI lineage: Eukaryota > Metazoa > Arthropoda > Insecta > Hemiptera > Pentatomidae > Troilus > Troilus luridus. The sequence continues at coordinate 80,332,358 of OZ057414.1, read as the reverse complement.
TTCATGTAGATTTTTAATTTGTATTTAATTTAATCCGGGACATTTTTAATGTCAGATATTAACTTACTTGTACCACTACAATCCATGAAAACAAAATATACCACAACAACCCTTGGAGGGTTTGGAGTTCATGGTAGAGACTGTACTGTTTCTTGGACAATGGTAATTTGCAATTTAATTATGGGCAATACGGTAATTTGTCCTGGATCATGTTAAACCGCCTGATTATTTCCCTCTTATTTTGGGTACCCACTTTATTGTGGCTCAGTGAGCCCCAGGAGGGTCCTAGATCATATAGGATCCATTTTCGGCCGATAACAGATTAAATAAAGGTCTGCCAACGAGCGGGATTTGTACCCATGACCTTCGGCATGGCAACTCAGGGCTCTACCCCTGAGTTGCCGTGCCGAATGTCTACGGTTCAAATCTCTATGTGGCAGATAAATTATTAAGTCTGTTAACAGACGGGAATGGATCCTTTGGGGGGATCTTGGACCCTCCTGGGGCTCATTCGCTCTCAATAAAGTGGATATCCAAAATAGGGGAGAAATCTGGCGATTGAGCATGATCTATGACAAATTAACATCCTGCATAACTGTTTTCCGAGAAACAGTACAGTCTCTACCACATAGTAAACTCTCATTGCATTGGAGTATTGGGGGAAAATCTGGTGGATGAGCGTGATCTCGGACAAATCCTACATGGAGCTACCCCCTTCTCAAAGTAATATAGTATTCCATTCCCTCTTCACTGTTATAAATAAGAGTAATATTGTTACGAACAGTTATTTCTGCTTACTCATGCATTCAATAGGGTCCGACATCAGGAACTCCACTTGAGAAGAAACTCCCTCCTACCTTCATCTTCAGTACTTCCTTTCTGACAAATATTCCTCTTTCAAGGCTCAGACCATTAGACCAGCCTTAGCAGGGGTACCTCAAGGGTCAGTTCAAGCTTTACTACTCTACGGCATGTGCACACGCGATATTCCAAATTCTCACCCCTTTTACAGGCCTGAGAAAGGCACGAGAGGCTTCGAAATGGACCTAGTAGGCCGATCTGGTCGTATTTTTTATTTTATTCAGTTACATTTAGAGAGTGGGGTAGCGCAGTGTAATGTGTTCTTTGGTAAGGCTACGGGTTCAAAAACGACTGTGGATAAATTATTTAATGTATAATGAGCCACGGATTGATCCTACTGGGGTTCATCCCGTATCGATGAAGTGGTTATCCTTCATTGGGGGAAATTCTTGTGGATGACCGTGATCTCGGATTGTACTAAAACAGTACTATCTACGTCATGAACCCATGCCTCTTCATATGTTGCAGTGGTTCAGGTTTTTTTTTTTTTTTTACGGAACATTACATATCTATTACAAAATTACTTTTTAATATATATTACATATATGTTGCATACGTTATAAATTACGTGTTCTCATGAAAAAGATTATCGATAGGGACCTTGCATTATGTTCCCTACACTGCTCTGATGATTTTAACAGACGACTACAACAACAAAAAATCAATGAATCTTATCTTATCTACTTTATCCAACGGGGTCACCTGCGGTGTAGTTGCTAGCATAACCACTTTTTATCCCCGAGGTTGAGGGTTCGCAGCTCGGCCGTAGATTTTTAAAGGTAATAAAAAATACTTGGTTATGCCATCCTTCGGAAGGAACGCAAAAGGAGGTCCCGAGCCTATGCGGTGTCAGTCATTCGGTAAGGACCCTACCCTAATTATACCTGGATATGCAAAGATTTGGAATCCTACTGTAGCATCATCTTATTAGTCATAGCATCATATAATGGTGTTAAATAAATAAAAACCCACTTCATCCCACCTCTAAAAGCATCATGACTGGTACATAATTTGGGAAATTAGTTTTAAACAAGACAAATTACTTCCCCTCTTCGAAATGAAACTTTCTCTCCAATTTACCTCGACAATGTTTGTGAAACTTCAGGAAAAGCCTGACTTTTGCGTGACGTGCTAGGAATATTTGTCTAGTTTGATATTTTGTCATAATTTTGTGGTTAGTCGTGCGTGTTCGTAGATATGCAAGTTTATTCGTTGGTAGGATATAACAGTTACCTCCTGGGGAGGTTCATCAGTGGTGTAGTGGTCAGCATAACGACCTTACATGCCTAGTATCTTGTGTTCACACAAATGCAGATGACCCTAGGATATAAAAATAAAAAGCTGTACCAATACAACCGTGAAGGGTCTTGGGTTCGGTACTTGGTAGAGACTATACTGCTTTTTGGATCACAGTTGAGCATGGAGGTGATTTGTCCTAGATCACGCTCAACCACCAGATCTTCCCCACTATTTTGAGTGCCCTCTTTGTAGAGGCTGGGTGAGCCCCAGGAGTGTCCTAGATCCCATAGGACTAAAATCTCGGGCTGTAAGATTTTTTATAGGGAGTAAAAAGCCCTTTGGTTTGGCCGTCCTTCGGAAGAGATCTATAATTGGGGTCTCGAGGCTGTACGAAGTCAGGTACTCGTTAAAGGTCCCTATTCTAAATATACCTGAATAGGCAAAATTTACAAAGTTAAATCAGTAAGTGAACAGACAGTTTCCTCCTAATAATATTTTTATAATTACTTTCCCATTCTTTGTGATTTTATTTATTAGTCAATGAAATTTACTACTCTATTATACTAATATAACAAGTAAATAGGATGAATGGTACATATTGGCATGAAAAGACAAGTAGAGAAACTACCCAGTGGTAGTACTCAAATAAAAAGTTCAACTTAGAAGGTCACAAGGCCATCTTCTATCTTATTTTTAAAGCTTAAAACTGATATTATTGTAATAAAATAACAAAAGATTCCTTTTCTTTTGGTGGTAACGTTTCGATAACAGATGGGAAGGTGAATTGTTGTAATTTTAGTAATCATTGTATTAATTATGTTGTCCATTATATCTATGATATAGTTGTTATTTTAAATTCTATTTTTATTAGTATATTGGAGTTTTATTTTTGATATGAGAATGTTTCAGGTTGATTTCCTAAACAAATTTTCCCTATGTGGCCTTGTTTCCCCACCAAGTTCTTTTCAGGTGTCCACGAAGTCCAAGAGAGTAGCCGCAGGTACCATTATTATTGGTAGAAATTATTATCATTTAATGAAATACCTAGACGCCATTCTCATAATTCTCTAAGTATCGCCGAAGACACAGGATCGCAAACTTTCCTCCTGAAGTTCATAGTAATAAATCGCTAACTTTATGCTGCCTCGTGGCAATAACATTGCCGTTTCTTAGTTATGGGCCAGCTTGTTCAATATCTGCAACCTGATACGGTGGCGTGTCTCCTGTCTCCAACTAATTCACCTTATTAATTATTCATATATTAATTATTCACCTTATTAATATTGATCATGAAGTAAAAATTACGTTATGTATTAATATGACTATTTTCCAATCTATTATCACAATAGCCTTTTATCTTTATTCACATTCTGGGTTTTGTATTTAACTCAATTGACATTCGAATAAAAAGGAATTTGGTGGGCCTCCCGTCACACGAATAATGATCAAATTATTGAATATTTTAACAATGTCAACAGCATGGCGCACAGTGGTGCCAGAGCGAAAAAAATTCGATTTTCGAAAGCTCTGTTTTCGATTATCTAGTTTGTGATTCTCACAGTAAATAAGCTACAGGATCTAGGAACAGCATGATTTTTTTCCAAGTTTCAATGGTATTCCCAATAATTTAGGCCCACTGGCAGAATAATGGAAGTTGGACCAAATTACAAACTACTCTAAATGAGTGATATATAATTGTAAAAGAGGGAGACAAAAATTATCGAACTTTTTCCCTGTTCTACGATGGTCAACTAAGCCACACATCAGTCAAACTGGGCAAAAACAAAATTAGAGCGCTTGACGTTTTAAGTTATGAATTAAAATAATTATTGGGGACAGCTATGATTACAAAAAAAGTCCGGCTTCCTCCGATATGTGAATGGTCACTTTTCAATCTAGACGTGTAAAAGTAAATATTAGAACAAAAATCATCTGCCTTTATCTGCCTATCCGATCATGACACCGCAAAGAAAGGAAAGGATTAGAGTACGCCTTTGTTTGTTGCATTATTTTGTTTACCCAATTGGCTCAAATAATACATGTCTCCACGTCAGTGGCGGATTATCCGTAAGGCAAACTAGGCACGTGCCTAGGGGCGCGTAGTTACAAGGGGCGCGCGAGCTCAGAATTTTTAAATAAATAAAAAAAATAACATATCGACAAAGAAAGAAAGAACTAAATGCTGATCTATAATATAATACAAGCATGATGCTATGATGCTGACAATCAGTTAAAATTAAGATGGCCATTTATGGCCGGTACAGGGGCGCCGATTAAGTTATTGCCTAGGGCGCTCTGGACCTTTAATCCGCCACTGCTCCACGTCAAAAGGTAGCTCAAGTCATCACAAATACGAAGTCTGCAAATGCCTGCTACATATGCAGTGCTTTACCTTCGGAAATGAACGACTTAGCAAAAATCCAACAAAAAACTGTTTATGTGAATGCTCTTGAATTTGGTATCTCTCCATGACACGTCAGAATCAAGTGTATGGAATACAATCTTCACATTGCCTACAAGAAAAAAATGGAGGACTACAAAAGACACGCGAGTCATGCATGAAAACGAAATGAAACGTATTCAACAAGAGTTTCTTGAGAAAGTCGGCATCAAAGTAGACTTCATTAAGCAGGGTTACGGATCTTCAAATAATGGCAACACTGCCAGACGTTTTTTCAATGATTGCAAGGTCACAAGTACAATAATGGGAGTCAAAGACACTCTAATCCACCGGATCGCTACCGTACTGGAAGTCATAAATAGCAATGCAATGTTCGACCTAGAAAAATTCCGGCTCTTCTCAAAAGAAACAGTAGAGATGGCCATTGAGAAGTATCCATGGTACTACATGCCATCCACGGTGCATAAGATTTTGGTGCATGGTGCTGAAATAGTGCAGAAGTCGATTCTCCCAGTCGGAATATTGTCGTAAGAAGCTCAAGAAAATAGAAATAAGGATTACAAGACTTTCAGGATCAGAAAAAAAAATGTCTCGCATATCTACCAACGAAGACGCTACTGGAGACTACGGATTATCACGAACATGAGACCCGAACTAAAGAAATAGCACTTGGAAATCAGTGATGCAGCTAAGGAACTGTTAATCTAATTGCCTTGAATTTGAAATCGTAAGTTTCTTTTCAATTTGAACAACCTTTGACTTTGAATCCCTAGTTTTATTATTTATAAAATTCTCCAGTTGTTAAGCTCCCTTGAATTTTTAATTGTAAGCATTATTTAATTTAAATATACACTCAAAATACTTGTTCCAACTTGTTTTGATGCGTAAAACCTATTCCGAAAATTGTAGAAATTTTTATCTTGCCATTAGGCTTTCATTTCCTCATTAGTTTTTTAATTTTCATTAAAATTTCAATAAAAACAGATGAACTTGGTATATTTTTTGTTCTGAGTCGAATGAGACCAACCCCAGGTTTGAAGGTGAATCCGTTCTCGAGATATTGAATTTTATCCGCTTTTTGGCCATTCGGCCCTAGTGTGCGGCGTTGACAGGAGATCATTTTTGACATTTTGTAGACTACAAAGTCTCCTATGGTAAATGATATTAATGATGTCTCCCAGACTTATTGTATGTCAAGGCGTGAACAAATAATTTTCAATAATTATTTAATTTTTAGTACTTAATTTACCGTTTTGAACGTTACATATATAGTTATGGTCTATCCACAGTGATTTACTGTTGATTAGAGCCTTCTTTGTTTTCGTAGGGACAGAGTTTTTTAATTTCTCAAATATATGTTTCAACTAAAAATTTTAATGGTTCAGATCGTACTCTATCTAACGCTACGATTAGTCCGTAATCACACTCAACCCCCAGGGTTTTCCACCAGTTAAGGGTTCCCTATTTATAGAGACTGGACGAACCCCATGAGAGTCTGTAGATCCCACACAGTTCATCCGTTGCTGTTAGGAGATAAAATAATTTATCTACACCGCTGGATTTGAACATGGAACCTTCAGCATTCTACACACGGTGCTACCTCGCTTCCATGAGAAAACAGTATCACGGTTCCCTTCAGCGCTATAAATAAGAGTAATAATGAGTACTAACAGGTGATCAAATTTTCTATGTAAGTTTCATTGTAAGCGATTAAAATTGGTTTCTGACGCATTAACCATTCAAGACGGAACTTTAATTAAATTAAATGAGTTTAAGTACACTTCTTAGCTGAATGATTTCAGGCACTAAGTTGGATCTAGGAAAGTACATTAGCCTGGACTTAGCTGCTTTTATTGCCAAGTTTGCTTTAAGCCTTAACTTAACTATTCACTACTTACCTTCTCGACCTTTTTCTTGGTATTTTAAATATTGATCAATAATTATTTCATGGAAACAAACCAGGAAAAATAATACACAAGCAATATTTGTATCCTATTGGATAAAAAATTGAAATACGCAATCATGAGGAGTACCGGTTTATTAATTCATTTTCACAACTAGCCATTAACAAGTTTAAACAAAAACCTATTATTCTTAGTTATGAGTAATAATAATTTAATAATAATAATTTAACAGGCATAACAATGTGGCCAAAATTTTGCATCAAGCCCTGGCGGTGAAATACAACCTTCTAGATGTAAAGGCACCATATTATAAGTACCAACCCACTAGACTACTACAAAAAGGTCCCCTTAAATTATATTGGGATGAGTCCATTATAACGGACCACACTGTGCATCATAATAGGCCAGATATCCTCCTTATAAAGTCGAGTGAGAGGAAAGCAAGTATAATTGATATTGCGATCCCTAACGATAATAATGTGAGCTCAACTATTGGAGAGAAGCTTCGGAAGTATCAGGAACTTGCGGCTGAGCTAAAAGAGCTATACGATATGGAAAGCGTGGTGGTAACACCTATTATAATCTCCACGAATGGATTGGTTCCTAAATCCACGGTGGAGGGCATTGAGAAACTGGGAATTCCGGTCGAGGTTTTAAAGGAGTCTCAACAGGCAGTTCTCCTAGACACAGCCAGGATCGTTAGAAAATTTATGAATGTGTAGAGCTGAAAAATATAAAAACCAAAATAATAACTGCAGATCGTTGGACTTGTCCCCCATCTCTGTTTTGAACCCGCAAATGCGAGAAGAAAATATAGACCATAATTATTTTTAAAAATTTATAATAAAATTAATAAATAAAATCTGTAAACAATCTCATGGCAGATTTTACAACGCCTTAAAAACTTCTGGAATAAATTTAGCAGCATCTGTCCAATGGTTGAAAAATGGAAGTATGTTTCCTGAGGCGCAAGGGTTCTTTTTAGCTATACAAGATAAAGTAATGGGAACTCGTTCGTATAGGAAGTATATCTTACAAGAGGCCATTGATGATAAGTGTCGTCTTTGCAAATCTACAAATGAAGCAATACAACATGTGACCTCAGGCTGTCAAGTACTAGTGGGAAAAGAATACCTTCAAAGCCACAATAATGCAGCGAAGGTCATTCATCAAGCAGTTGCTAAAAGTATATAACTAAAGATCACCAACCTTTCTACAGATATCATCCTGAACCATTATTAGAAAGTGGTAATGTTAAATTATATTGGGACCATACGATGATAACAGACCACCATATACCTCACAACAGACCTGACATCGTGCTTATTGACAAGGCAGCTAAGAAAGCAAAGATAATTGAGATAGCAGTTCCTTCCGACGGTAACGTGCAAAAAACAATAGGAGAAATATTCGGAAATATCAGGAGCTTAGCGAAGAGTTGAAGCATCTTTATAGGCTGGTAGTTTCTACCAATGGCCTTATTCTAGAGGAAACAATAAAATCCTTGAAAATCCTGGAACTGAACCAGGAATTTGAACTACTACAAAAAGCAGTGTTATTAGGAACTGCTAGTATTGTACGAACATTTTTAAATATCGATAAATAAGACGATTAAGCTTAACCTTGACCATGGTCCGGTTAAGCCATATCGACCGGTAAAGCTAAGAATTACTCCTATAAATTACTCAAAATTCGACATATATTAAGATAATGATTAAAATTCTGTGACTACGTAATTTTAATCATATCTAATAACTAGTTATTAATTAGTAAACCAATATTTTGACACTTCACAGTTTGTTTTGTCTTACATAAATTCCTCTCAATCATATAATTTTACAGAAACGTTTTCTTACCGACAAATAATTTTCATACCATTTTTAATTCTTAATGTTTTGTATTGTTTTATTTTAGTATTTATTTTTTATTACTTTATTACTTACATAAATATTAGTTTATCCATTTTACATTATTTATCCTATTACTTTCTCCTCTACTCCATTTTATATAATTATTTTAATTATTTATTATTAACATTTTTTTATTATTTCTTTTCCTTTTTTCTCTGTCATGTTAGTTTTTTTGTTCTATTTATTTTTTCCTAACGCGTATTTGCTTATTAACTGATACCATCTGGATGTAAACAACCCAGCCAAGCCACATGTTTTATGCAATACTAACTGATATGGGAAATAAATTTACCAAAGGCATTGTAATCTTGAAAATTCTTTAAGAAGATATAAGATAGGTAGAGACATTTAGATAAATCTCACTGAATCGTAGAATCCTGTGTGAGAATCCAATTCAAGTTCTGAGATAACTTTGAAACTTCATAACTTCTTCTTAACTAATCTTTTGTCTTCATTAATCCACAGTTTTAAATGTAACTAATTTATTCATCAAAAACTGGAGCTATAAGAAATAGAAGAGGGAATAACGTTAAAATATACTAGAAGCCTGTTTTTTATTTAAATTTAAAAAGCCACTTTAAAAATTATATGGAGGTGTTATGTTACATATTTAAAGTTCCCAGGAAACGAGAATTTATATATTTTTAAGTAAGATAAAACCAATCTATTGCTGTATCAAGATGCTATATGAGAATTTCGGTTTAAAACTAGAAGGCGTAGATAAGCTTGTTTATTAAATAAAAAAATATTATTTAATTTGTTACACAGTGTCTCTAATACATAGTTAGAAATAAGATAAAAAATTGCCAACCTTGGATAAATATCATATGTCTTAGTTCTTTTAACCTCAATTACATCAGAAAGAGGTGTATTTTTTTTATAAGGGACAGGAAAATATTATATTTTTAAATTACTGTCAAAGTAATAAATGTTAAAATGGCGTATATGCTATTAAATTAAATTATATTTTATCGTTAAGTTTTATATTATTGAGTACTTCCCCTGGGCAGTTTCTCTACTTGTCTTTCATGCTAATATGTACCAATCATTATATTTACTTGTTGTGTTAATTTAATACAGTTGTAAATTTCATTAAATTAATTATAAAAAAAAAGCTTTATAACCTCTGCTCATTGATAAAAATGCATAATTAAAGCTACGACTTCATTATTTAAGGATCTGGAATTCCATCAACTTAAATAAGAAATCAGCTACAATACTTTATAACTAATTTTATAAATATTTCGTATAAGCTTTTACAAGGATTATTTTTAAATTTCAAAAGATTTTTGTTTCAAGGCACATTTTCAGCCTCATTCTAAAAAAATTTTCCTTTAATTATATAATGGACAGGAGATTATTTGATTTTGTTTTTCTGATAATTAAACCCAAAATGTATTTGCTATTTAGGTGCATTTTAACGTGAAGCTTTACACTCTCTACATAGTGAGCTATACATAAATAAATATTTATTTATTATTCTTTGATGTGAAACAGTCCTGAAGGACTACGCGACTATGATGCATCAGGTTTTTTTTCAATTCTTTTTGTTGCCCCATCTTTGCCTCATGATTTCACTGAAATTTTTCCTTCTTTCTTCTGTCCTGGTCTTGGACGGAAATATTTGTTTGTCTCCCACAAGTACCGCATCTTTCAGGATTTCCTGGTATTGTGTTCTGTTTTCATTTAAATCTGTGAAATCCCGAGTCTCTGTGTTTCTTGTTTTATTTGTTCTCTGTATCCTTGGTTGAATTTACCTTTCCTCGCTCATCCTCTGCATGTGTTCATAAAACCTGAGTCTTCTTCTTTTCATTTCTGTTCCTATGTCAGGGATTTCACTGTTTCTTCTGGCTTTCTTGGTTGAATTTTAGTCACACATAAATAAATATGAAACTATAATATAATAATAAATAATTATTTCGAACAACATAATTAAGAAATCATCTACGATACTTTGTAACTAATTATATTATTAGTCTAATAATAAGTATAATCAAAGAGGCTTTGAAGACGATATTCTAGAAGCATTTATAATTTTTAAAGATTAAAAGATTTTTTACATTCTCATTCTAAAATATTCTTCCTTTAATAATATGAATGGGTCGGAGATTATTTGTTTTGTTTTTTAGAAGGCTGGCATATTGAAAATATCTGTATTTGTCTACGGATCCTTTTTAAACAGTTATATTTACTCAAATCCTCCTGATATTTGCATATGGAGGACTGCTTCTCTTGAATACCAGCCTATTTGAAGAGGATGCCGTTCCAACGGCCCGGCATTCTATCTGCTCAGTTTTAATAGAAACGCACTGATCTCCTACACCTGAATAGTTCACTTTTATAACTAAACAAATGACCTTGTTTCGATTTATTTTTCTTATTTTTTATAAATATTGATTCGTTTCTTAAATTTCGTTTCGTTTCTTAAATGTTTACCATATTGAATTTCATTTTGATTGAGGATATTGAATTTAATCGGGTTATTTTCAGGCACTCAGCTTAGCCCTGTGTAACTGGCTTCGAATTCGAAGGTTTAATAATATAATACTATCAAATTTATTTATAAAACTCGGTAGTGAAGGATTGTTTCAAATACCTTTATTCGCATCTATTCGATTGTTTTTCGATATTGGAAAATAGCAAAAAGAACAAAAGCTGACCAGAAAGTTCGAAATCGACGCAAACATCAGAGTGAACCTTATGGGCCTTAGCTTACGCTTGAAGGAGGAGATAATAATACTTCATTATCCTCAGACAACTACGTAAAAATACACCCTCTGGAATTTTGCTAATAATGTTTAAATGATATCTGCATCCTTAGTAGAAATATTATTTTATTGATTTTTATCTCTTCATTTTTCAATCTTGTACTGTAATCCGTAAGTTGAATTTGTTTAAATAATAAACTTTTTTTTGTTCTAAACAACATAAGGTTCTTTCTTAAGTTGTTTACTTTTATTCCAGATATAAAATTATCTTGTTTGTTTCCATACACATCCTACCTAATTCTGCGGATTATTCGCCTTTAGACTAATATTTCTTTGTACATAATATCGTTAATTTTTGAAATCTAAAGTTCTTCTAAGTAAACGAAGGTCTGGTAGGATTAACACGTTAATTTTGTTTATGCTTATTATAGTGCTCCTGGGGCTCACTTAGCCTCTATAATGTGGTTCCGTAAATTGGGTAAAACCTGGTGGTTGAGCGGGATCTGGGATGAATCACCTCCCTGCGCATCCGTTATCCTACTATTAGTGAAATCTCACCTGTATGTAGTGAACTCAAGACCCTTTATGGTTTATTATACTTTTATCGTACTAAGAAAAATCGCAACGAATTCAACTGATTGAATTCCACGTGGTTTATTACTTTCAAATAATTATATATGGAAAGAAATAATTTAAATAATTGAGAAATTATTTAAATTTAATTAATTTTTTTTTCTAATTTTTAGTGTAATAATTCCAAACCGTTTCGTATTTCCTTCTATCTATTCTTTATAAATTAATAGAATATGGCTATGAAAATTCTAATCGAGTGAAATTATTTTTGGACATTTTTTAATTTTAAAATAGTTGTAATTTTATGTTGGATTTTGGGGCTCTAATTCTTTTGAAACATCTTGAAAAGGGTTAATTATTTTTCTCAGTGAATTAAATAAGGTTCTTAATCGAAAATAATTAACCAAATTTGGAACAATAGTTTTTACTATGAGGTATTCATAATTATATTAAAGTAGATTCTATATTTACCATTTACAGCACATTTGAGAATTTTATAATTTCTTTTTTTCAAATTAAAATATTGAACACATAGAAATTTAAAGCGAAACGTCGGCACTTATAATAACTAAGTTAACCTTATTTAGTGTTATCATTGACTGCACCCCCAGACAAATTATATCCTTCATTATGATCTTCCAGTCAACCATTTTCGTCTTTATCAGAAATTTAAAGCGTTTGCGAGTAGAAAAAGTTTTGTTTCTTTCGTTATAGAAATAATATCAATCACAGAATGATTGAAGGCCAGATAAAGACACGACAGTATTAGGAAGGATAAAGCCGTTATTGAACGAAACTGTTTTGACAACTGTTCATACCTACGCTAATCAGGAACGATAACGGTTAGTTCTCAATGTCACAGTATTGTAATCGTTACCGGTCGTATTGTAGTGCTTTATCTGAGTCAATTAAACGCAGTAAGTTGGAAGAGCCAATCAGCAACATTAACTGTCACGTCATGGCGACAGGTAAATAAAACCAAGGTTCCCTTCGGTTCCTATCGCTTATAGTCGTTTTGGTTTCTTTCTAATCCACTAATGATAATGGGCGCGTACAGGGCCGTCTGATTTCATAATTGCTTTTTACAATTGATGATGCCCTATAGCCTTGTTCAGAACAATATTAAAAAATACGAAACTAAAAGTAATCATTAATAATATACACTAATTAATACATGTTAAGGTGTAATTTTCTGTTTTTATTAAATACAAATCGTTTCTAAGTATATAATCAAGTTATATATAAACCATCCAGGAGCTAAAGCCAATGATGGAAGGAATTCCCTTAAAATAGTATAATTAAAATGACATAAATTAAAATATCTAGATTAAATTACAAATAATTTTAAGTAATCTGTATGATTTATGGTTTTAGAAATTCTTGAGAATTAATTATTTTTTGGAAAAGATGTACAAAATTTCAATAAACTTACAAATTATTTAATTTCGCCAGTTTTTATGATGTTCGCATTCTATGTCCCTCCTTTTGTGCTGTTTATCGTTTATTACATCACTTTATGCTATGACTAATCGGATTATGCTACATTTGGAGTCCTTAATATTGCCTATCCAAGTATAATTAGGATAGGGATCTTTAACGAGTACCTGACACAGAAGAGGCTCAGGATCCCCATTTTACGTACCTTCCTAAGAACGGCATAACTAAAGATTTTTACTCCCTATAAAAATCTTAAGGCCACCTACAGGGCTTCGAATCCGCAATCTTTGGTTCAGTAGGTTGTTATGCTAACCTCTAGACGGAAGTGACCCTCCTTTTCCTTCTTGATCTTGAAAAATTGTTATTGACTGTGGAAAGAATTATTTCAAGTGTGTTAGGAAACTTAATTTTATTCAACCACTCCTGCTGCAAGGAGAAATAAAAGGTTTACCAAAAAATCTACAAATAAGAAAAACATTTGTGAGCACTTTGCATATTGCATGGTACTCCTGCCAAATATGGAGTACAACAAATTTTTTCGGGTTTGAAGCTAAGGCATAAATCTACTATAGTCTTTCTAAATTATGAAATATAATATATTATATATATATATATATATATATATATATATATATATATATATGTATATATATATATTTTATGTAGCCTTCTGGTCAGATGTAAATTATGTTTCCTTTTCTGTTCATGATTGATATTCTGAAGGAACTTTTCTACTCTATATTATTCAATATGTAGAAATCTGTATAAATATAAATATAGCGAAATATAACGGACACAGATATATAACGAATATAGAAATCTAAAATTGTAAACATTTGTTTAGTATTTAATTTCTCGTGATTTGCAACTGAATAAGACTAAATTAGTAAATATGGCTGCGAATTTATTCACAATAATCTGAACAGAGGGAAATTTTCTTTTCGTATTAATGCGGAAGTTATAATTTCGTACTGTGAAAGTTAAGCCTCTTTTGAATAGGTAATTGTAAATCTGGCGTTTATCATTGGGGGGAGGTTTTTATTTTGGTCCAAACTTGTGATTTAAACTTGTTCGTAATTGTTGTTCGGTTTATGGGAAGATATTAAATTGTAAACTTTATATTGTTTCGAAATGACAGAAAATAATGATAATGAGTAGATTGTTAATAACTTTATGAGAAGTAACCTCATGAGTAGTAACCTTATTACAAGGTTATTTATATTTTCCATGTATTTCACAGTCTAGTTTCATGTAACGTTTTTTTTATGCTGCCGTTGCCAAACGGACGATGCTACTGTAGGAATCCTAAATCCCTATCCAGGTATAATTAGGATAGGGATCTTTAAGGAGTATCTTACATCCTACACGCTAGGGGCTGCCACTTTTACGTTCCTTCTGCAGTACGTCGCAACCAAAGAATTTTAGCTTCTTTAAAAAAATCCTTCCCACCTGCTGGACTGAGAAGCCACGATTTTGGGGGTAATAGGCTATTGTGCTTACAATCAAACCAAAGATGACCCAATTACTATAAAGATTTTTACAAGCTTACTTAATTGTTTATCTATAATAATAACATTGGCAATAATTATCAAGTAATAAAATTTTCCTAAATTAATAAAATAATAGTGTAAAAAAATTATATAAATAAAAAAAATAGTGTATTGAACTCAGTTTAATACAAAGGAATTTTGTAAATTGATCATGAATGGACATAAATATCCTGTATTTGTGCAGACGAAGAGAAAATATAACTTATGTGAGACCTTCCCTCGGGTGACCCTAAGGTGGAAGGAAATGATAGTAATAATAATAAATGAGAATGCTATGAATTATAAATAATAAAAAATATAGCTTCTATATAATGCCAATGATTTATTAATATAAAAAAAAATGGCTTAGGTTGGTTCCTTCCATCCAGGATTTTGTCCGTTGTGAAATTGACAGTCAGTTTTTTCCTGCCGCATTATAAGAGCCAGGATGAAGCATAGGAGGGTTCCCATATCCCATAGGGTCCACCCACGCTTGATAACTGAATGTATAATATATCTGCCACAGCCTGTATCGAATAACCTGGCTCCTACAGATTTTCAGAACTGACCGTATACATTGAGTTATATGGTTTCTTGATAAATTAATATTGATACGATAATACAGTAAAAAAATATTTCACAAGTGCTAATATAGGAAAAAGTCGTAGTTGAAAAAACACACGCTTTAACAGGAAACCAAACTAAAAAGTAGAAAATAATTTTCAAGAAACAAATTTATTTTATCGTAAAAAAGCGTGGAGTGCTGGATATTAATTAATGTAAATATTTTATTGACTGGTATTGATTGAAGATATCATAAAGCAACCCACGTTTTGTTTAACACCCTGTTCTTTTTTTAGGATAATTGAAAATTATTAATAAATTACTATTGGGCCAATTAAAGACCGAGATGAATACAGACGACGGCATAACAGTGAGTTATACCACCATGTTCCAAAAATATCAGATGTTTTGAGAAAAAGGAGAATATCATTTTATGGCCACTTGTTATGAATGAAACCTAATAGACTGAAGAACCCAATTTTTACTTATTTTAAAGAAAAGAAGACCAAACGTGCCTGGATGCAAATGTAGAAAAATATTTACAGAAGATGGAGATAACCTACGAGGATGTTCTGGAAACCAACCATCTCAGGACGAAACTGGAAACTCTTGTGGGTTTTCAAGAAAAACCAAAGCTGAAGACGGGAAAGAAATGGGTACAAGAAAGAAGGGAGCAGTACCGGCGACGAACGAGGGAGTACTAAGAAGAAAAAAGACAATTGAAATGACGTGGTTCTTATTATACCAATACGAAAAAAAAATTACTATTATTATTTTTTTGATTCAAAATGTACGAAATTCCCAAGTTGATCCGGCCAGTAGTCAAATCCTAGTCTCCAAAATTATGCCATGCATGTCTAAGCCATCTTAGTACTTGGCACAAAACGCTACCGTGTCTTCGGATACGACAATCCTGAATGTCCTCTTCAGGATAGTGAGACAAACTTATTAACTTAATGTATTGTCATCGGTCCTTGAAAAGTTTACAAAGTTTCAATTTAATTGGATGTTTTCAGGCGGTCGAAATTCGAGTTGAAAGATTACGTTACATACGAAGATACAAGCGATGCTAATAAAAGAGTTTTAATATTAACTAAAATTGTAGTAATGTTTTTACATTAACGGTAATATGTAAAACAAATACTATTAATGGTCAGATATAACCTTTAAACACCAAAATCACAATGACACGTATCGCTTTTTCAAAAGAAAGACATAAATCGAAAATTGGGATTTTTGAGTTAACCCTTTAGTAATAATTGTATTTTATACAATTATAGTCATAGTTTGAGTTGTATCATATTTCAACTTCAAGTTGATTGGAATAATGACATTAGTTAAAATAAATATAAATTTCAAAATTAAAAAAATCTAATGATTAATAAAATAATTTCAATAAGATGATTACAATAAGAATGTTTTGTTTTAACAATTTCCAAATTTTTATTTTTTTAACTCACAAGAAACTTTCAAATACCTGTATTGAGTTATGACGTTGTTATTTTGAAGGAGCGATGCCTATAATAATTTATAGATTGAAATAGAAATTGTAGTGAACTGCTAGTGACAATAGGAACTTTAGGGTTTCAATTATTAATCAGAATTTTAAAGTTGAAGCTAATGGTTTTGAAGAGAAAAAGGATTTACCTTAGACTCTACCCCAGGGCGATGATTAATGCAAGGCTACAGAAGAAAGTTTTCAACTCTTTGGAGGAGATCCTGGCAACCAGCGCTTGCTCTAAAACCACACCGCACTTAAGCCTGCGATTTAAGCTGCTTATGTACATCTTAATCCGGTCAGCTCTAACGTACTGTGCCCTACAAGCCTCCTAATGTGGCGAAGATGGTTTGCGGCATTTAGCGATAAGGAAACTCATGAAAGTAAAGGAAAATTATATTTATGGTTTATGAGCAATTCTATGGTCAATATATTGCAATTCTAATACGGCAGGATTCTTTGGGGTCTGACTCCTAAGAACTAAGAGTCAAGGATTATCTAAAGCTGAATCGATAGAGATCCTAATTACTGTAACCCAATATAAATTATATATATTCAAATATTTTTATTTGAAAAGAAAAGATATGTCCAGGACCGGGACTCGAACCCGGGCACCCAGATCGCTAGTCTGGAACTCTACCAACTGAGCTATCCTGGCTCAATCAAGCTCGCTCCCCGGTCATGGCCACATCCTTTCTTTTCACTGATCCCATGTCCCCGCGTTCTCGCAATTTGCGATGTATACGAGGGGAATAATGTTTAATTTGGATCTTTTTAACTTACGTCATTATATATTATTATAATTTATTTTATTTTATTAGTACTGGACATGGGATCAGTGAAAAGAAAGGATGTGGCCATGACCGGGGAGCGAGCTTGATTGAGCCAGGATAGTTCAGTTGGTAGAGTTCCAGACTAGCGATCTGAGTGACCCGGGTTCGAGACCCGGTCCTGGAGATATCTTTTCTTTTCAAATAAAAATATTTAAAAATTAATAAAATTAATAACTAATAACGGGATTGCGACTCATTTTTTCTTATTCGAGTACTAACTTTGGCCAGTTTCTCTACTTGCCTTTATCTCGAACTAGTATTCATCTTTTATTTATTTACTTGATGTATTCTATTATACAGTTTTAATTTTCAATAAATTACTTTCTAAAAAAATCTGATATTATATATATTTAATGGGTGGTTTCTGTTAGAATCAGTTTACTGACAGTAATTACTAGCCTTATTATTACCTACATATTAAAGAAGCTATACAAAATTACGATATATACATGTGATAAATATAAATATATAATAAATATATTATGCCTAAACAATGTTTTTCACCTGTAATCTGAATACTGTATTTACTGTACCCTTATAATAACAGATCACACACATCATCTTATGATTTAGGTTTAAATCACGGCTCTTAATCTGAGAATCTCCCCTCATTTGTTGTCAACATTGTAAGGCAATCATAAATTAAACTTAGGCCAATTATCATATAAAGTATAAATAATAAATAAAATAAGTTAATGTTCTAACTAACTAATTGGGCCCAACAACCCAGTGATGAGTCCTGGCCTCCACTTTTCGAGATAATTTATTTTCGGCCAGCTGGGCTATCAACCCTCTCTGCGTACCCTAGTCTGTTGGGGGTGCCACCTTTATCCCTGGATAGATGCATCTCCATCCGGGGCAGCTTCCTAGGGGATGTTGCCCTAGGGTGTATACTGTTAATGACCTTTGTCTGTAGTGTAGGAGTGAGTGTATTTTGCTTTTGGAGTGTACTGTGTGAATGTGAGTGTACTTTACTGCTCCCCAACCTGGAGGGCCAGAGGCTGACTGCGGCACAGAGGGCGGGCGATGGGTCCGCCACCTCCCTACGCCGGAAGTTAATGTTCGCTGGGGTAAATGTAAACTCTGATTTTTTTCCACACTCCTCTCATTGTAAACTTTTCCTCTTTCAATGAGTCAATGAAGAATGTCCTCTTTCAGTTTCCTTGTGTTCGTTTGCCTTGAGTTTTTCTTAAACGCTCTTTAGTCTCATGTTCAGAATTAGAACAGCCTTAAAAGAGGAGCTCTACATGAAATAAACATGTGAGGCCTAATTACAAAAAGGAATTACTCAAAATTCTAACATTTTATAAAATAAAATCTGTTTTTCTTTTTCCAGTTTGGCATTGATAAAATCAATTTCGAACAAGTTGGTCGGAATTATTTTTAGCTTTGCGTTTTGCAGTGCAAATAGAGGTTTTATTAAATATTAAATAACCTTATATAGTTTATACAAGAGGTGCTAATCTCATTTATAAAATAAATAGTATAATCTGAAACTCCCAATTATTTTGTTCCTTGACTGTTTATTGATTAATTAATTAACTGTTTGAACTTTTTATTGGTTAATTTATCATCAATAAATTGGCAGTTACTAAGAGCAACTTACCAAAATTGTCCCTACTTTATATAATTTAGTTTAGAGAAGTAAGTTAGAATTACTTTACTGTAAAATAGATTATGAATTAACTTAATTTATTTTGATGAGTGTGTAATATGCAGTGCATTTAGTAGATTCTTTCTCATAAAATGACTGAATTATGATGTTAAAAAAAGAAATTATTTAATTGTTCATTGTTCTCAGTTAAATTTATCTAATCTTTTCACTTTAGTTAATTGAATTGGTGGCTAGATTAATGGTTTAGGCCCGAACTTTTTTCAGAGCTTTTTTTTTGTTCACTACTTTCTTTGTAAGGATAAGGTTTGTTGTGGCTCGCCTTAATTGGAAATGTAAAGATTAAGTTCTCGTACTAATTGAAACATAGACTCAATCGGTTAGTTCAAAATCCTACTTTCACTTTACCTAATGTCTACATTGCTTAATTCAATTATAAATCTCATTAAATTAGTTTTTATGAAGATAAAGATAATATTATGAGTCCTTAATTAGTAATTGACTACACGATAAATTTACGAAAAAGTAGTCTGACAATTTAGAAAACGGCCTGCGCAGAAGTCGCCTCAAGCCTGCTGCGCTTAGGGAAATTAGGCCCTTTACCTCCACTACTTTACTCCTAATCGTGGCTATAATTATATTATAATAAGCTTATATAATAAGCCTTACCCAGCCTTTATTAATTGGGAACCCAAAAAAGAGGGAAAATATGGGGATTGAGGGTGATCTAGGACAAATCACCTCCCTGCACAACCGTTGTCCAAGAATCAGTACAGCCTCTACCATGCATCTCAGAACCTTCACTGGTTGTAGTGATACAGTTTAAAAAAAAAAGAAAAAGTATATGACTAAAAATAATAAGGCTGTTATTATAGAGGATTACCTTGGATAACTGATAATAGATTTTAACGTTGCTAACCAGTGGAAAAAACTATCCAAGTATCTTCAAAAGGTTGTTTTCTAAATAGTCGGACAATATTAATGTGAATTATTAGCTTTTCTGAAGGATACAAATGGTTATTAATGGTTGAAAATTTATAGAAAATAATCTTAGATTTATTAAAAATATGTTTTGGTTCATAAAAAACAACAAGTTGTTTTCGTGAGGAAAATTTTGTGCCAGTTCCACGCTGGAAAAGATATTTTATTTTAGTCATGGCTATTATTTTTTCTGATTAGTCATTACATGTTGTATGCTCATTATAACAAGTGCGTCATATGGAGAAATTCTTTAGCAAAGATTATGAGTGCGATAATTTAGCATTTTTCACTTTAGCACTTATTGAAGGTCCGTTACATCAACTTTATAATACTTAGGGTAATATCTCATATTTACGGTAGTTTTATCAGTTCTCTCGAGACTCTGTATCTCATGAATATTGCAATCGAAAGTAATGTATTACGGTTATCTCAATAATATTTTAATATTAATGTCCGGCTGTGGCTAAGTAATATATCACAGTAATATGAATATTATAGCATATTCTTGTAGACGAACAGTTTTTATCAATATTAGATTTGTAATGATTGCGTTTTATCGAATAATTATTAGAAACCTTTTTCTGAGGAAATTTTTTTTTTTGAACACTTTCTCAAGATGTCGAAAACTTTGAATTTTCTCTAGAGGGAAATGAAATACAGTATATATGAAATTCAAATCAAACCAACATTTGCAATACAAATTCAAAGCTCTACCGGATCCATATATCAAATTTCCTTAGAGACACTATTTGAAAATTAGAAATCAGTCCAATATTTGTTTATACATTAAGAAACCTTAAAAACTTTGAAAATAGCTCTGATTTCTTTCATTCATAAAGAATGTAAGTAGCGAATTAGTCTAATAGGTTGCGCATCAGTTCTTTTGAACAAGCCCATACCTGATGTTTTTCCTTATCAGTGATACCTATTATCAATATCCGTCTTTCATGAATTGATAACAGCTAGTTAGATCTGTAATTGTCGGTAGTAATTATTAATAATCATCAGTAGTTATTATCTGAGGAGTAGCTGGTTAGTATAAAAATAATTGTTCACTGAGCTGCGATGATCGTTGGCTTAAGGATTCTTTCATTAATTTTCAGAGGGTTTTTAATGGCGCATTAAATAAAAAATCTCTTAATAGCCACGAGGGCAACCTTTATACCAGCGCCAATTATGACTCATTACCGTCCCTCTTTATCCTCCATGAATTATTTTTATAGCTGTAATCCTGAAAATATTTCTTTTATTATCTGAAAATAAATCATTTATAAAAAAAATACAGAAAATATCTTTTAATTATATACAGGGGTGGATAAATTATTTAATCTATTAACAACCATAGGTGAATCCTGTGGAATATGCAATGTAATTGTTACATTGACATATAAAACATTGGATGTTGCTAAAGTATTACACTGATTCCAACAATATACTTATAACGTGTAGAGCTAGATGAAAATAATATCACCAATGATCGGCTTCTTCCGAAAATCAGCCTGAATTTGTAGTTAATTCTACCGAAAAAAGAATGGGCTGAATTTAAAGAAGGGTGATCTTAAATTTTCAGTAACGCTTTCGCCAAATCTTGCCAGTAACGACCGACATACTTTAAAAGATCTATTCAATCTCCTCAAATATTTTTGGTATTTTGTGAACTGCAAAATATGTGAGTATGACGTTGGGACCTACGTGATACCCTCCAGCAGCCATGGAAGCCGCTCTCATTGTCCATCGGCCTTCAGAGGAATTTCTACGAACATTCCCTCACCTGAAAGAGGTGGGACATTCCTTTTTGACGATGATGAGGTCCGTGGTCTTAAAATTTTAAATTGATATATTGATTTACTTTTTAAAACATACTTAATTTTAAAAAAAATTGAAAATAAAATTTTTTTATAACTTTAATGTTTAAGTTATGTGATACGCATAATCCGATAATTGCCCCATTTGTCTTTCTGGTGTAAAGGACGGTGCACACTAATGACATTGCAATGGTCTTCAGGATATTCCACACAATGATGACGATTAATGCCTTTATTGAGAGTCTCGGCGGCGTATGGCAGAAATACCACGTGCTGGCATTGGATAAATAAAAAAAATAAAGAAATGTTTAAGTTATTTCTGCCCCAATATGTATATATTTTATTTCGAAGTATTGCTAGTGTATTTTATAAATTATCCTTTAGAGCTGTGAATATTCAAAAAGAAATTTAAACATAAATTTATATATAATCTATACATATAAAATGCTTTGTCCTGAATGACTCAGGGATCAACGCACAGCCTAAACCGCTGATCGTAGAGACCTGAAGCTTGGAGGGTGTGTTCTTTGTATGACGTAGGCATGCGATAAGAAAGGATTTTCTGAACTTCTACCCCTAAGGGGGTGAAAAAGGGGGGCAAAGTTTGTATGGGACAATGTGATTCCTTGGTCCAATCTACTTCAAATTTTGCATGAACCTTTTTTAATAGAATTGATGGAAGACGTGTTTCGTATTTTATTGAAATTCATTCCCTAACAGGGTTAAAAATCTATATATATAAAAGAGTTAGTCCTGACTGAAAAGACCATCGCAGAGCCGAAATATGATAAAGACTGTATTATATATTAAGATAAAAGAAGGACTGTATATATATAAACAGGCACTGTACATATATTAAGATAAAACAAAGTTTTCAGCGGCGTTGGTTCGTTCGCGGTAAACTCAATAACTTCTTCACGGATTTTCATGCGGTTTTAACCAATAGATAGCGTGATTAACCAGGAAGGCTTAGGAACATAATTTGTCGAGGTCTTGTGTAAATGGGTTGGAATATAACGATATTTTGCGGAAATGTTGGAAAAAGTATAGCCGCCTGGGAGGTTTCATCGAAGACGCTGCCTAATACCTTTGTCATTTAACAAAACAATGGATGACGAAATATTCCTCTTTTATTGATCCACAAAAAAGTCATTGATAGCATACATCTATCTTTTAAGGAAAGCTTACTATACCCATTTGATCTTCTAAAAAAATTGATCACGTACAATGCTATTCGGAAAGCTATTTAGATAAGTATAGTATAAATGCTTATCAACTTATATACTTTAGTTACCTTAAGCATTTCATGCGCATTATTACAATATTTTATTCCATATAATTAAATGATTGATTGTTTTCGTTTTCTGTGAGTCTGTTTAGCGATTTGTAATGCATAAGTCCAAACTGATTTTAGTAAGTAAGCGTACGTGTTTAATTTTTGTCTTGTTTTTAATTTGCATTTTTTTTTTTATGAATAAAGAATACATTAGGTTCAGTTTAAGATTTAGTGGCTGACGTTTTTTTAATATGAGGACCCCATGTCATTCTCCTATCAATTGTTAGTCCAAGACATTGTACTTTATCTGTCTCTGAGATGGGTGAGTAAGTAAGGTAAATGGGAGGGCACGTTTCATGGTACTTTTCATGGTTCAGTCTAATTTTCCATAGTCAGCACCACTCATTCAACTTTTGTAAGTTATGTTAGGCCTGTGTCACGTCTTTATGTTTGGTCATTATGGCAGTGTCGTCAGCATAGGTTGCTGTCAGTATGGCAGGACTTTGCGGAATGTCATGTATATATGTTGTGTACAATAGTGGTGCAAGTATTGATCCTTGAGAAACACCAGCTAAGATCGGTTTTATTGAAGATAAACATTTATCCAGGAGCTTCAGGCATAGTTGTATGATTTGAAAATACATATAATTGAAGAAAGGCTTTTAAGATTCTTGTTTTTAAAACTTTTAATTTTTACCACAAAATAAAGAAATCGTTTATTACAAAGCACTTGTCTGCAAGATAGCACAGCCATGACAACGCCTTCAGTATTTTTTTTTACTAATATGTTGTAAGTTTTTTTAAATTTTATAATAGCATCCATTCTTAATCATTAATTCGGGTTATAATTTCTTATCAAACTAAAAACGTAGCATTCATCAACATGAATAAAAAAATGCAAATCATTAATTATCTTATTGTGAATTCGGTTTTTACATTGTTATAAATAAAGATTACTTGCATAAATTATTCCTCTTCAAGAACTTCACACCTCAATTTGAAACATCAATCAAGTTAGCCTCTGGATCTTTTAATTTTTCCATCTTGGCACTTTAAATTCTTCAATATCTTCTAAGTTAGGCGGCGCTAAGTCAAGAGTTGGACTTTGAATATTTTAAATGTATCCATCCCTAAACTGATTTCGCAGAGGGTGAGAGCGCCATTAATTTTTTACCGCGGAATTTCATATTCCTGAGTAGGATGAGGGTGGCAACCACCTGGAAGGGGGATTTATTATAATTTATTCTGAGAACTCATTTCTCATAAAAGGGAGGGATTCGTTGACGCGTGTAGAAAAAAGGTTCTTATTTCGTTTATTAATTAGCATATTATGGTATTTCATTACTTTGAACTAAGATTTACTTTCCTGACATTTTCTTAAACTGCAAAAGTATCTTGTATCAGAAATAACAGTTAGTATTGAAGCTTTAAAGTTATCTTATTCTTGTTAACATAGAATAGAATAGAATAGAAAAGTAATTTGATTCTAGGAATAACAGATGTGAAAAAAATTAAATGAATATATATCTAACCAAGGGCATAATTTTTAAGAATGAAGGATTTGTATAAGTTCTTGAAAATAAAAATAAACTAACACCTATGTTCTGGGAAAGATAGAATACAAATCTAAAATAACAAGAATTATGATGTGAGAAAAAAATGTGTGTGTCAGCTCCGACGCACGACTGGAGTTTACTCCTTAAGAACTAGTATTGTGTAGATAATGTAAAAAGAGGGTGAATGAAAGCATCTTAAAAAATAGTCAAAGGATATATAAATATTTATTCATAATATTTACATTATTCCAATGAAATATATACATCATCAACTATTTCACATAATACTTGTTAATATTTTTATATAAAACATTCTTGGGAAGATTCGTTTGTTCTACCATGAACATTTAACATGATTTTGTACAGTATTTAGTCTGTGAATAGTATTATCATCATTATTAAATACTGTGGCAGTAGGTTTGTGGTAACTAAAATACAATACGTGTATGTCAGAAGTTACATGGGTTATGAATCGTGAAATCATTGCATCAATAGTTGTACCATATCTAGTCGCCCCGAGTAATTTGCCAGAAATAGAGTCTAAATATAGCACTAAATTAAGTTCATTTTTCAAGAATTGTACGAAGTGTAAACTTCCATCTTTACTTAGTGAAGAACAAAGCTAACCTTATTTTGAAGTATTAAAAAATGATCGCATTTCAACACTTCGAGAATAAAGCAATAGAATACAATGCTGCCATAGATACCACACGTATCTCTTCCAGATTAGTCCAGGAATTTTGGATCTATTTGGATCTAAAAAGATGGTTCATTATTTTAAATGATTTTAATGATTATTACTTCATAATCAATTTAGCTGTTTTGGGTTTAAAACGTCACTCTTTTCTATTATATTATATCACTATGTTAAGTGATATAAACATTTGCCAGTTTTTTTTGTTGTTTTTTCTGAACCTCCTTTATTTTATGAAATTACAATTGCAACATATAGAACATATTATATGTATATGTAGACTCTACAGCCTTATATTACCCGCAGGTATGTCAAGGATATACATTACCTGAATCTGCTGAAGGCGGTTTCTGCAAAACCGGCACAAGGCCGCTGACTCAATACAATTCAAAACGGGGAGGGACCGCTTACGGGAAGTTGCCAGTTTCCCAAATTTTTAAATTAATTCGAAACATTCAGACATCGCGGATATGAAAACACAGACTTATACCACTTTCAAAAATAACAACTCATATATTTTGAGATGTTTGAATTGAGTTGGGATGTTAAATTAGGTAACAACAATGACAGTATGTTATTGATTGAGAGGTCTCTAAAATCTTGTACATCCTTCGAAATGGAAAGGAAAATGGAGGCGCTTGTAAAAGCCTAACACCCAATCCAATCCTGTTGATATGCGCTACGATGTTGCTTTGCCGAGGGAAATATTCGAGGCCTCAAGTTAATATCTTTAGCTGAGGGTCTAGAGGGTTGTGGCTAGTGAGATTTTGCCTTCACTTAGCAATATTGTTTGTAAAGTTATTTCAGAATCATCTTATAAACTTTCATTACATGTTATCAATTTCATGAAGTTCTGCTATAAAAGTTGTTTAATTTTTTCTCTCAAATAAACTTGAATACTTGAATAAAATTGATGCTTGTTTAAAATTAAAATTAATATGTGCTGATATTACATATACTTCATATTTCGAGAGAGGAGTCTTTGTATCTGTTTCTTAAATTGTTTGGAGTGATGTTTATTAAATAATAAATAAATAATTTATTAAACATTTCTATCGTTAAAAGAAAATTTCTTTTCATTTATATAATGATCTCTATTGAATAACAATTATTGACTTACACTGATAAGAATTCAATAAACGCTTTCATTGTTTAATGGCTTTTCTAGTATATTTTTTTATACACTTTTCTTCGCTATTTTTTTGGTTTGTTTATTTTTTTCTTTATGTTTTTTTCTAGATAGGAACTTATTTTTTAAGTGAAAGAAATTGTTCCGGGAAGTGATCAGAAAAAAATCTCTTAAATAGACTGAATTATTTATTTTAAAGCCAACGTTTCGATCCACATTGCAGGTCTTCAGGGCTTATAATAGGGTGGTTAGTGTTATAAGCTCTGAAGAAGACCTTTTTAATTTTTTCTGACCCCCCACCCGGACCATTTCCTTCCCCATGTATATATGTATAGTTAATGTTAGATCAGATAGACGGGTTAAGTCAGAGTCAAGGTTAAGGTCAGTAATGTAGGATAAATATCCTGATTATTAATATCGTATATAATAAGTATTCAGTTTTAAATATTTTCTTCAGGAAGAAATAAGATGAAACCTCTTTAAGGTTCCTAGCACACCCGAAAGTTTGCACTCCATCCCCCTGCCTTTTCTTTAATCATCCCTTCTTGATTCGTCTTCTGATTCAGCACTTTATCGAATGTATTATATAATTTTCTAAAATTTAGTTAAGAAGTGTTTGAAGAAAACGATGTGCGAGCGATGTTCATTATCGGAGGGTCGCTATAATTCACTGATCACGTAACTTTTCTCTTCCAATTTATATTGATGTCGTCAAAAATCATGTAAGACCGAGTTCGTCAAATTATATTTTTCCGAGCGATAAATTTAGGAGTAGAAAACAGTAATAAAAATTTGTTATTGTTCGCATTTTGTTCTAAATAATCTGCCTATAAAGGATTTATAACCCATTTCGTAAGGATAAACTCCGCAGTAAAGAATAAACTAATAAACTGTATTTATTGTGTTGTCATAAAAATTTAGGGTCTCTCTTAACAAACGAAATACTTGATGAGATGTAAAATATATATATTTATTTCTATTTATAAAATGAATGAATAATATTTATAGGTTTTTGTTAGAATCTGGTTTATCTCCATCTTAATATCTGTTGCCGTTTGTGTCTCTTTATATCCTATTTATTTACTTGGGTGATATTTTTTATTTGTAGCGTTCGGGATCAAAAGCGGATAACTCCAAATTTCATAAATTGACTTTTTTAAATTATTTATTTCTCTAGTTTAGTCAAGCAATGCTTTATGATCCCAAAACATTTGGTCCAGTACCGTTCAGTACTGACTAAAACCATGAGGATTAAGGTGGCCAAGTGTCCTACAAGACAAACAACGTGACTAAACCAGTGAAAAAAAATATTCAATTTTTGAAATTTCGGAGTTATCCGCTTTTCATCCACAAAGCATCCGTATGAAAAGAACATCAACAAATAAATAAATAAATCATAAATGGGCACTAAAGACAACGGATAGAAATCAATATTTAATTTAGACATAGATAATGTATAGAATGATGAATGTCTATAAAATAAAAATGAATCGCCATTCCCTTGCTAAGCGCAACTCGAGAACGGCTCGATCAATTCGGCTAATTCTTTTTTCATATTTTTGCTAAGGCACAAAGAAGGTTCTTATTGAGAGAAAAACCGTAAAAATTTCGGGGGAAACCTTTGGTGGCGGAAAACCTTGAAATATTCGGAGTTATTTTAGTTTTTGGCCTGTATCTCCTAATCGGTGCATTTTTGAAAAAACAAAACATAAGTAACCATTCTTCTTATATTCTACTTCCGGGATGGACCGTGTCATGTTGGTGCTATAAACCAACATGCATCTTTCGCTCTTCGTGCTGTGAGCTTCCTCAGGGTTAGTCAGATAATTAAAACAACACTTCTTTTCCCATACAACCCACTATGGTCCTAGCTGTCAAACGTTTGACGTCAATTAAAGCAAGACAATGGCGCGTTAGTTGTCAGTAAAAGTTTATTATGGTTCAGTCCCTATCATACAATAAAATTCATCAACAAAACCAATTGATTTCATTGTTTAAAACTACACTGGATCTTATGCCATCTGGTAATCATAAAATGTAAATCAGAGCTGATAAAACTCCTGTAGGAAAACATCCGAGATGTTTCAATGCACCAACAATCGATGAAGTTGCCATTCAAATGGTTGGAGAAAATTTGGAAGGCCTTTGTTTTAGAGTAATGGTGCAGAACAAAGTCTGGCGGAACAGCTAGTTTAAAATAAAAATAAATTTGTTTAAAATTTGCCTATTTTTCTTTTTGTTTTGAAAGTTTTCATGCCTAACGTCAGGGGAGTAGCTCAGTGGTATAGCGCTGAGTTGCCGTGTAGCTGAGCTGCCTACTATTATTATTATTATACAAATAATATAAGATATTGCTAATACTAAATATTATCATTTATCACTGACTTATTTAGCTACTAACTGTCACTGTCACTGTCACTGAAGTCGACAACTTTACTACTAATTTACTACTGGTTAGGCTGAAAACAGCTGGCCGTTTATATAGTCAAGGTTGAACGGGATGGGGGGGGGGGTCTCGGCCATTCCACGATCTTTCTAAACTGTTCTTTAACCCCTTCCGGCTTATCCTAATCCCTTCAGCCGGTCTGCTAATCCTTCCAGTCCGGCCCGTAACAATATGTTGATTTTAAATATTGGGATATTGGAGTGCTATCGATGGGTAGTTTCTCCACAAGTGTTTTCATGTCATATTCTACATTTTTGCACATTTACTTGATATAATACCATTATAGTTGTAAATATCATTGAATTAAATAAAAAATAAAAAAAAATATTGGGAATATGGAATCTATTCCCTTGACTGGATATTTAAGATTTTTGAAAACCTAGCAGCGATGATTTTTATTTTAATCACTAGATCTGAGATATCTCTCAAAGCTCAAGGCTGTAGTGAGTGATGGAAAACCTCCCTGAAACTTTAGGGTTTTGTTGTCGAAATCAGACTTTGTGATGAAGTTGGAAACAAACAAAGTTGAGCAATGATAAGGAAATGGGCGGTGTTTATAATAGGGCTCGCTCATTATAGATCTCGACGGAGGGAGAACAGTTCTAATCAAAGTTTCTTTCAATGTTTCTCGCAAATATTTTAATCAGTCAATTGTACTGAGTAAAGATTATGTTTATTCTTCATGATTATCCTGGCCATGGGCTTAAATTTTATTGTCTGTTTTCAAGTTGTAAGTATTGTTTATATATTTTAGTTAAGTATTAAAATGCGTCAAAATACGTTATTATAATAATTTTGAATTTAATATTTTATTTATTGCTTTATTATTAGTGTTAGGGCGCCGTAAGGGTAACAGGGATTGCACCCTTGGACAGCTTTCCCTATAGAACTAATTTCTGACAGGCTGCTGGCTTAATCTGACTCAGATAATTCTTTACAGAAAATTACCTAACAGGGTTTATATTTGAATTGTAAAATCAAATAAATAAATGGACGTCAGATATAATACCAAACGCTTAATTTTGAAACTTTTATATTGAAGAAAAACAAGAAATACATCAAATTACTTACAAAAACAAATAAACAAACTATTAAACCAAATTAGATACAAACAATTTGAAAATACATCAAGATTTCGTTAAATACAATAAACCAAATGAACAGTACTTTTTTTAAAAATGAATTTATACGTGATAATTTAATTTAATTGCGCAATTAAAAATAAATAACAAATGTCTATAATACCCTGGTCAGGGGGGTTTCTTGATAGAAGATTCCTCCTTGTTCACTCTTCAGGCGGATTTCTTGATAGAAGTTCCCTCTGGTGTAAACGCAATGACCACACTGGTAAACAACTGTATGATTGGTGTAAACTGCACCGCGCGGGTCGCTATTGAAGCCAACAATGAAAATGACTGCTGTAAGGTAGGTTCATAAGGTACGCTAGCCGAGACAACACTAGTGACGACTGTTGTAAGGTAGGTCCATAAGGTGCGCTAGCCGAGACAACACTTAGGATTTAGCGACTTTTGGCTGATAATAAAAAAAGGAAGTCTCACCGCTGTTTTCGATTAATTCACTCTTAAATCCAAAAATATTACGTTGAAGTATTTTTACAGATAATTTATTTTAATTGAAATTAAATTAATAAAAAATACAAAATAATTGAATAAAAAAAAAAATCAAATATGAACATGCTATTAAAAAAAACTGAGCGGCCGTAACAATTAGCAATGCTGCATACATATGTGACTCCAGTCAAACTCTTATTAAAAAAATAACAATAAAAATCCTGTATCTTGTTCACTTCCTTTCTTACAAAGATTCCTTTATTATTTCGTAGTGTGATGTAAAGTATAATTTGTCAAATACTAATGACATTGAGTCGCAGTTTAGATAAATTCGTATTCGAAATTTATATTAATTAACCGAATTCAATCCATAGTAATTGGCTCTTTAAAAGGTTAAACGCTAATTAAAAGCTGATTTACGGATTTACCGTGCAATTTAACTCTGAGCTATAGAGGGAGGAAATAATTGTTAGTTTTTACTTGGTATAGTTAAACGAACATTCATATACATGTTTTACTTGTTGTAGTTATGTATTGAATACCCAGTTTTGACTAGATGAAAAAGATTTCTAAATCCCAACTATTGTTTCATGAAATATTACATCTTTATTTGTATCTATAGCTTTCTAACTTTAATGTTTTTCATTTCAATTGTAAATTTTTTTCTATCAAATGTAAATTTTTCGAATTGTAGCCTTTTACATTTCAATTTTATCCCCTCTGGTCTTTATTTTACTTATTAATCTTGTTTGTTTTTTTATCTTTTTGTAGTGAACAAATATTTTTGTCTAAGTTTTTACGATATGACTTTTGAAATATGTTATTCAGTTTTATTTTATTGAATTATTATTTGAAGTTTTCAGGATCAAAACCGAATCATTCCGAAATTCCAAAAAATTACTATTAATCCATTTTCATTAATTTCTTGCAAGTTTAGTCGAGAAATTTCGTCTATCACGACACTTTGTTGCCTTATTTCTCATGGCATTAGGCCGGTTCTGAACCTTTAATTTCGAGAACTTAAAGCATTTCCTGACCAAACTTGGCAAAAAATGTGAAAAATGCCTAGTCTGCTGATTTAGTCAATTTGCTATTTCTACACTTGTTTATTTAATATCTAATTGATATTAAGCGCTTGATAGTTAAATTAAAAAAAATCTTTATAGTTTTTCTAAAGGAGAGAGAATTGCTAATTTAATCGATTTTGTGATCTGTCATTAGTTGTTTTGGTTTTGCAAATATCTGGTTTACTGTCGATATCTAATTAGAACGACGATGTCTAAGAAATGATTATTATGTAAAATTCTTCGGTATTGTTTATTAGGCTTTCAAGAACGCTATTTCAAATTTGCGTCCTTGGAAATTTAATAATTAATTTTAATTTAATCGACTTCCTAGTAATATAGTTTTTTTTTATTACTGGTTTGGGGATTTAGTTGAAAGACTTGAATTATCAAACTTTCATTATAGTTGACAATTTATTTCAATTAGTTATAATTTATTATGCTTTAAAAAAGTGATATTATCGAACTTACTATAGGATTTTTTATGGCTGCAATGCATTTCATTTACTAGCAGTGTTGATTAATCGATATCCCACATATGCATTTAATACTTTTAGTTGGTTATGTAAAAAATAAAATAAAATGAATGATTCTATTAAAGGTTCCTTTCTTTAAAATGTGGTAATAGAATAATAAATAGACCGAGAATAATCATGCATATAACATTTCTACTTATTCTATGTCTTCGTGAAGAACTATACTCATTTCATTAACAAGCATTCGTGTTAAAATTTAAATTCATTTCAGAAATTATTCGATAGCTTTCGTTTGGTAGTTTTCTACTCCATTGTCTGAATGTCCATAAGCAACGTTGCGACCTCATTCCTGGCGATCTCGAGTACAAAGCCTCAATTCTTGGTCGTTTGGTTCTACGGTAATCGCCCTCAACTCCAATAGAGATGCTATTCTTCTCTATGAAGAGGCAAGGCTTTGTGTATTGTATAAACAGCTTAGAGGTTCTATTAGGCAGGGATTGCTCTACCTACTCTATATTAAGGGCCATCTTTTGTATAAGTGTCTTTTTAAGTTGAAATATATGAAAATGTCCAGTTTTATCGCTTGAGTGAAATAATAACTAACAATGTTATTTATTTATAAAAAGCCTATACCACTGCAACTCATAAAGACCTATGGGGCGTCTTTGGTTCAATACTACTGTACTGTTTCTATGACAACGATTGGATACCCACTTAATAGTGGCTGGGTGAGCACCAGGAAAGCTTTGAAAGCTTTACACTTCTTTTTACTTTCTTACCGCTTCTGGGTAAAGAAAATAATGTTTTATTGACAACATATTTTCTATGTGTATATTTCAAACGGTTCTATGCCTAAATTAAATTTTGAGAAGGTAAATAAATTCTCAAAAACAAAAAAAAATATTTTGTCGAACATTTTTCAGTAAACAAAATGCTTTATAATTTGATGCAAACAAAATGCTTTTGAGCTTCATGCTTTATATTTAAGATCATATACTCTTCTATATATCATTATAAACTGTAAAAAGCAGTTAGTTTTTTTCCCGGATAATCCGTAAAATGTGCACCTCCAAATGGTTTTTAATAGTTTACTAGAATTTTTTTCAATTAATAAGAATCTCCAATTTTTATTATTTGTTGACACATTATGGAAATATGAGCAATTGGTGTATTGAATTTAAAAAACCCGTTCTACTACGACTCATGGGGAGTCTTGGGTTCAGTACGTGGTAGAAGGCTGTATTGTGTCTACGACAACGGTTGGGTACCCACTTTATAGAGGCTGGATGAGCCCCAGCAGGGGTCCATGCCCAAAGAATCCATTCCTGGACATTAACTAAAGAATTTATTTATTTAGTTATTCAAAATAAAAATAACATCGCTTGAAATTGCATACATGACCAAAACTATGTTGAGAAACAAAATCACCTTGTCACTTGTTGTTTGTTCATTTAACTTCACTTTATGCTGCTATGGCTAATCGGACGATGCTACAGTGGGAGCTCTAAATTTTGCCTATTCAGGTTTAATTAGGATAGGGATTTTTTACGAGTAACTGACATCATACAGGCTCGGGACCACCGTTTAACGTCCCTTCCGAAGGACGGCATAACTAAGGATTTTTTACTCCCTTTAAAAAAATCCTAGGGCCACCTGCTGGGCGATCTTGGGCTAGTAGTTTGTTATGCTAACCACTAAACCACAGATCGCCCTGACACCTTGTCACCCTTTGTTAAGTTGATATCTAGCTATCAGGAAAAAGTGAGCTAATGTGTTTCCATTTTCCTGTTTTAATATCATTTTAATAAATATCAACGGAATAGCGACCATAAAAATTAATTTCTTTGTTTATCGTATTTTCCCAATAAATAAATCTTGTAATACAGATCTTGCAAATTTAGAACATTTAAAAAAACTCAAATTATTAAAAAATTATACGTAAGTTATAAAGTATAATAAAGTGAAATATGAAATTAAAACCGGGTACGTGTTGTACATAAGTCATTAATAACTAAAAGTAAAAACTTCTTCTTAATTCTTGAATTTTGTAACTTTAAGAAATCCTAGTTTATTTTGGCTAATATCATTGAGACTGTTGTTCGAACCAAAATGAACAAAACAATTAATTTTAGTTCGTATAATTACGTCTACTTTAAATGATAATCCATGTTCATGTGTATTATAGTTCCTGAGATAATTATTTTTATTATATGTGTCAGTTTCATTATGCCACTATGGCGTGGAATGCACTTATAATAAAACTTGATCTCAGATACAATTAACTGACGTAGTATTGATTGATTATTCACATCAGAGCTGTGACTAATCATGATGAAACATTTCATGAATATTTCATCATAAAATCATGATCATCTTTATATGACCGTTTATTGCCTTGATTTTCCAAATCTCTGCTATTCATGTACATTTATGATTCCTGTTTATATTGTTACGGGCTGCTGGGTGTAAAATAAACTAAACTAAACTACTACTAACTTCAAGTTACTAATATTTATTAACAAATTAAAAAGAATACAATGAGATTACTAAAACAATTAAATTATTAAACTAATATGAATTTGAAATAACAATATTCTACAGATTATAACCTAACCCTAACTGTTATCTAATCACGAAAATAATATACAAATACTAGAAGATATTACTAATACTAAATAACTTAACTATTTACCTAAATTTGTACAAATACAATAAAATTACACTATAGTTTATAACTAAAAATTAACACTTACCGGCCTCTAATTAAAATCCACCGACCGTAATACTCTCCAACTATGACAAACTGTTTATTACACTCACTAAGCACTTATCACAGACTGGTTCACACTGCCACTAACTATCATTGTCACTGAAGTCCACAACTTTACTTCTACCTTTTTTAAATTTTCATGTATCAATGCACTTGATTATTTTAGCATTGTGTAAGAATGGTGTTAAATATTTAAAATATTTTATTAAAAGCTTTTAAAAAAAATGTCGGTACATATTAAAGTAATACAAATTTATACCTTGAAAATATATAAACTCAGATAGGACATTGAGGTGTTGTGAATTAATGACTTTGTTGAATAGAAAATATTAAACTACCTGAAATATATTAAACAATTCTGTGTTATATAATGTAATGTTTAATATTATTTTAAATAAATCATCATTTTCCAAGGATAAGTCAAAGAAAAAACGAAGAAAAGGAAGCAAAGACTCTTACAACTAATTTACCCTTTTTTTGTGTTAGATTTGTTCTTTAATAAAGCTTTGGTATTATCTAATTAACGTGACTAATAATAATAAGTTAATTTCGTGTTTTATTTTATTATGCGTTTTCTCTCGTGATAGAAGGAACATAGGTTGTAATTAAGGAAGTAAAATCAGTAATAAAATCTATAGATTGAGAACTGATGAAACCTCATGGTTATTTTAATTTATTTTTTTTATATTTTAATTTACTCCAGGTAATATTTGTGTATGAAATATAGTTTAGTGATTTTGAAAGGGAGTTGAACAGTTTTAAATAATAATCGATCAAAATCTCAAAGTCAAACCGAGAAGAAAATAATGTTTTATACCGATATTATTAAGAATATATATTATTTGATCAAAATCGAAATTTTAATACTGAATTTGGTCGTCGATTAGATTTATTAACGTTAAATGTATATGCTATTAAATTTTAAATCCTATAATCAATATAATTAAACGCTATTTTAGTATTATTTCCAGCCATGAAACAATCCGGCATACTCCCTGAGATCCGAAGGTTAAGATTATTATTATAATTTTTAATCATTGCTTTAATTTTTAAATATTTTTATTTTGAAGAGGAAAAATTTGTCCGAACCCGGGTCGTCAGCCTCACCGTGGCAACGCTCTAGAGGCGTTATAATCCTAGAGCGTTGCCACGGTGAGGCGGACAACCCGGGTTTGATTCCCGGCCGGGGGCAAATCTTTTCTCTTCAAGATAAAAGTAGTTAAGATTAATAGTGTTATTTATTTCCTTATGGTTACGGGTTTCCTTCTTCCAGACCTTAATTATTGGTTATGGCATTACTTTCGAACAGGATGTTTTATGCATTGTCCATTATCGCTGCTTGTAACATGTTACTAAATTAAACCCTAATAAAAGCTATAAAAATAGGTATATTTAAATTTTTTTACTGACCAAATAATATAGCTCAGAAGTATACTGATTCCTCGCTCGTTGAATTGTATAAGAAGGAAGGAAATAAGATCTTATGGGTACGATCGGTCGTTAGGAAAAATAGCTCATAAAAAACTACTAACCATGCTATAGACAGGGCAATGTCGAAAAATGGACTCAAGAAATTTTCACGAATGCTGCCTTAAGCCTTTTCTCTAAATATGTGTGACTATTCATACAGAAGTACATTGTGAAAAGTGATGTAGCAAAATGAAAGCTTTATTTGCACATCATTTTTTTTTTTTTTTGAGAACAATCTATTAATGATTTAAATATCAGCACTAATTGGTCCAACTCTTCTCCCCCCCCCCCAAAACAACAACAAACAAACAAAACAACATCACATTCAGACTGATTATAGGAAAGGTGCAGTATATTGCAGGTTGTACAATTACTTCTACCGTCTTATCACTGTTAGTTTAAAAACGTTTTTTATTGGTCATATTTTCGACGTGCTGCATTCAACAGTTCTATGGGTAAATTACATTCTAAGAAGGTGAACAAATTCTCTATAAAAGAAATCTTCCTAATACTACTAGCTGTAGTAAACAGTAAAGTGTAAAGCTATAGTAAAGCGTCGTATTTTATGCTTTATAGAATAAAAAACAGTACAGCTCGACCCATGAAGAGTCTTCAGTATGTTTTAGAGATTGTTGTTTCTATGACCTCGGTTGTGCATAAAGGGTATTCATTTTTCAGAGGCTGGGTGAGTTCCAGGAGGGTTTCCAGAACCCCTCAAGATCCTTTCCGGCAGTTAACAGATTAAATAGATTATGTAGGTAGCTCAGTGTTAGAATGTCGTGCAGAAGCTTCAATTCTGGTTGTCGCAGATAACTTATTTATACTGTTAACAGCTGGGGATGGACCCTGTGGGATCTGGAGACCCTCTGGGGCTCAACCAGCCTGTTAAAAGTGGATACCCTTTTACCCAGAAAAACCTGGTGCTTGAGCGTGATCTAGGACAAAAAATCTCCCCGCACAACCGTTTTCCAAGAAACAGTACAGTCTGTACCACGTACTCTCTGAAGTCCCCAAATCCTACAGGATTCATAGGGGCTGTTAGCAGTTAAATAAATTGTCTCCCACCGCCGGATTTGAGCCTGGGTCCTTTGGTACGGCAACTCAGCGCTCTACTACCTAGCTATCTCACTCTTATTAAACTTTAAAATATTAATTAAACATATTAATTTATTGAGGAAGTGGTGTTAGAGAATACAGCAGATATTTATTTTTCTGCACCTGATATTTTTGGGTAATCGATTATGCAAATATACTTTAAATACGTTTAGAAAAGAAAAAAAACGAATGAAGGATCTACAGGCTAAAGTTATAGCTGGGTTTAGCTTATTACTTGTTATTATACTCAATATAATACTGCTAATTATAGCTGAGAGAGATAATGTGAGGTCAATATAAGAGTTTCCGAGGTAGC
Source organism: Troilus luridus (assembly GCA_964056705.1). Classification (NCBI taxonomy): domain Eukaryota; kingdom Metazoa; phylum Arthropoda; class Insecta; order Hemiptera; family Pentatomidae; genus Troilus; species Troilus luridus. The sequence goes on along the minus strand of OZ057414.1, from coordinate 80,294,640 downwards.
AATTTCTGATATAATTTGTGATGGGTGGCCGGCCGAGAGTCGACCTCTTTCCCGTCGAATGCACTTCCATGATTAGCCTCGAGAAAACACGTCCAAAGTGGATCCCTTGTGGCCACCATTATTAATTGACTATCGTTTGATGAATCGCTTTAGTTTAAAACTGGAGACTATCCACTATTCAAGAAATAAATAGTTTAAAAATGAGCCATTTTTACTGTTTACGATTATTCGAAAATATTTATCATAATCTAAACAAACTACAAGCTTTAACATAAATTAACATTATTTTTTAAATCATTACATGTGAATTGTTAATTGAAAACTGACTCATTTATATGCTTTGGTATCTACTTTTCTTGGCTGTTAATAAAATAAGTTTACTGACTCTACAATCCAGTACGGGTCTTGGTCGCATGAAGGCATCGCCGCCACTCTTCTCAGCCCTTTGCCAATGTCCTCCAAGCTCTGGATCCAACAATGCTACCTGCATCCTTCTAGACCTTGTCTGCCCATCTTAATCGTGGGCGTCCACGTTTCCTTTTTCCGTCAACTTACCCAAATAGCAGTCTCTTATGAATAACGTTGTCCTCCATTCTGGCCACATGTCCAGCCCATCTAAGCCTAGCTATTCATATTTACTGAACCCCGTCTAGCTCCTGATGCATCCGATATATCTCTGCATTCTGCTTGAGTCTAAATTGATCGCCAACTCTTACTGCTCCAAACATCCTTCTTAATATTTTTCTTTCGAAGAGCAGTAAACTGTTGGGATCTGCCCTGGACAGAGGCCAGGTTTCCGATCCGTAAGTTAAAACAGACCTGCCAATTGTCTTGTAAAGTATCACCTTGGCTCCTCTTGATATCAGATGACTTCTTAAAAATTTTGCCATCCAAAATAACACTTATTAGCGGTCAAAATTCTTCATTGAACGTCTGCTCCAGTTTAGTTATCCACTAATATAAAGATCCAAGGTAGACAAAACTGTCGACACTTTCAAACGTGTAGGTGCCAAACGTGGTAGAGGGTATTGATTGCTTTGAAGGGATAGCAAGCATATATTTGGTCTTTGCCTGATTCACTTGAAGACCTATTTGCCGTCCAGCTTTCTACAAAGCAAGAAACGCTTGCTGTAAGTCCATCTGTGTTCTTCCGACTATATCTATGTCATCCGCGTAGGTCATTATATGGATGGACTTATAATAACAGGCACGAGAGTCCATCCCCTTTTCTCAGACCCCTAGTTGTCTTGAATATTTCAGACAAGTTATTCTGGATCTTGACCTGGCTTCTCGACTCCCTCATCAGCAATTCCACAATGCTTATCAATTCTCTGGGAACATTCATTCCTTCCACACCTTGATACAGTTCCCCCCTGAAGACACTGAGATAGACATTGTTGAAATCCACGAAAAGATGGTGGGTCGTTATATTGTAATCTCTGGTCCTTTCCCTAAGAATTCTCAGGGAAAATATTTAATCAATACAAGATCTACCATTCATAAAGCCGCATTGGTACATTCCTATCTCTCTTTGGGCATGGGGGAGTAGTCTTTGGTATGCCTCATTGGAGAGGACTTCGTAGGCAGAGCTAAGGAGTGTTATCCCACGATAGTTATCACAATGAATCTGGTCTCCTTTCTTGTAAAGAGGGAGGATAAGGCCAATGCACCAGTCACGCGGGAGAGTTTTGTTTAACCAAACAATATGTAGAAGATCTCTGATCACCTTTATCACTTCATTTTTAACCAGCCTTCAGAAGTTCAGCTGGTATGCCATCACATCCTGGCGCTCGATTGTTCCTGAGCTTCCGAATCGCATTGGTTGAATCACCGACACTCAGTCCTAAGACGACTACTTCACTACAAAAATAAACTATCACTAACAAACAAAATTATAATATACATCTTGCTACTTAAACCAATATGGACATACGCCTCGCAAGTGTGGGGCTCATGCAAAAAATCCCACTTACAGACCATTCAAATTTTTCAATCAAAATTCCTTCACTATATTACACATTATTCCTTTTATATTACTAACAAATCATAACACAAAGATCTCAAAATACCACTCGTGACTGACACAATCAAGAAAAACTACATAAAATTTCATGACTCACTTGCTCCAAATTTACTGGTACAATCATTACTGACAGACACATTACCACAGAATCCGACAAAGAGACTGAAACGTCTCTGGAGCAGGGATCTACTACAGTGAGCTGAACCACGCTAGGAGTGCCTTCAATGGGAGATTTCTTCTAACACCTTTCCACGAGAATCCCTTAGGGGAGATTTATACAAAGACGATCGAAAATACAATAATTGCCAAATGGCATTTGTATAATTTCTCAAATAAATATTTTTATTATTGTATTGTTCTCATAATTAAGCTCAAACAGTGAAAAATTAGGTTTTTATTGAATTATATTAAATAGCACTTATTTTGAGTACTCACTTTATAGAGTCTGGATGAGCCTCATAAGGGTCTAGATCCATCTCCGGCTGCTAAAAGATGAAATAAAATTCTTGCCAGCAGCGGGGACTGGATTTGGACCAAGGACCTTCGGTATTGCACTAAGCACTCTACCACCTTACTTGCTCCTTTTACTACCACATGACTCAACCAACCAAAATAAGTTAATACTACCATGTATTGTTTAAATATTGTTGAATACTAGGGATTGCTGAAATGGGTAAAGTCGGACAGACACTTAAACTCACAGATGTCAATTCACATTAATATGTAATTCACTAAAACTCTTTTTTTTTCACCATTTATATAAGTATCTAAGGATATATAAGGATATATATCGTAAGGATATCAGAATCTTAATGTTACCTTGTTTGAAATTAATTATTTGAAAGGCTTTTTTTTTTCAATGTCCTTTGGCTCATCGATATAGGGATTTCGGGAGCAATGGCTGCCACTATTAGCCGATAGGTCTTCCATCTTCGTTCCATGGTTTCTTTCAACGGTGGCTTAAGTGGTTTGGTCCTTTTATTTCTTTTCACTCTTGCACAAAAGAACCTTCTTACAAGTAAATTCCCTTACTAACTAAATAACAAAGAAATATCAACTCCTGTGATTATGTTGAAACGGTTATTCTGATTGCACCGAACGCGGGAAGATGTGACTGACAGTTTCCAGAACGCCACGACAAATGCTCAGGAGATTAATGTCTAAAGCCTGTGGCTCTGGAACTTGGCTCAAGATTCCCTACGTGAGACTGCGACGTCAAGTAATCTGGGCGTAACAATTTAGGCTTAAATCTGTGAATGAACAGTTAGAAGGTAGTTTCTCGCGGTCTTTCAAGTTCATTAATCACTGACATTTCCACTTCTCAAGGCTTCCTCCCTTAATAATCTTTCCATTTACTTGGATCATTCGCCATCTTCCCTTGGAGAGTCTACGGAATTCCTGTTTACGAGTACTCGTTATACGTTTTCGTCATATCATTGGCAAGAGTTGTCCTTGTGGTTTACATATACCTAATAACCCTTTCCCAACTTTTTCTTCAGCTATTGCGGTACACTAAAAGGCGGACTATAACCTCAGAGTTCCTTTCTATAGTAAATAGATATACTAGCAGTCAATATGGGCCTGAGGATTCTAGATTTGAGCCTTCACTTTGTTTTATATTTATATAAGTACTATATCATTTAAATATTATTACATCAATAATACTTTAAATACTATTTTGGCACTCCCTGGGTCATTTGCTTATCGGACCATGCGGGCGTCGATTGACTGGAACCTGAGACTCAAAATACATCCAATATACGATATTGTTCTTTGAGTGGCCTTTTTCTCAAGTAAATAAATTAGGATTTATAATTAACCATTAACAGTAGTGACTTCGTTTCATTATGGCTACAACCACACTTATCCATACTCTGCTGCCCTCACTTACCCAAACAAAAATATATATATCTACTTACAAAAAGACCCATTTTCGGTGTATGTAAGTGCTTACTCCTTGGTACTCTGCCGTCCTGCCTACAACTGTGCCATTTCTCTTTTCCGTGTTACTGACCCTGGGAGACGTACTGAGGGCTATAGACATGCTTATTTAACCCTTCCGTTAAATCGAACCTTTCAGATGGATGAGCTGGGTTATTTGCAGCACCGATTTTCATCCTTTTCCTCACGCACCATTTGCGTACGAGGATGTCATATCTTTCTTCTTCTTCTTCGAGGAAAGGCGTAGAAATCCTTTGGAATCCCCGCTTTTAGCTTCTACATATTTTATTTTAGTCCTAAATAAAATTTATAATTCCAATAAGTATTTATGTAGAATAGCTTTATATAGTTATAAATATTTTTATTTGAAACATTATAAAAATTAACAACAAAAATAAAATAAATAAATTATAATTTTTATAGTTATATATGGCTTTGTACAGTTTGGTGTATTTATATAAGCTTCCTGCAACTCCTTTTTTTCCCCGATTTCAATTTTGTAGAAGGTTTTCTGAAGTTATTTATCTCCAAGAATGAGTTAGCCCCTTGAAACTTTAGATTTTATATTAAAGATGACTGGTTCATTATCTTTAATAAATCTTTAATATAAATATTCTATTGATATCTGAGGCCATAATAATGTAGAATGTGATTGGTATAATGTCACAAGAAATGGGTTATATATAATTTTTATGATATATATATTTAAAAAAAAAAATTTATTCAAAATTTACAACTCTGTTATACAATACAATAAGTAAATATAATGTCATGAATAATACACAATGGCATGGATAAAGGGAAGCAGAGAAACTACCCTGAGGTAGTACTCAAATAACAAATTGGAACTTATAAAATCACGAGGCCATCTTTATTTCAGGCACCTCAGAGGATTATCGGGAGTTGAAGAGATAGGTTTGCAACTAGCGGGCTTGAGTGGGAATAAAGTTCATCATGAAAAGACTGGTATCAGGTTCGGGCCAAATCAGCAGCAAATAGAACATTGAAGTCATCATGGGTGGCTTTATTCGTAGCAAAGTAAGAAGCATTGAGGATTTTACGATGGATTTTGGATTGCAAGGATTGGATACGAGAGGAATTTGACGGCTTAGAGGAGTCCCGAAGCTTTACTCCGTTATATATACTATATTAGTCCAAATATAGGTCGTATAGTAGTCATGTATATGTAAGTGTTTCAGTAGCCTGAAACGGCGAGCAATTTCTTGTCTTATCAGTCGATATTAAATTCGTAATTTATTACAGGGTTGTATCAATCAAGAACAAACGCAATGATTAGTTACTAATTATCTTATAGAACTTTGGTAATTAATTAATTAATTAATCTTTTCCAGGCTTTGTAAAGGCCTCGTTGGTGTCACATTTTCATTTACCAAAATTAAATCGGCTCTGTTTACTAAAAGCCTCCCTCCATTCCTTTCTCCCCCGATTTCCGTTTTGTAGTTGTTCTGCCAAGTTATTAGTTTCTACCCCATTAGAATGGAAAGAAAGCGAGAAATCGTCACTTCCAATTAAGGAAATTAGACTATTCTCCTAAAAGTTTAATTCTATTTGCTACTAGGGAATTAGTGGAATTGCAAGAATCAAATGTTTTTTGTAACGCAATTTTCGCGCTGCCATTAGACATTCACTATGAAAAAAAGCTAACTGTGTAAAATTTAGTTTATAATATTCTCTCGAAAAGAATAATAACAAAATGGCTGTTTATATTATTCCAGGAGTTAACATACTTCATTGAAGGCTTGTAAGAAGGATTGGAACGATATATCATAGTGACTTTCAGATATGGACTAACTAGCAATTCCATTTACTATGGACTAACGTTATAATTTAGTGACTACGCTTTTTAATTACTATGTTCTAGCCATACTATCTCATCTCTACATCTATTCTCTTTCTTTAACTCTTAGAGCCTGTATATGAGTATATACTTATAAAAGAAGAGGGGAGGTCAAGGAAGATTACATTGCTGACAACACGGAAGAATTGATGATGCTTTCTGGTTAAAAATCCATTCTATTAACAATCTATTTTAGATCATTGACTGTTTGGTGATTGAGGTAGAATGTAATGAAGAACTACCAACCAAATGGTCTGACTTAATAATAGATCTGAGCCCTAATAATTACTCTATACCTCGGTATAATTGCTAGTATTAACAATTAAAAATCTGCGTAGTGTGTTTTTGCTCCTAACGAAAGCCTTTGTAATAAATCATCAAAAATCAAGGTTATTTGTAATCAAATTTATTACAATTTTAATTCATGCCCTACCTTGTTGTTTATTCATTGAATGCCACTTTATGCTGCTATGGCTAATCGGACGATGCTAAAGTTGGAGTCCTAAATTTTGCCTATCCAGGTTCCATTAAGATAGGGATTTTTAACGAGTACCTGACATCGTACAGGTTCGGGACCCCCTTTTAACGCCCTTTAAAATAATAATAATAACAGCCTAAACAAGGATTGTTTACTCCCTTTAAACCATCCTAGAGCCACCTGACGGGTTACAAACCCGCGATGTTGGGCTTAATAAGTTGTTATGATAACCTCCAGACCACAGGTCGCTCCTCAGCTCTACTTTAAGTATTAACTGGAATAGTCTAGTTACAACATAATCCCAATTATGAAAAGTAAAAAAAAACTACAAAAAACCAAAGAAACATACGAAAAGGAATATTCGTTTGTAGTGCGTAGTGTGCTTGATGCCGCTTTTTCTCCAGATGTTTAGGGTCTATCTTTCTACGCCGTTCGTTATACCGATCTAGTATAAACAACCTGATCCAGATTAGCGTCGGCCAACATGATAAACAGTTCATTTGGCATCGATTCAACAACAACAACGCTTGTATTAAATCAATATAATCACCTATTTCATCAACACGTATCGTATTACTGAGCGCATTTTTTTAATGCCCAATCTTTGACATCTTTGGTTTTTCGTACGACTCTGCAAATGAGTTAATTTCGTAGCTAATACAATTATTTATTTTTATAGAGATATTATCGGATTTAGAGTCAAAATTATCAGGTTTTATATATAGGAATCGGCGAAGCGTAGGTTTGCGTCAAGATTGCTCTGACGGATTTGGATTTTGGTAATAGCCTATAGACGGAAGTTTGTTAACAGTGATAGGTGTTATCGAATCGAGCCTTCGGGTTCGCTTAGTCATATTCTTATTATAGAGATACTTTTAATAGTTTAGAAGGAAAATTAAATCTGTCAAAAAGAAATCAGATTACATATTTTGGTTTTACCGCCTCTTTGTTACGTCGGATTCGATATTTTTGCCGATATAACTTAAGAGTTGAATTATATTTGAGGATCCATCATAAAATATACCCTATTTCATTGAAAATTAAAGGGTAACGTGCGCTGGAGCAGTACTCGAATGCAAGACTTTATATGACGGCTTTGAACCTTCTGGTTCTCTAAATGTTTTTATTTTTATTTTTGATTGAACCCAAAGGCTTTTTTTTATAATTAAAAAAAAAATTAGAATCGCTTTTTTTTTCCTATTTTTTTTAAATTCTTTGAACTCATCTCCTTTTGTTTCTGTATATTATCGAAAATATGTATGTATACACTGAGGTAGTATCAGAATATATTGTTCATGATTCTACAGTTTATGATCATCCCAAGCATCTATAATGATTAATGATGTATGTTGTCAATTAATAATTATAGGACTTAGTTTAATAGCTGTTCTGCGATTGAATTATTGAATCTAAATTTCGTTTCTCAAACCATATTTGAATCCTATCGACGTTTATTGATTGTTTTATTCCAATCAGGTGTTTTTTATCCATTAATTTTTTTTTAAAGCAATCCGATTTAGCTGATGGGAAAATTTCATTATTCTACATCATTCTAGGTAGATTCCCCTAATCTCCCTTGCATGTCACACGAACTTTGCTTTTAACGCTTTTAAAAATTTTATCACCCAATGCAATGAATACTTTATGAGTTAACAATGTACTCAGAATGCAACATCAAGATCATCTTTTATTCATGGAATGTGCTAATTATAACTATTCGGTTAGAAACATTAGCTTCCAATTCTATTAGTTCATGATCTATTCTACTTCCAGAGTGGTTGTAACTTCCCGGTGAGAATTTAGAATTTTCCCCATTTAGTAACTACATTTTATTTCCTCAATTACCTATCGCAACGGTTAATCAAGTAATGATGATCTAATTAATATAGTTAATTAATTTAATATGATAAGCATATTTTCAATAACATCTAATTTTTCGTTTTTCTTAGTATATAACAATAGGATAGTTTTATTGAATCTTTTGATTCTTTAGATAATTAGAGAACATTGAAAAAATTCGGGAATAATGTTAATTAAATATTGATTAACTTACTTTTGAGATAAATAAATATTAGAGGAAGATAATAATAATAATAGTCATTATTATTACTATTTAAAATATTAAACAGACAATTATGTTTTTCTTCTTCTTTAATTGTAGTCTCTATTGTACTGTTTAAGGGTTCAGCTTATTTTTTATAAACAAAGATCCAATTTAATACGACTATCTAAACAATGTATTTATGTATATAATAATCATTTTTTGACATATATTTTGTATCCAATAATAAGTAATTATATTAATATTCACTATGGTATACACAGGTTATAATTGTAATTTAATTCACTTTTTGTGGTCCGTTTTTATATTTTTAAAAACATACTAATATGCCATGCGAGTGACATCAGGTGCTATATTGTCATTCATAATGGAGTATATGCCTAATATCCATATACTCTTTTTTTTTGTTCTTCAAATGTTAATATGTGTATTTTTGTTGCAGGTAAGAAACGTTTTTTCATCATACTGCTATAATTGGAAAAGATTCAGTGAGTGGAATATTTTTGAATATTTGAAAAAAAAATTTTAAATTACGAAATATTGTTACATTGGGGTCATCTTTTGTAAAATGGCCAGCGTAACAACCTTCTATGCCCAAAGTTACCAGTTGGTAGTCCGGCAATTTATTTATTTGTGATTTTTTCAAACGGAAGTAATAAGTCCTTGGTGATGCCTTCCCTCGGAAGAGGCTTGTAATAGGGGCAATAGAGTAATGAGTGTACGGTTTCAGGTACCACAGGTCTGTAACAAAATCTTTTTTAAAAATTGTTGATTTAGTTAACTGATCTTTATGTATTTTTTGCGCTGATTTCAAAAATGACATTGGTTTTTTTTTTATCACATAAGGCTTGCCTACAAAATTGAAAAAAGTTGTAGTTTTTGTAAAAAGTACAAAAAATGGAAATTTTGGATTTGCTTTTATTATTTTAACTGGAAGTAAAAGAACTACCATACTAGCTAAAATGAGCTTAAAAGTGATGCATATGTGTTGTAAAGTTATTATAAGTATTTGTAAAAACGTTTTCTTTTTCCATCAAAGATTCTTTTGGTACTTGGCCGTGTTCTTGTGAATTTTTCCTTTTCAACATCCAACAGTAGTCTGCCATCATGTTGACATTCCATCGATCTTGGTATCTGAGCTCCATTTCTTTTATATCTTGATGGAAACGTTCTCCTTGTTTCTCACTTACAGCCCCAAGATTTTCTGGAAAGCAACCAAAGTTTTGTAGTTTGGGTCTTTTTTGTTTCCAAGAAAGCCTGTTATAACAAGTTTAAATAAATTACAGGCCTTTTTTCCTTCCATTTCCCTTTTAGTGACAAAGCTTACATCTTTTAAAAGGTTTCTGATGTCCGGCCCAACAAAGACTCCCCTTTTCAGCTTAGCATCGGATATACCAGGAAACTGTTCACAAAGATACTTGAAGCACTCTCCTTCTATTGGTAATGCTTTCACAAACTGTGTCATTAGCCCCAATTTGATATGATGTGGCGGAAGTAAGATCTTTTTAGGATCCACTAAACTTTGTCTTTCAACATTTTTAACTCCAGGAATAAGAGCCTTTCTGATTGGCCACGTCTGCTTGACATAGTGTTGTTTCCTGTCACGGCTATCCCATTCACAGAGAAAACATGGAAACTTTGTGTAACCACTTTGTTGACCTAGTAATATGAAAATAACTTTCAAATCCACAAAAATGGTCCATTTATGGTCAGAGTAGCCAAGCTTATTAAGAACAAACTCAAGATTTTCGCAGTATTCTTTCAAATGGACTGAGTGTCTAACAGGCACAGAAGCATATCGGTTACCATTGTGAAGAAGTACAGCTTTTAAACTCCTTTTTGATGAATCGATGAAACGTCTCCATTCCTCTTGTTCATATGTGATTTTGAACATTTCCATGATTCCAGGTACATTGTTGCAGAAAACTAGGTCACCCTCTTGTTTAACAAAATTACCATGAAAATGAAACACTGGAGACTAACAATATGCCTTTCTTTAAGTCTAGACCCTAAAATTCTAAAAATTTTGCCTTATCTATGGGTGATGGAATTTTTTCTCTATTTCTTCCGTAATCAGCACAAGAATACTGTTAAACCCACTAGTTAAATACGCTACAGTTTTTTCATCGCAGACCTGTGTACTCGCCAAAGTTGCAAAAAGTGATGTTAAATTAATGAACAACACACTACATCGTTAGATCATGAATACGTTTTTTCCATTACCATTACATATTAATGGTATTAATTTTGTTGTTCTTTTAATTGGTCATTTATTTATTTATATAACCATTATTAAAACAAAAAAGATTTTTAAATGTGTATTTTAATGACAACATTCTATCATTCGGCAGAAAAAAATAAATTGACGATGATTGAACTAAAATGCTAAAAATGAGACGTATAATAAATAGATAAACTAAATTTAGCTGTTATTTTAAAAAGTGGTATAAAAATGTTGCTTCTAAAAAAAATCAATTATTCTTTTAAATGATTTCAATGATTATTATTTTATAATAAAATTTAAAACGTTTATAAGGTTAAAGTCATCACTATGTGCTAAGTGATAAAAAAAATTGCAAACGTCATATTTTCAAACTAATTCGAATGGAAACCCTTAGATTTCACGAATATGAAAAATGGATTTATACCACTTTCAAAGATAACATTGTTTAATATTGAGAATATTGCAGACTCGAAGATTCTCAGCTTTGAAACAGCATAATAAATTACCTAAATACGCTACGGGCCAGTCATGGTTGATTAGATTTAAAAAAATAAAGAAATATTCAAAAGTAAAATATAAAATTAATTGATCGAATCAGATTACTGGAGCTGATGGTAAAGAAACTGCTGGAAATTGGGAATCATGTTTTATTGTTTGATCTGCTGACAGTGCCTGATGGTCTCATGCTCCTCTGTTTGTCGGATCCCTTCTTCGACAAAATAAGGTTGTTGTTTTTTCGCTCTCCTTTCCAATTACTGCAAGGAGTAGTGATCGTAATAGAATAATATTATGATAGTAATTAGTGATTTATATAATAGAACTAGTGACGCATTAAAAACAAATGAGCAGGCTCAAAGGGCACCTCAAGATAGTGATGTTAAAGTAATCCTTATCAGTATAGACTATCATTCTTATCTCCGGCCAATGAAAGTATCTGGAACTACAATCGATACGAAAACGAAAATAGAGCTAGATACAGGAGAGTATATGTGCTGTTAGCACGCGAATTGCAATCAGGCAAAGATAACCATTGATTACCATTACCTTCGTGAAATGCTTTAACGTTTTTGTTAAATGAGAGTTCTATAATCACTATTGCATTTCTTAACAGATCACTGTTGGTAGCCCTTGTGATGACTGATAAATAATATTTCGCTGATATAAAAAGAATATTATAATACAAATAAGCAAGTTTGTCCATAGTTTGTTTATTCATTTAACGTCACTTTATGCTACTATGGCTGATCGGACGATGCTTCTGTCGGAGTCCTAAATTTTGCTTATCCAAGTTTAATCAGTACAGGGAGTATCTGTATTTAACGAGTACCTTAACAGCCTAGGCTCGGGAACTCCATTTTACATCCCTTCCGAAGGATGACTTAGGTAAGGATTTTGTACTCCTAGGGCCATCTGCTGAGTTGTGAACCCGCGAACTTGGGCATAGAAGGTTGCTATACTAACCACTACACCACGTGTAATCCTCAAAATAAGCAGGTATATCTCTATTTTGATTTCATTACTCTTTCCGATTGGTTAATTACACTCTTCTGCATCAAAATCCTCCCTTCAACAAAAATGTTGTTTTATTATGTTTTTAAGTGTGCTGAACATGAATCCGAAATCAGATAACCTCCATCAGGCACCATTTTTTGTCAAATCTGTGTTTTAGGTCGAAAAATGAGGTGTTTTTAGACATTTTCAAAATTGTTTGATCACTGAAAACTTATAGAAATACTATTATAAAAATAGTTAGTTTTTTTTTTTAATTTATTTATTGATATTTACAACTGTAAAAAAAAAAAATACATCAATAAATGGGCTAAGCGATACATAATGACATGTGAAAATGACAAGTAGAGAAACTACCCACTAGTAGTACTCAAATCACAAGTTCAACTAAGAAGTCACGGGGCCATCTTCTTTTCAGACGCCTCGGAGGATTATCGGGAATTGAAGAGGAAGCAAGGTTTGAAACTAGAGGGTTTGAGTGAAAATGAAGTTTGTTATGAAAGGATAGATAGCGGGTTCGAGCCAAATCAGCAACAAATGGGACATTAAGGTCGTTATGGATGATTTTATTCTTAACAAAATAAGGAGCATTAAGGATTTTACGAAGGATTTTGGATTGTAGGGATTGGATACGAGAGGAATTCGATGGCTTAGTGGAGCCCCAAAGCTCTACTCCGTAGGTCCAAATAGGTCGTATGATGGTCATGTAGATGAGTCTTTTGTAATTAATTGGGAGCTTAGAGCGTTTATCTAGTAAGTGTTGAAATAGCCTGAAACGTCGAGCGGTTTCTTGTCTTTTCAGTCTCGTATAAGGATTCCAGGTTAATCGTTTGTCAAGATGCAACCCTAAGCATCGGATCTGTTCTACAGGCACCAGTGGGATATTATTAAAGGATACTGAAGAGCAGGAAGTCATTGGTTTACGACGTAAGGTAAAAGTTATTTGATGCGATTTTTGAGAGTTTATTTTAATTCTCCAGTTTTGACACCATTCTTCAAGATCAGTGATATGGGATTGGAGGCTTTGGGATGCAGTAATTGGATTGGCGTTGACTGGTAATACACATGTATCATCAGCATACGTGGTAAGGATAGTATTAGGATGAGTTGGGATGTCATCTTTATAAACTGTATAAAGGATTTGGCCAAGGATTACTACCTTGAGGTAGTTAGTTTTAATTTGAAAATTAATAACAATTAAAATAAAATGAGTTATAGTTAGTTTTAGTTTACCTTTCGCTCTTCAAATATAACGAATGTACAAAACTGACAACTGCTTACTCTTTCGAAAAGAAACCCCGTCGACTGATTGGGTTATGTATTCATGTTTTATTCTACGCTCGCATATCGATGAGATTTTTTTTCTATTTGAATGTTCTACAGGAATTGAAGGGATAGGTATTCATATCATAGAATATGTATCTGTTTTACAAATATCTAAAAACAGACGAAATATACCTCCAATTTTCGTGTCCAGGAGTGTTTTATTTTAGTTTTTGGGTGCTTGGAAATACATTTTTTGTTATTTTTAGGGAGTCAATATGCAACATTAATTGTTGGCATCTACTTGGCTGTTGATTCTATTTCATTCTCCTGAATTGTTACACCGAGATATTTAAAATGTGGGACCTGTTTAATTTTGTCTCCATGAATTTCAGTGCTCTCACTGTTTCAAGGCATGTATGTACTTAGTATTTTCAAAAGATACCTGCAGGCCAATTTCTTCGGCAGTTTCTTTCAGGAGCTCTATCGGTTTTTGGTTAATTATGCCAAATCGTCTGCAAATGCTAAGCAATCTACTGCTAATTTGCCTCTACCGAGAGTAATTGGTTGGTCAATATTGAGGACTGATTGACTTTTTTATCGGTTTAGATAAAAATCTCATTAATAAAATTTCTGTTGTTTGAATGAATTTATTTATTTACCTCTATTTTCTAAATCTATTTATTTATAATAACACATGATGTAAAAATAAATAACAATTACGTAGGAACATCTGTTTTTATGGCTTTTAGAGTAACACCCGTCTTGTGGACGGATAGGAATTTCAAACTTCCGTCAGTTATCAATTTTTCTCACTCAAACCAAGTTGTTTTTTTCTAAACCTTCTTTATTTTATTAAATTACAATCACAACAGATAAAACAATATAGTATGTACATGTAAAATCTACAGCCTTCTATTACCCGTAGGTATGTTAAGGAAAAAATAATAAAAATAAATGAACAAACCAAGTTATTACTTTATAATACTTATAATAATATCTAATAATTCAATGTTTGAGAGGAAAAAGAGTAATGTTAAAAAAAAAAAAAATTGATCGCACATAATAAAAATTATATCCACAACTGATTGTGCCTATTACTTTTTTTTTTTTATATTGTTTTTCTTCCACTCAAACGTTCAATAAAGTTATTAATCATTATTCAGGATGTCCAGAATAAACAATGATTGAATGTATAAATTATGTATTTAGTACTTTATAATATTCACATAAAATTTAATCCTTAAAATTGTACGTAATAATTTTGTTGACTTTGAGTAATTTCTTCTTTTTTGATGAGCACATTGTCAATACACAGTCATTGCACAACTTTTTTGAGGATTCCAGACAAGCTCCAACAAGTCTTTGGCATTTTATGCATTTGTATGCTGTTCTTCAATTTTTTTGGTTGTTTTTTAGTCAAAAAGCCTCTAATTTATATTTTAATTTATAAATGTATAAAATTTAGAAAAAACTAACTTGGAATATCCGTCTAAAAAGCGGATATATTAAAATAGCGAATGTATTGGAATATCAGTCAGTGAGACGGGGGAAAATTTGCGCTTATGTGGAATATCCGTATGTCAGACGTAGTGATTTGGAGTTGAAGGGCTGTTAAGGGCAAAATCGTTTTAGAAAAGTTTTGTTGACGTTAACTTGACAAATATGCATTCCCAACTGAGACTCTTTAGTCCCACAGACTCCGGAGTTTACTTCCAGCCCTAATAGCGACAAAAAGGTGAAGTGTATTTGTCAATTAAACGGCTGTTCCTAAGTGTTAATAAAAATTCGGCTGAATATTTCTTTTATCCCTTGACCTTTTGAGAAATCAATATTTATACACAGGCAACATTTATTTATTGTTTACATTGTAATTACATCTCAATGTTTAAAGTTTCATTTATTATTATCAATAGCATATATTTTAGAAATAGGTTTCGCCTAGGTAGGTGTTAGGAATAATTGACTTTTTAAAAAATATAGATATCGACATTTTTTTTAAATTAGTGATTTGTTAATGATAGCTAATCAAGAAATAATTGTAAACATACAAAGTTATTGAGTTTTTTTTTTCAAAAATTAATTTTTCTATGTCGAACAAGATTTCGAAATAATTCAAAAAACACGATATTTTCATTTAGTGATTTTTTAGACGAAGTTGATGCGTCCGCACCTTTCTTGTTTTATATTCTTACCTTGTCAGAATATAATACAAGGTAAGAATTTACTTTGGCGATTTAGTAAGGTTTATTTACCATTTTATTCCAGAACGAGAGACGGAATTGCTGTTCTTGATCACTCAACTGTTAAGGAGTGATAAGATGAAATATGTTTATTCATGTATTAGTTGTTGGTTACAGATCAGTTGCATTTGTGAAATTTAAAGTCACAATCAAGGAAAATATATATTTTTTTAAAGGTAGTAAAAAATCCCATGCCGCCCTTCGAAAAGGAGATAAAATTGCGGTTCCGCGTGCGATGTAAAGAAATCGTTAAAAATCCTTTAGGTATTCGTCTGTATTATCTTTCGATTACCCAGAGCAGAACAAAATAACGTTAAATGAATTAACAAATAAACATACCATTGTTAGGTTATCGAACCGTTTATGAAAATATTGTTAATTTTAAAATCGAGAGGATTGTCGATTATGGACGTATCGATTTCTACGTGAACGAGTGATCTTAAAAGCGATGGTATTCTTATATTTATAAGCTTCGCCTTAGATAAGCTCAATAAAAAATAAATGTTAATTTTTTATATAATTCGATAGTAACCCGTAGTACTTTAATCGAACGTATTGTCCCTTATGACTCAATTATTGATTTATTGAAGGTTTTCGAAGTTTTACTATCCGATTAATTAGTACAACTTTTAGAAGACCTGTTTTCAATCTCAAGTAACACATATTATCTGGTTCTCACAGAAAAAAGAGGATCAGATAATAGTATTCTTCATATCACTGAACACCTGCTAATAGCAAGCAACTTATGAAGCGTTTGGTTTCAAATCGGGCACATACATTTTTCCAAAAACTGTTTTTCTAATAAGTTTTAAATGGCAGAAATGGTGTATTAGATGTATTTGTTCCAAAACCGTCTAGATCCTTAAAAAATCAATATCCAAAGTTTCCATTTTCTATCGAAAGTGGTTAACCCATTACTTTCAGTGAAAATTGTTGATGTATGAAAAATCAGCACTATGTATATATATGGTTTAATTATATTGATTAAAGTGATTTGTTTTTAAAGATGTCTATTTTATTTATTTTTTATTAACTATAAACTAACCAGGTATCTTTTTCTTAACCTCCTTTTCATTTAATTACAATTACAACACATTACAACCATACAACCGGGATCCCGGTCAGGACAAATCTTTTCTCTTCGAAATAAAAATATTTAAATAATAAAAATAAAATATTGTTTTTTAAAATTAGAAGTTCTGATTTTTTTTTTTTAAATGGATGTAACCGGTTTTGAAACCGCGCCTCATATTAAAGTCTTAAATCAAAAAGCTTATTTGAAATCTGTATTCGCTACGAGTTGCAACCTCCTCATTTAGCCAGCTTGTTCTCTTGCCTCTACTGTCGAAGGGACCAAAACATCCTCAAGGAAGAGCTCGTGTTTAAAGAAGCCTTGTACCCCCGGAAGGTACAGGCTACTTGATGAACCTTCGGCCACTGAGAGGGGTCCGGTCGGATCTCATTTGCAAGTCCAAGGTGCTTGATGGAGATTCTAGATCAGGTCTGCTCCTAAAATCTTTTACATGGTAATAATTTATTTATTTGAGCTAAGTTCTTTGTATTATTGTATGATACCACTCAGATCTACCAGTATCATTCGACGTCACATCACATAGCCAAAACACTAAGGATTTTTTGATGCGAGGTTTTTATAGTTAATGGAACCTTAAATGTTTAAATATTTATTAGCATTTCGGTTGATGGAAGAAGTTCCAGAAAAAGACCTCCATATCTCCATATCTGGGAAGAAGGCGTTAAGGAAAGCTTCGCCAAGAGAAACCTGGAATGGAATAGAAGAAGAGAAATGGTAGAGGATCGTACGATGTGGTCCGGGCTGTACAGATGAAAACCTCTCACTGCATGAGCGGCAGAGAAGATGGACTAAGATGATGATGATGACATCGCTTAGAGAAAGGTAACAGCCGTATACAAAGTCCCGGTCAAAATAACAATTACACAGGCCAACGATGAAAAAACTTTTGTACTGAAAATACCTTATCCCTACAGTTTTTAGGGTGCTGAATCATAATATGATATTAAAAAAGCTGTATAATCCCACAATGTCTTTACATTTTACAGTTAGATGTATTAAATTAAGCGATTTTTAAAGAATTGAACATCTTTAATATTTATAATAAATAACTGAGAAACTAGGTCTATTGATGTGGGTGAAGTTTGTGAAACACATTTGCTGACCAAAAAAGGTTGATTTTTTTTCTGTTAACAGCTGATGTTTTGTTCCCTGTCAACCTAACCTCACTTTCACGTTTTCTGTGCATGTGCTCAGTACAATGTCTAATCGGGGTTGTAAAAACTCTGCTGATAAGTTTTTGTTATATTTGTGGTTGAGAAGCTAAACTAAAAGATGCCGTCCTTGTCGGCACTCACATTAGAAAAATGATGTTTGATGTTACCTTTGAATCCACAATGACCTTAAATGAGAAAGAAGCATGGGTATCATTCAAGCAAGTCGTTACAAAGTTCATGGGAAATGAAAAAGACCCAGAGTATGTTTCTATTGTAGCTAACATGTCGTTCTATTGTAACAGAAGTTTAAAAAGTTAGGATGTTTGATGAGCCTGAAAGTTCACTTTTTGAACAGCCAACTTAATTACAAAAAAACAAACAACTAAGGCCAGATTTAGATTCAGCACATAAAAATCTATAAAGATCAACTATTAAAGTTAAAAAAGTTTTCAAACAAATGTTTTTTATTGGCCTATGCTATCATATGACAGAAAATGATGCTCCACAAACAAAACTGCACTGAGCCAGAAT
Organism: Troilus luridus; assembly: GCA_964056705.1. Classification (NCBI taxonomy): domain Eukaryota; kingdom Metazoa; phylum Arthropoda; class Insecta; order Hemiptera; family Pentatomidae; genus Troilus; species Troilus luridus. The sequence continues at coordinate 80,276,261 of OZ057414.1, read as the reverse complement.
CACAACAGCTTGGGACAGGCTTTTTGCCACTAAAATATAAATAAGAGCTGTAAAAAAATGAACTAAAAATGAATATTAATTTATGAATATATTTCATAAATCAATATTTATGGAATATTAATAGGGCGGCCATAAAATAAGTGATTGAGGCAGAGGTAAATCACAAACAAACCTCAGTATTCCACCCAGCTGTTGTTTTGTAATCTTCACCACATTACCGTCATAGTTTAATGGGGAGTTGAACTATGGAGAAAGCCTGTTGGTACAGTTCGGAACGATTCATAATTCTTTATAAACTTAGCTTCAACAACAGATATCTGAAATTCATTTGAGTGGGTTGAGATCTGAAGTCTTAGGTTGAAAATGTTTTTTTTTTAATATAAGATTAAGAAACTGTCATTTTTAAGCCAACGTGCAAGTCTACTTCTGGGCTTACATGGTCAAGAATTGACAGTTGACTACGAAGCATTGGTTTTAAAATAAACAGTTCTCCTTACAAGGACAATTTTTTTCTGGCCTCCAGTCGGACCATTTTCTTCCTCATATAAATAAATATATATATGCGGGTGTATGTTAGTATCGTATACCGACAGGAATAAACTATTGTTAAAAAAAAACTATGCATGATTCCTACGTACCGACTACAACCGGGATAGTGTAAAAGAAGTTCTCAATGCAAAAAGTAAAATTTAGTAAAAAATGTTTTGCCTTATCAAGTTTATGATAAGGATCAGATCTATGTAAATTTTTTGTATCACATCAATTCGTCAAATATATATCCTACAAATAAAAAAGATAAATATCGTGAAGTAGAATAGTTTTGTTATTAATTTTTAAAATTATTCCTAATCCTTTTTAAACAATCTCTTTATTTGAATTAAAGGTTTATTTCAACATAACATATAACAATATGCTATGGCTGCAAGTCTATTCGATCGGGTATTAATAGACGCCTTTTCTGGTTATTTTGAAAATATTACTGGTCACGTAATTGGGCTTAGCTATATGCAGATTTGGTCCTCTTTTTGCTTGAACGTTTAGTAGGTATTTGTCTTTTTGATACTAGGGAATCGTCTGTATGTCACGTAGTAGTTTTTGTAATGGTTGCTTGCATACCTGCAGAATGATGTATATTTAACTTTATTAATAAAGCCTTCGCTGAATGTATACAAATGCAGCAGCATGAATTTTTTTAAATGATTACTTTAAATAAAATTTAAAACAATGTTTTCGCAACAAATGTTTGTAATGTTACAGCTATGACTTAATTTATATGAAAACGCTACGGAGTACTGATTAGCATAACAACCTTCTATGCACAAGATCGCATGTTTTCACACCGGCAAAGTAGTCTCAGGACGGTTTTTAAGGGAGTAAGTAAATCCTTTGTTTTAACGTCTTTCGGAGAGAGCGTAAAATGACAGTAGCGAACCTCTGCGGTGTCAGGTCTTGTAATATTCATGTATATGAGTCTTTTGTTATTAATTGGGAGCTCAGAGCGTTTGGCGAGTAACTAGAATGATTCCAAAACAATATCCTTCACAGAATAAACCTATAATGTTATTCTTCAGGCTTATAATATGTTAAATCTTAGCTTGAAAGAAACTCGTAATTTAATAGTTCTGCTTTCATATTGTTTATTTGTTCCATTCACTTTAAGGCTAAACTGTAGATGCTACAATGGGAGTCCCAAATTTTGTCAATTCAAGTTTAAATAGGATAGAGATTTTTAACGAATACCTGAATAAGCCTAGCGGGAACTCCATTTTACCTCCCTTCCGAAGGACGCCATATTTCCGGATTTTGTACTCCCTATTATCCTGCGAACTTGAGCATGGAAGCTTATTATGCTAACCGCCACACCACATAATTGTTTCATTCACTTTATGCTTCTTTAGATGCTACAATGGGAGTCATAAATTTTGTCAATTCAAGTTTAAATAGGATATGAATTTTTAACGAGAACCTGACACCAATCAGGCTCCGGGCCCCCTATTTTACGCCCCTTCCAAAAGACGGCATTACTCCCATTAAAAATCCTGGGGCTTTCTGCATGGCTGAGAAGCCGCGATCTTGGGCATAGTAGGTTGCTATGCTAACCATTTGACCACAGTCGACCCTATAACCTTTTTTTATCATAAAATGTTGATTATAACTTATGTTTCGGTTACTAGTTACCTACTTAGTTAATTATGGCTTATACGAATAAACAGAAATTATGGTAAACTATCAAATAATGGTAAAGTAACTATACCAATTATTATTTCTGTTATTAATTATGGTATTAAGTAACTATACCATGTAGTAAATAAAATTATTTATTATTACTTATTTATTATTATTTTTAATTAATTATTGTTACGTGAATAATCTTCTCAGAATTAATTCTACTGCCAATATTTATTCTACTCGCACACATATACTTTAACTACCCGTAAGACATTTATGGCTTCTTCTTGAAGAATGGCGTTTTCTTAATACAAGATCCATCAGAAGAAGTTCCTGACACTGTAAACTTTTTGTATTCGGTGGACATTCTAGAATATCATCCTCTGGTCACGGTTGTTGGTTTTCTTTAGTATTTACTTAGGATCGTAAACCGGCTGGTGGTCTCAACCCTGAGAAACATTCTATACCATGATATTTAAACATTGAATTTCGGGCGAGCGTACACTCATTGTGGTTAAATAGATAATAATGTAAACAAAATATTTTTTTAGAACGATGTGCGGCAGAATTAATCGTGAATATATTAAAATAATAAAGTAACGAAATTGATTTACTATCATAATATGAGCTGTTATTTTTTGGAAGAGGTGCAAGTCCATATTTCATATTCACGATATGCAAGGGTTCCCATTTAATTATTAGTTTTAAAATATAGACAAATGGGCAAATATTTTCATTACTTAGCACTTAGTAAAGAGATATGTTCTTAACTTTATATAGCTTTTTTCAGTGAATTACATAATTTTTTCAACCAATTTCATATTTTTTTCAACCAAATTCATAATTGTTTCAACCGATTTCATAATTTTACCAATCAAATTCGTAATTTTTTCAACCGATTTCATAATTTGTAAGATGTCGCGGCGTGATTGTCAGGAAATCATATAACATATATTTGGATATAATACATATATTTGGAAAGAGATTTGGATGTATTAAATTATTACATATTCTAACGATATACTTATTAGGATTACCTCTTCCAAGTTCTGTATTCCTATAATCCAGCTTTCAAAATCTAGAGCGTATTGTTTTCTTTGCGTAATGGCCAACTCGGAGTTCATACGGTCAAGCTCTTTTTCAGCGCGTTTTAACGTAATTTTCAACTGAAATAGTCCTCTATATATGAATTGTGGAGATCGAAACATTAATGTTTCGCTGGGACAGTTTCTCTTTTATTTCATATAAGGTACTTGAGCATTTTCTCCAATTACTTCCTCAATCGCATCCAGAGTTTTGGGTATCAAAATTATACGATGGGTACCACTCTATTTTTGGTGTTATATGATTTCCTGACAACCACACCGCGACATCTTACAAATTATGAAATCGGTTGAAAAAATTATGAATTTGATTGGTAAAATTATGAAATTGGTTGAAAAAATTATGAAATTGGTTGAAAAAATTATGAAATAGGTTGAAAAAATTATGAAATTCACTGAAAAAAGCTATAAACCTTTTAAAATTTCTTATGAAATAATAATCATAAAAATTATTGAAAAGAATAAACGATTTTTTTTTACCCGAATGGTACCACTATATTATACCACTTTCATATATAACAGCTTATTTTTCAATTATTCAATTTTGTTTCTTATAGATTTGATGTGATGAATGTGAAATTCAATTAAAAATACTTCGGCATTCCTTTTCTATTCCGTAATCTAAATGATATTCCATGAAAAAAATAGCACAACGCTTAATTTTTTTAATAAAGCACTTAGGTTAGTAGCTAAGTGATAAAGGGCTTATCACATGTGAAGAAAATATCAATAGTTGAGTAGGTCTCTTGGCCAATGCCTTTTTAATCTTTTCCTATCAAGTCCACGTTACAGGGAGTAGGAAAGCGGAAGAACAAGTGGATTTGGGTGGTTTTGTGTCGATGAGTGGAATGTTATGTATTTGTTATGAACAATTACTTTTTAAACGGAATTATAAACACTTTTAATATTGTTTAATTTGTTTATTTAACAGAATAATCGATTTTATTTAGATCTAAATGGACTTAAAACAACATCATATTAGCATACCGACCATAAATGAGAGAAGTTGAAAAGCTTACAACATGGAATAATTAAGCTGTAACCTTTGTATAATCACATATAATGCTACAAATGATAATAATATTTAGTTATATACTAACACTAACGGTATTATGGCCCATATAATAACAAAAATAGTAAGAAAACTTTAAATTATTGAGTCTGAAGCTTAAAGAGGAAGAGTAAAAGTCTCATAGCAACATTCATTGGTGTTAACTTAAGAAAAATGACGGTGCGTTTGCAGATTATTTATTAATATTATTATTTACAGGTTTTAGTCTCTTGTGAAAATGTTTAAATTTTATTTTACATTCATCGATTATGACTCGTTCTCGCTCCTGGATTATAACTCACTTAGTGAATGCCGATGAACTTGGGACCGTCGCCTTACTTAAGTAAAACGAAACTTTAAATTAAGTTAAATTGCTATTTAGACATTCTCTTATGGAATTTGTCTTGTGCCCCAATTATAATTGGATAGTTGAGTGATTGCTTATCGAGGTAGAGTAGTAAATTCAAAATTAATTAGTTAACGTTGGTAGTAATTCGTAACTGTTGTTTAGCTAATAAAACTCAATCGTATAACAAATAAACCGAATTATATTGTAATCAGGTAATAACGACGATTGTAATATGGACTGTACTGTTTCTAAAACCACGGTTGTGTTGAGAGGAAATCCCAGGAGAGTCAGAAGATCTCACAGGATCCATATGTGACTGTTTACAGATTTAAAAAATTATCTTTCGGACTTGATGAGGATCCTCAGATTAGCAACTCATTGCTCTACCCCTGAGCGCTACTTTACAGTGTATACATTATGTCAGCAAACTTTTTTGTAAAAAAATATTTCAATGTTTGAATAAATAACTTTAGCGTTTTTTTCTCAATGCCCAGCGATAGTGTATTTTTTAAAAATTTGTAGTGAAAAAATCAAGAATAGTATTCACGATAGGGTTCCTGACGATATTAAAACTTTCAATAGAAGTGGATAATGCTTCAGAACCTTGGTTTCGTTCGTTTAATTAACTTTAAATTGTCAAATAGTACATTGAGGTGTTCTTGATGATCATATCTCATTGGCTCATTAACTTACAGTTGCACTATAATAACTATAATTTTATCTAATGTCGCAATACTTAAAGTTTATGACATTACTTAAATATTCATGTAATATTTAAATCTCATCATATATAAATATTTCATTAATATATCTTCCACTATTCCTGACGGGGGACAAAATTCATTAAAATAGCAATTGAGTTGAGAAGCACTTCTGATCAGAGATATACATCAAACCAGCTATATTATATTCCACATGCGTGAGGATTAACTTTTTTAATAACAGAAACAAATCATTAATTAGAAATTACGATGGTATTACTTATTACACATAATCTTTGAATCTTTCCTTATAATATTCAATAATAACAAATAATTTAGTTGTTATATTAATACCTTCGAGTTATAATTATTTAATTGTTGAGTTCATTATGACAGGGGTTAATAACAAGGGGGATCTATATCACTAATTATATCTCATACAAGGAGTGATTAATGGCCTATCTCTATATTAAAATGTCTAACAATTAAGTACGGTTTTATCAGAGGGAAGGTGATAAACTAGGCTGGTGAAACTTAATATTCACTAAAACGTATTTTTTCATAGGAGCCAAATAGTTTATTGATACAATTATATTTTACACAATATAAAAAAGAAAATGGTTCGGGTTGAGATCAGATAAAAATCTATTAAATAAGGAGAACTATTTATTTTAAAGCCAATGTTTCGACCTACATCTCAGGGCTTACGTCTTCTTCAGGGCTTATTATGGGGTCAAGAGTAGTTCACTGTCAACCCTACAAATAATAAAAAACCAATTAAACAATCAAATAAAAAAGATAATCAATAAAAAAAATACAATGAACCAGGCCAACTAATATTATCCAAGATATAAATATAAAAACTTAAATAAAGTATTATAAAATGTAGAAATTGATACAAAAATATTTTTAAAACACCAACACTCCCACACACACATAAAATTGCCTTGAATTCCAAAGGGCGATATTTTTGCAATTATTATTGAATGTAGGAATGGAGTTTCATTGATGATGGATTCATATAAATGATATTTTTCGTAAAATTAATACAAACTTTTAATTTTGATGACAGTATAAATGTTTATTGGATCCTGACATATCTGTGTTTTGAAATTTATAACTGGTTAAGAATGGCTAATCATCATCATAACTTTAAAATTATTACCCATAATTTAAGTGTTAACACGAAGTTTCGTCTATATCGTAACTGGTGGGAAAAGAATTACTTTATTCATTAACTTTATAAGGGCACGAGGTTGCTGAGTAGTAGTGTGGCTGAGCTGCATACCGAAGGTTCCGGGTTCAAATCCAGCCGCGATAGATAATTTATTTAATCTGTTAACAGCCAGGGATGGAATGTGTAAGATCTTAAGACCCTCCTGGAGCTCACCCAGCCTCCATAAAGCGGATACCCTTAATTCAATATTCCAAATTGAAATCGTGAGATATGTACTCTAATTCTTATTTCCAGTTCCGCTTTGAACTGAGGAGCGGAGTGGCTCAGTAGTAGACCACCTGGTTCAAATCCCGCTGCAGGCAAGACTTTTATTTAGCCTGTTTGAAGCGGGAGATGGATCATATGGAATCTAGGACCCTATTCGGGCTCACCCAGTCTCTATAAAATGTTTTAAAAATAGGGTACCCAAAATCTGGTGGTTAAGCGTGCCCTAGGATAAGTCACCTCTTTGCAGAAACGTGGTCCATGAAACAGTACAGTCTCAACCATGTATTGAACCCCAGACCCATTCACGGGTTGTAGTGGTACAGGTTTTTTTTTTTTAAACTAGAGTCAGTATATACCGGCAATTTAAGTATGCATTCTGGATTCTGTTTGATGAAGGTGGTAGTGGCTGATTATTTCGAAATTTATGGTCTTAGCACTAAATCTTAAATAAATATTTTTAAAATTTCTTTAAAATATAGCTTTAGTATTAAACAGCTTTCCAGGTTGTGTTTGGACAACCTAATTTCAAGAAAGATCTGCCCGATTTAATAAATAGTTCTTTGCATTAAAGATACCATTTAGTTAGGCTAAGATCTCACGAAGAGTTAAAGGAAGCAGGAATAATCATGTACTTATTGCTGATTGATTCATTGTTGTGGTCTTCTATAAAATCTTATGGCCGTTTCAACCCTCTTCCTTGAATATATCATTACCAAACAAGAGTATATTATATGTATTTATAAGATTATTATAAGACTATATTATATATATATTTATACGGGGGTCCCGAGCCTGTACGATGTCAGGTACTCGCTTCCACTGTAGCATCGTCCGATTAGCTATAGCAGCATAAAGTGACGTTAAATGAACAACTAACTAACTTTATATATTTATATTATATTATATTTATCTTATGGTTAACCATTATAACATTTTTACGAGGTTTAAACCGCGGGCTACTGATCGTTGTATGTATATCATTATTTAATATTATCATTATGATTCTTATTAATTCATGATTAGGTGAAATTCTTGGAATAACTGCTTTGGTAGTAGAGACTATATGAATCGAATAAATTATAAATGCATCCGAGATTTATTCATAATTAAATACTTGTTTTAGGGGTTCCTGTAAACGCAAAACTAAGTATCGAATATTGGCCAGCTATAAGTCGTTAATGTTGCAGCAACTTTTTTTCTCCAAAATCGACAAACTATGATTATAACGAAGTATGATCATCGATTACTTGATATCCTCTATTTTACAAGTTTTGAATGTGTTGAACAGCGTTAAACATTTTGAACGAACTCATTATGTCGATTTAAAATTAAATTTCTTTGTCATTAGTTCATTGAGGTAGTTAAAGAGCTAAAATGAAGAATTTTCAAAAACTTCCACTTCTAAAGTATTTTTAACAGCTCTGAATAACCTGTATTAGATAGTATTGTTATCATCAAATTTCATATTCAACAGGTATTTATTGGTTTATTTAACATCACTTTATGCTACTATGGATAGTTTGCCGAAGCTAAGAGTCCTAAACTTTGCCTGAAGATAAGTATCTTTAGCGAGAGCCTAACAGTACCAGGACCGCAACTTTCGTCCCCTCCCCAGGGCGACCTAACCAAGGATGTTTTCTTCTTTTATAAATATTTAAAATATTAATTAAATATTGCATTATGCCAGCATCCCTGCAGTACGGTGTGGATGTGATGGTTTCACCTCTGTGTAGGAAAAATAAATGAATTATTTAAGAACTGGGAATATGTGCTAACAGCTGACTATTTCTCAAATCAACAATGAATAGTCCACAATACCCTTTCCCGAACACGGTGGTAATATCTCTTGCAGCTTTGGCTGTCAAATGTCCAAGTTTAAACTCATAAAAATAATAATTACACGAAAATCAAGTGTTTCCAGGGTCATGTTTGATAACATAGTCATATTTGATATGGTATGAGATATATATATATAGGGGAATATATATAGGGAAGTCCACTTCCCGGGCTGTTAACCTATGATCTTGTGCATACAATGTTGTTATGATAAATACTACACGGCTGGTTGACGAGCTCTAAATGTTCGCAAAAAACTAATTGGAATTCGCATAGAAGCTAGATTTAAAATATTAAAATTAGTCAGGAAAAGTTCTGTGGACACTACACCCATTATTGGCATTATTAGCAGACTTTCGGCCTACAAATGCGTACCAACCTATTTGATTATAACCTTCCTATTGTTTTATATTATCATTATTCTTGTTTGTTATATTTTAATTTTTTATATGTTCGTTTTGAGTGAGTAAAAATTGTTTAGGATAGTATACCCTAATGTTCCACTATTCCATAAAATCATATTGTTCTATATATTCCGATTTGAATATACATCCTTTTAATTAAACGTGCCATTAAGTGAAATTTATGCATAGAGGTAGATGGGAATAATGGCTTTGTGAATAATGGATAGGAGAATTGATGATGCTGTGACATGTTGCCTTGCGGCAGATGGTGTATCGGGAACCCTGAGTGTGCTTGCTAGTCGTTACCCGGATATTCAACCACATCCTTACAATATCTTGTGAGACTTCACTATGGTCTCTGTATTTTGATAATCTTCTTATTGTAAAGTAGTGTAATAAGTATGCATTTTTAATCGAAATGAATGTCGAGGTAGTAGGGTTTTGAAAGAAAAATATACGTTTTATTTATTTTAATTTCCATATTTCCATAAGTCGTGATAAAATATGTATCCATACATTTATGCAAGTGTAATTTTAAAAAATTTATGTGTAACCAAACTATGAATTTAAAAAATGTATATATTTTATCATTTCGGAGAATTTCATGAGGACGAATACCATAGATTCGAGATGTAATGACAAATCAGACCTTAATTAATCATAACTCCATTTAAGGATTTTAAGATTGTTACATCGAGAAATATTGCAAAATAAGTTATTTTTGTTTAAGACGTGTTTAGGTGTTTTGGAACGAAATATTGTCAAGAAGATGAGAGAATTTCTTAATAAATCCAGAACTAAATCAAATTCTGAACGAAAAGGTGATAAAAGTTATGAAATAATTTTATGTAGAAAGAATTGAATAGATGATTTTGAACCATTGGTAAACTAAAGTATTGAAAAACCAAACTGAATGTACTTTATTTGCTGGTTTCAATGAAGGATTTTAATTAGCAAACATGTTAATTTTACTGTTACAACTAGTATTATAGTTTTAATTCAAGATTACCGAAGTGGAATCTTGCTAGATATATAGGATGGCTTTATCAATTTTGTAATATAATAAAGAATAATAACGTATGCAGAATCCCCAATTAACAAGAATAATTTCAACCCAATAGAAACTCTATACACTGGCCCCTATCTTTTTGACATAATCAGAGAAATATTCTATAAAGGTGCATATTATACAACAAAGGAATGAGGACAGAAATTGATGCCAAGGTTATTGTTTGAATAGAAAATTTTAGAAGTAGAAACACCCAAAGGGAATAGGTAAGGGGATATCACAATTTCAAAGCAGTGAGCAGCTTCTAGTATTTTGGACGAACAATAAATGGACGGAAGAAGCAAGAAAATGGTATCACTGAAGAGCAGGGGTATCTATCTCTTCTGCTCTTCTGACGAGTATGCTGTCCAGTAATATTACAAAATTCAGAATGCACAAATCGTTAATTAAACCTCTCCCAGCGAAATATGAATCGAGTGACGGATTCTAAGGAACATTCTCGGACCTATAATTGAAGATGGAGTATTGTGCTTTGGAAAAATAGTTATCTGCCTAGTAAGCACCTGAATATCTCCGCCTTCATCAGGAACTTGTTTTATTCCACAGTTCCAATTCCATTAATTTTCATAAGAACGGTCATGACATACTGTGAACAATGTTTACTTAAAAGGTCTTTAATATATTATTTCAAGTGGTTTATTGAAATCAAGAGGTATTTGGGTCAGTTCGCTACTCTGAAGAAACTACACTAGAGTAGGCTATAACCACCAGGGAATAGTATGGTGGAAAACAATATCATTATCGCAGCTGCATTGCAGTCCGTCTACTCTTCACATCTTAATGTTCTTTGTCTCCAACCATGTCTTCTACCTTCTTAAGGAAGCAGATCGTCCCTTAATCGGAGTAGACATTTACAACTGTTGGATAGAATTTATATTTATATATATAAATATATATAGTTTATTGATGTTATGTGTCAGATGCTTAGTAAGTAATAGAGCATAAGAGTTGTATTCAACTAGATATATGGTTTATGTGGTTGTTCATATAACCTTTTGTCCGAATCAGTTTATTACAAATAAACATTTTTTTTTTTACAATTTGCATACTTAACAATTGCATATACTAAAATCTCACAACATAAATTCAGTCTCTCAACTATTATTATTGTATTAGGGTAGACTTTCTAGCACCGCACCTAGTGTATAAGGTTTTTTAAATAATGTTCCAGGAAAAAATCTGCTAATAAACTATCAAATTAAACGCTTGGTTTAACAATTTTTCCAAAGCGTTGTGAATTCAAGCAAACATGCTTCAATTAAGACGTAGAAAAGGAAGGAAGTAGACGTCAGCTTAAAATATCCATTAGAACTATTCCATCCTGTTCCCGTGACATCAACCTTTGATTGTCATTACGTTAATTATAAATTTGGCGTTATAATTTATAAATAGACGCAATACTCACGTATACGATGATGTATACGATTACAATACGTAATGATTATACGCAATTGTCAAACCCAAATATAAAAAAAAATGGATAAGAACACAAAAATATGTAGGTATGATAGTCTCCAATCAGAAAGAACTAGTGAGCCCCATCACTAGACCCCACTCCTACCATCTAATTAATCTCAAGAAAATTCAATCAACATTCCTCTTTTAAAATGCACCTGGTGCAGTAAAAGGGATACCATGTATCATATTATTATGTTATTGTCAAAAATTAATAAAAGCCAAGGGGCTAAGAAAGAAAAAAAAAAGAAAAAAAAAGGTATGATTGTTATGAGGCGTTCAGGATCAATTTCAAATTTTCGCTTTTCACATTTTTCGCTAGTTTAGTCAAGCAATATTTTACTATAACGAAACCTCAGGTGCAAACCGGACTAAAACCATGTAAAACAAGATGGTAAAGTTTCGTGTTAGATTAAATTGCTTCACTTCACATAGGAAAAATCAATTTTTGAAATTAGGCTGAAATTTCCGCTGTTGTTCCTGAACGCTTTATATGCAGTAAACCGGATTTAACATTAGGACAAGTTATGAAGATTTCTTGTGTAAATTGGTAAACAAAAAAATTATAAATCTCAGTAACATGGAACTTATTACTACAACCCGTGAAAGGCCTGGGGTACAGTCATGGTAGAGAGTGTACTGTTTCATTGACAACGATGTGCAGGGAGATGATTTGTCCTTGATCACACTGAACTGTCCGATTTCCCCCCCTTTATTTTGAGTACTTACTTTATAGAGGATGGGTGTGCCCCAGGAGGGTCCTAAATCCCGCAGGCTCCTGACATGTTAAATAAAAGTCTGTCAGCGGTATTTGATTCCAGGACCTTGGGCACTGAGGACTTCTACCTCTGAGCTACTCCGCTCCCTTTCTTTCTTCCAGAAAGCCCTAAACGCGTCAATGGAGTATTATTAATCACTGAAGCTAACTGGATATGTCGATCCTTCATTAAAATAAACCGTCTCTGAAGGGTTGGAAGTATTGCGAGAATACAACCAATGTTTCGGTGGACATATTGTGTTTCTGAAGATGCCTAATCCATGAGTAGAATAGGAAATTGGAAATTAACTCAGCAGAATAGGGATGGAAATTGGTTAATGCTGCAAGAAGTAGTTTCTTCACGAAGGATGTAGCGTCACGTATGAAGAGAATTAAATAATTAAGATAAATAATTTAGTATCATAAGGTTTTACCAATATTATAGTCCTTTACCATAAGACTTAGTCTATTTTTTTCATATATTTTTTAAAAATAATTTTCATATTTAACTAAAAAAATTTTAAAGTTCTAATCAATAACATTTAGCTCTCGGTTAAACTAACATAAGAAACGATATAATATAGTTTTTTAGATAGGATCAACATTTATTTTCTAAACCACCGGTTAGGAAAAGAGGCTGACCACTTCAAAGGCCAAAATATTGAAATATTTAGTTTTCACACCTACGCGATTCTCTTTACAAGATGAAGGGTGTTTAACCCTTCACCTTTCACGGTTATAAAGGTTTTAACTTCCAATAATTTTTTTATTAAAGCAACTTTATCGGAGTAATATATCAAACAGTTACATAATGCATATAAAAAATGAAATATTTATTGGTATACATTTACTTCTTATTTATTTATATACACTTACTAACTAATTCATTATAAACCCACCACATTGATGTAGATTCTTTTTATTTCTGTAATAACAAATGCTCTTTTTTTTTAATTCTTCATTCACGCACGTTTATTCCTTTTGTACAATGTATTACTTTTCCTAGAATAAAATTACTAATTCATTAAGAAAAGTAGTCGTGTGAATGTCTGGAAGACAATGATTGAGATTAGGGTGGATATTAAAATTCTGGTTTCATATATGGTTAAAAAAATTCTGACGTTGGTTAGATATGGTAGCTTGAGTGACGAATTGACAATTTTCTTTTATTTTTGGATTTGACACATAAGAATACAAAAAATTAAAAAAAAAAACCTGTACCACTACAACCCTGAACGGGTCTGGGGTACAGTACATGGTATAGACTGTACTGTTTCAAGGTTTTTCAGGGAGGTGATTTGTCATAGATCACACTCAACCGCCAGATTTCCCCCTTTATTTTGGGTACCCACCTATAGAGGCTGGGTGAGGTCCAGGAGGTTCCTAGATCCTATATGATCCATCTCCGGCTGCTAACAGACAAACAAAGGTCCGGATTTGGAACCAGGATTTTCAGCATGGCAACTCCGTGCTCTACCACTGAGCCACTCCGCTCCCAGAAAACTAAAAATACATCACTGTATACTGTTTCATGCACGCCCTTCATGAAACTATAACATATTCATACAGGGATGCCATTAAATAATTATTGAAGATAATGACCCAAAATTCTTTATATTAATGAAGAATTTATTTCAAGGCCCACAAAAGCTCTAGATTGGATCCCTTTATAAAACCGGTTGTATGTTTTTATCCTATTTACTTATCAGTTAAAATCAATATCTGAATTTAATAATGAATAATAAAAGAAGCGTTAGATGGTCCCCTCCAAATGTCCCTCCCACCCAAAGCATTCCATCCTACAGAAATATCCAACATTATACACAGATTACCTTCCCGCAAAGCTCCTGGGCACGACCTCATCACAATTCATATCTTAAAACACCTTCCTAGAAAAGCCATTCTATTCCTTACCTATATATATAATGCTGTACTCCGCTCCACATATTTTCCTGACCTCTGGAAACTATCCATTGTAAAAATGATACCCAAGCCTAAAAAAAACCCAGAATACCCTTCCTCTTACCGTCCTATCGCTCTTCTACCTTGTATGGGTAAAATCCTTGAAAAACTCATCCTCAAACGATTGCACCCCATCCTTGATGCAAATCACATAATTCCAGATCACCAGTTTGGATTCCGAGCATCCCACTCCACTATTCAGCAATGTCATCGTGTGGTGGATGCAGTCTCCTCTGCATTAGAACGTGGATCATATTGTTCGGGCGTCTTTCTTGACGTGGAACAGGCCTTCGACCGAGTCTGGTATCCGGGATTGCTCTATAAACTCCGTAAATTTCTACCGCCTACCTACTTTCTCATCCTTCAATCCTATCTCACAAACAGAACTTTCCAAGTAAACCATAATAATGTCTATTCATCCCTCTTTTCCCAATCTGCTGGTGTTCCTCAAGGTAGTATCCTTGGCACAATCCTTTATACAGTTTATACAGCTGACATCCCAACTCATCCTAATCCTATCCTTACCACATATGCTGATGATACATGTGTATTATCAGTCAATACCAATCCAGTTATTGTATCCCAAAGCCTCCAATCCCATATCACTGATCTTGAAGAATGGTGCCAGAACTGGAGAATTAAAATAAATTCTCAAAAATCCCATCAAATCACTTTTACCTTACGTCGTAAACCAATGACTTCCTGCCCTTCAGTATCCTTTAATAATATCCCACTTGTGCCTGTAGAACAGATCCGATACTTAGGGTTGCATCTCGACAAACGATTAACCTGGAATCCTCATACAAGACTGAAAAGACAAGAAACCGCTTGGCGTTTCAGGCTACTTCAACACTTACTAGACAAACGCTCTAAGCTCCCATTTAATTACAAAAGACTCATCTACATGACCATCATACGACCTATTTGGACTTACGGAGTAGAGCTTTGGGGCTCCACTAAGCCATCAAATTTTTCTCGTATCCAATCCCTACAATCCAAAATCCTTCGTAAAATCCTCAACGCTCCTTATTTTGTTAAGAATATAGTCATCCATAACGACCTTAATGTCCCATTTGTTGCTGATTTGGCCCGAACCCGGTATCTATCCTTTCATAACAAACTTCATTTCCACTCAAACCCTCTAGTTTCAAACTTAGCTTCCTCTTCAATTCCCGATAATCCTCCGAGGCGTCTGAGAAGAAGATGGCCACGTGACCTTCTTAGTTGAACATGCGATTTGAGTACTACCAGTGGGTAGTTTCTCTACTTGTCATTATATCATGTCATTATGTATCACTCAGCCAATTTACTTGTTATATTATTGTAATATAGTTGTAAATATCAATAAATAAATAATAAAAAAAAAAAAAAATGAATATTTTAATAACCATTAACATAGTGGATCTGGATTAATTAGGTAAGCAAAAAAAACAAAAACATTTAAACAATCGTAAGTTATTTCTAAACTTATTCTTTCAACTTCATAGATTGTACAACTTTTTTTGTTGATAATTTATTTATAAAATGAGATATTACCACGAATGATTTGATTTAATAGCATCGCCAAGAAACACATATCTGTAAATGAGATTAATATAGAGTGCTTCGTCTAGTAGGGACATGGTCGAAAATTTCCCAGATTTCATCATCTTCGGTGTGTCTGTCTCCAGGTCTTCTACTCTCGATATCCTCCACTGTTCATATGTGTCCGTATCTTCTTCCGAAATACTCTATTTTATTCTTTTTCTACTCCCATCCACTTTCATTGAGCGTGGGGGATATTAGTCTCTCCTTATTAACCGGAATTTATTATAGACTGTCCCTTCTAATATCTTTTCTAAAAGTCATTTTAAGTTAATCTAGCCTTTCCTGAATTCTTTTACTTGTTTTTATGATGCAGGTACGTGGACCACTAGCGAAACAGAATTATGACCATCTCAGATAAAAGAATAGTCATTTCCTTCACTTCTTCCGGTAGTTTTTCTTGAAGGTATGAGCACTCTCTTTAATTATATCGACAGTTTCTAATTTGGGAGACCTTTATTTTCTATTCAAAGCCCTTAAACAGGTGTTATGATTAATTCTTCCACTTATTTGCCTGCTCAAAGAACAGATTGTCATATTTTATATAATGAAAACCAACTAAATCGTGATGTAGAATTATTTTATACATATCAATATGCTACTTGAATAATTGAGATGTTGAATTGGTATACGTTTAGGGGCGACCTATGATCTAGCGGTTAGCATAACTACCTGCTAACCCCAAGATCGCGGGTTGTAGCCCTTCAGGTGGCCCTAGGATTTTTTACTCGATTATGCCGTACTTCGGATGGGGTGTTAAATGGGCCCCGAGCCTTTATGATGTTAGGTACTCGTTAAAAATCCCTATCCAAATTAAACCTAGATAGGCAAAATTTAGAGATTCCACTGCTTTTACAACTAAATATTTAAGTTTCTAGTAACTACCCCGTCCATAGAAATTAAACCAATTCTAGTGATTCTTTCTACCCTATTGGGATATTACTACTGAATATAATCTGAGTATAATTACTACTGAATCAATCAATTATTGAAAAATTATTTTTGGTAGGGTAAAAACTTAAGGGTTCCCGTCACCGATATGATCGGCATAGTCGTGACGTGAAGTGCGAGACTGGCGACTATCTAGCGGCCTGTGTATGAGTAATAGAATTGGTTTTAGTCAACTTTATTTTAAATACTAGGATTCGATTGGTAAAAGAATAATAATATTTATTTAAAAGGTCGTTTAATAGTTGTGAAAATGTAAACTAATAAGCTTAAAACAGTTTGAGCCCTTAGTTGTTCCGCCTATTCATGGATGAGGTAGCATCCATCAGTAGGAGAAGAACTGAGAGAACATGTCTGGGGCGAAGGAGTCTGTATCCGGTTGTAGTCCAGTTTCTTCTTTATGCGGACGATGTAGTGCTGATAGCTGACTCAGTCGGAAAGCTGCTACAAGCGGTGACGGAAAGGTGTGAAGAACTCCGACAAAAGGGAATGGTAATCAATGTCAACAAAAGTAAGATCCTGCAAGTGGGTGGGCGGCAGGAAGAAGTTCCACATATACTGCGATGAAAAGGAAATGGAAGTAGTGACTGTTTTCACTTATTTCGGCACAGTAGTAGACAGGAATGGGAAGCTGGACTCGGAAATATCCAATAGGATTAATAAGGCAAATACAGTTTACTACCAGATTTTTTATACTGTTGTAGGAAAACGGGAGGTAGGAAGGAACGTCAAACTCCACATCTTCAAGTCAGTGTACCTGCCGATACTGCTGTATGGAGCTGAAAGCTGGGTATTCTCCAATTAAGCCCGGGTAACAGGGAGTTGGAAAGAGGAAGAACAAGGAGATTCTGGGTTGATGAGTGAAATGTGTGTATTTTTTTGTGAAAACATCATTTTACATTGGGAATATTCTTGTCGTTGTGCATGGCATTTGGAGACCCAATGATTTGTGAAAATTGTCGTGGCATAACCGTAATATCGTGCCTAAATGTAATATAACACAAGAAAAACTATAGATAAATTTATGTATAGATGAGAAATAGATGTTTACTTTTCTTATATAATTATTATCTTCCATATAAGTAGGAACTAACTGAACAATCGATAGTGTGACCTATCGTATGTGACCAGCTATCGACTATCACCCACCACTAGGTCAAAGTTATAAAGTCAGACAGATCTGCAGGCTGGGGGGGGGGGAGAAGAAGGGCGGAGGTAAGATGAATGGTTTGCAATGGGAAGGCTTCCATGCAGGACGATGGTTGA
Source organism: Troilus luridus (assembly GCA_964056705.1). NCBI lineage: Eukaryota > Metazoa > Arthropoda > Insecta > Hemiptera > Pentatomidae > Troilus > Troilus luridus. Next base: position 80,258,163 of record OZ057414.1, on the reverse strand, counting down.
TGATGCGTTATCGTATCAAAAAAAAGAAGTAGAAGCTGTCGTGGATCTAAGGTCAGAAAGGTATAAGATTCCTTATACATAAATATGGCGTTAAAATTGTTTATACAATTATATAAATATTAATATAAAATTCGCATTGAATTTACAGTTCGAATCTTCATGTCGTTACTTGTAGTGTGATTCGAAATAATCCAAGGAGCTTTAACAATTTTTATAAAATTTTGGACTGTGTTGTTCATAAAGTTCTGCTCTGTATGTGCAAATAGGTTTTAGTATACTGTTGTAGATTAGACGTTTGTTTTATAAATCAAATGAAGATCTGTAGTCCCGAAGATGTAATAGTTGTTTTAGCGCCTTTGCTACCTTTTGGATTTTTATCCCTCAATTAATGATCGAACATTAATCTTTCACGATCATGATTCAAATCTAGTGCCCTCGTGTCCATAAATTTCCAGATAAACCACTTTGGTTGCGTAAAGACGGTATTGTGCATATCAGGTATTGATATAATTTCAAACAGCCCTAATCTCAGGGGTGTCATTACTTCAGGTACTGATACAGTAACACCATAGCTCGAGGAATGAAGTAACTTTTAACTAGTAGATAAAGTCCTACAGGTGGTGAAGTACCCTCAAGTTGTGAGCGTTATCTCCCTCTCTTATCGCTCGACCGTGTCCATTGCCTTGGAGTAGAAATTATCCCCTCTGATTGGTTTTTAAACAGATTAAAAGCCCTGCGTGTTATTTAGTACTGTCGAACTCTCTATGGATTTGAAATTCAAAACAGGCAGTTTGTATCGACCGCCAAGTCAGCGACGTATTAATCAAAATGATTATCTCCGGACATTCAGCACTTATAGATGTCACTACGTAATGGATCTGTAATTCGTTTTGTATATTAATCTCACATTTCTGGTTCAATTATACTTTAAATGATTGCTTCATTGTCGTTACTAGATTGTAATTAACTTTTATAGATTAAATATTGCATTGTTCCTTTAATCAGAATATATAATTGATTGAGGCTGTTTGTATAGTAAAAATTTATGTTGCAGTTTGATAATTTGCAGTTAAATCATTACCTAATCTACCTATACTCTGAATACTAACCAGAGAATACCAATGGTTGACGAAAACTTACGGATATACTTCAATTACTTTCACCTAAAACTACGCGGACATCTAAATCCATTAATTAAACATCTGGCCACAACTTTCTCTAAATGCCTGAGAACACTAGAATGAGATTAAAAAGAATGTGATACATTATCATTGTACATCGAAGCAAGCGAAGGGAGAGGTAATGCTGAGTTCTTCTTCATACCTCTCTTGTCATGTTTTATTCTACCGTCAATCAATCTGCTGATTGTCAATTTTTTGTATTTGACAAGTGCGGATACAAATATAACATGAAACAATATTATATATACTTGATTGAAAGATACATTATTTATTTATATACAACATATATATTGCAATTTAACAACCTAATTTCGTAAATTTCAGCAAATATAGATCTTATTCCGCGTATTGATGCATTATGTTGCTTCATATGAACCTTTGATATGTAATTTTCATTTTCAAAAGAAATATTATTTAGCAAAACAACTTTATGAAATCGAAACATTTTTATTATAAATATTAAATGTTTATTAATTTTACCCTCATTTTCCATACATTTTTACCAACGTGTTATCGAGCAATTCCTGAATAATTCAGTGTTTTGTGATGAGCTAAAAATCCAAAACGGCTTATATAACTTGAGATTTTATATAGGGTCCTCCAATTTGTTTTAAGTAGATTACGAGTGGAATTGCATACTTGTCGATAAAAATCAATAGCATAACTATTTTTTTTAGAATTAAAAAAAATAGTCCTGCCACCAATATAAGCATTGGTATTAAAAAAGTTATTTTTTGAGCCAGTAGAGATACAGCGAGGACGCCAGACTGGTAAAAACTAATTACGAAGATTACTCTACTTAATTTTATTTTTGGAGGGGGGAGTGATATAGTAAACATCTGGATTAAAAATAGTTTATTCCTATCATTAATATAATTACTATTTATATTAATTTCTGGAATACGTAAATTATTCATATTTTTTTTATTTATGGAGAGTTAATGGCTGCTGATATTATTTTTTAAATAGTATTTACAGGATTAAAGAACGTTTATATATTTTTTTTATTTCTATGTTTGAAGTTGGTCTTTGTCCTGCCTTGTTGAACACTACGTGTTAATCAAAGACCTCAAGCCGCAATAATTTGTCTCGGTCCTCCAGCGCCCCGATCATAAATTATTCATTACTATCCCAGTCGGATAAATGCCCCATTGTTAGAAATCGCAGCGAGCCAAGGGTCAATTTGGGTTACTTGTGCAGTGGAAGCACTGGTCTGTAGACAATAATTGCTGCTATTATATCCCTGATATATTTACTTAGGGTTGTCTCCTTGGGTTTGTTTTTCGACCTTGTCCAGAAGTCCAGGAGAATCAGACCGGAACAGATAAATCGACACTCAGATCTCTAGCAAGTGTTTATATAATTCTTTTTCTAGTAGGATTCTCCCACTATAGGTCGGAACGAATGCATCAAAAGCGGAAATCAAACCAACAAATTGATTTTTGTAGCAATCTCAAGGGCTAATTGCTACGATAGTATTCATCTAGAGTGGGAAATATATAAACAGAATTCGAATGAATTATTTTGAAATTTTGCTCTACCCATGGTGCTCCCGGGTTCGAATCCCGGCCCTGGACATATCTTTTCTTTTCAAATAAAAATATTTTGTTTTTCGTTATTATTTGAAGCATTTGTGTTCAAATGCGGATTACTTTGTAACACAAACCGTGACTATTCCTTATTTTTCGATTGTTCAGTCAAGTTTTTTTGTCTAAAATTGATATTTTGTCGCTTTATTTTTAATTGTCCACAAGTCCGGTTCTGAATCTGAAGTTTTGGTAACATTAAATTGTCTAAACCAACGAAAACAGAAAAATATTGTATCAATTATTGAAATTTTTGAGTTATTCCCTTTTGATGATGAACGCCTCAATTATTATTTGGCCATAGATTTATATACCCATCTAAAAAGTGATGAAATGTATTAGGCGTTCAGGATCAAATGCAGATAACTCCAAAATTTCAAACATTGACTTTCTCACATTTTTAGTTAGTTTGATAAAGAAATTTTGTCTACACTTTTTCTCCTCATTACTGTTGGTTTTGGTCCGGTTCTCAACTTGAAGTTTCGGAAGCATAAATATTTACTTGATGAAACTTAGTGAAAAACCTGAAAAAATCAATCTTTGAAATTAGAGTTTGACCAAGAACGCCTAATTTCATTTGAAAATTAATATTTGATATATAAATTCTTATATTGATGGGTATGAAAATATATCGGCTTATCTATAGGCTAATAATAGTTCATTAGCATTTTACTGTAGCAATGCAATTATTTTCTCCTGCAGTTAATTTATTACACTTCTATTTATTAGCGATAGGCTACTTAAGATTAATTTATTGGTGCTTTTATCATATAAGACCTCTATCACTGATAAAAAGAGAGGATTTAGCAATCCTCATATAAACTTTTGACGTTTGTGTTTGTTTTCTGTTTGTCGTATTTTTGGTTTTTCATTTATAATACATAATGCAAATAAGGGAACTTCCGAAGACAGAGACCGAAGCGATATCATACCTCAAAATAAATAAGCGTAGAAGTGTAAAGAAGGTCACAACATGAAATTATGTTTTAAAACAAAGACTTGGATGTGTCATTTGAGAAGTTGCAGAACTGCAGTTAAAGATTTGAAACCTGTCCTGGTTCGACACTGCTATTTGTTGATGTCTTAACATAGTTCTAATTTTGATGCGAGGAAATGCTGTTAAATTTTGTTCAGAAAAACTAATCATGTTGTGTGGTATTGGATTGCAATAAAAGGGAGAGGGAAAAATATGAGGATATAATACGATTGTCAAATTTATTTAAGGGTCTGTTAAAGTAAATATTAGATATTACAGTCATAGATTGGCCAGTAAATAATATATACATGTGATTACCATTAATTAAAAATTATTATTATCTAAATTTCAATGTTATTCAATACAAAAGTCGTAACGTTAAGCAATCTTTGGCGCCCGTGTAAGAGGAATTTATTTTTCAAAACCTTCTGGCAGTAAGGAAATATATAGTACCAAATACAAAATACAAGCTCAGTTGTGGCAAGACCGGAAATCCAATTCGCTAATGGGGTGAGGGTGGGGAAGAGGTTAAGAGTCATTTGTTCGGTTCGACAAATAGCGAAACTAGAAAATCCGAGAGGAACGAAAATTAGAAAAGTTTTGACTTGGAATAGGAACATCTTGGAGGCTAGATTCGTAGTGTAGTTTTCAAATCAATACAATAATTTTAAATTCTTGAAAACCATCAATAATTTGTTCAGTATAACAACCAAAAAAAATAATAAATTTTTTAAATTAAAAAACAGTTAATGAAATGAATGTGTGTTTCATTATTTGTATGAATTATTTCTTAATGTGAACCTTAAAAAAAAATAAACTGGTTTCGGTACTTGTGTATTAGATGCACCACCAGAAAAGGCCAATGCTGTACGCATGCGCAAGCAGTTACATTTTATAACAGTTACATTTCTAACAGTAACAGTCACATTGTTTACAGATTCATTCGTCTTTGTTTCTTCCTGTGTTCTAGAGTTGTTGTTTCTTCATTTTTCTTTGTTGCTGATTTGTTGTTTGTTTGGTGGTTAGGGGTGGATAGGGATGGTTTTTATTTTAAATTGTTGATATATTCCATTATTTATTCCTATTATTATTATATTTATTTATATTATATATTTAATTATGTTGTTGTATATGTTATATATTCAATTATATTATTATTAGTTCTATTTGTTTATTTCCATTATTATTATATTGCATGTTATGTTATGCAAATTCTAACCTCAATAAAAATATTTAAGAAGGTTATCCAAGGTAACTGTTAGATATGTTACTGTTATAAAACGTAACTGGTTGCGCATTGGCCTTTTCTGGTGGTGGATCCAATACACAAGTACCCTGGTTTCTAATAATGGATTGAATTATCCAGTCAACTTTTTTCAAATTAGATTAATAATAATAGCTAGTCTAAACTGTTTTTATATGTATTTATATTCTAAAAAAATAAAAATTAGTACAAGTACAAGTAGAACTGTTCGTTTTATCATCAATAGACAAAAATAATATTATTATTATTTTTTTAAATTCATTGTAAATATTATAAATTAAAATGATTTTGTTAACATCCCAACATTTCACAGTACGTTAAAGACGTTGTTCATTCTAAACCTGTTCATTTTACCTGCTCTACCTCCTTGTACCAGAGGCAGAGCCCTCATCACCTCCTAGACTACAACTAGATAAAATGCCCATCTTGTAGTACACCAGCATTAGTACAGTAGTAGACGAGAAGAAGTGAGAAGAACACTTGCATGTTATACATCACATGATGGAGTGTAACCCTCAGCAGAGCGCCAACAGAGTATTAGGAAGCCAGCAACCACCCAAAGAAATATGCCATTCACAGATGCTTATCACAGTAACTAAAATCATGTTAATTTTGTATTTCTTATCATTATACTATGCACAGATATAATGCCTTTTATTTCATTTCTACCTGATATACAGTCCACTAACACCATAGAAAGAAGGTACCATACCCCACCAAGGGAAGGCATCATCTCTAACTCAAACAGACGTTATAAATCACAGATTCAACGAAGAAGGAACGACTACGTTTAACTAATTAACGTTGACACCAGCATAAATTATTGTATGGATTGCCACAAGTTTATGCAAATAATTGTAACGATTAAGTGTATCAAAATAACCCTTTGAAATTTTTAAACGGTAATTTTTAGATCACCGTATTTCCCGAAAAAAAGAGCCTTTCGTTTCTAACCACATTCTTCAATTATAATACATTTAGTTGATAAAGAGATTATTTTAAATTAGCTATAAAGTAAAAAATCCGATATAGTGGAAATCATCCAGCTCAATCGACTAAGATGAACCGCTGGAGGCGCCTTGCGCCGAACAGAGACGAATGCCAGAAGAAATTAGCAGAGGCCAAGGCTCTCCAAGGACTGTAGAGCCTAGTAATAAATAAAGTGATAATAATAATAAAGCAACATTAATTTCGATGTGGAAGCATAAGGGTTTCAGATCAGTGATCATCTCTCTCGAGATTAATTGTATAAAACGTACGAGGTATGAATAACACCGCTAACTAGTTAAATTAAAGCAATCACGGACTAAATGATAATCCAGACTGCACATATATTTTTATTGTAATTGATAGAAATTATAGCCTGAGCTCATATGAAATTGTTTCCCTACCGCTTTTAATTGGTAGTGTCTCAAGGTCTTGTGTTCCTTGGGCTGTTCAGTTCAGTTGATGTACGCCCTCAGATTGATCTAAAAACGGAAATAGATATTTTTCTTTTCATCTCTGGTTATGGGTAATATGTAGTTCTAATTACGGTAATATATTTTTCACTTGTACAACTCCCATTTAAGTATTATTTGTATATGGATGGTTCAATTCTAACTGTAATCACTCATACTCTTTCCTCTTTGTGGTCGTCCATTAACAATCTGTTTATAAAATGTATCAATTCGATCTTCATGAACATATCGCTCTTTCAAATAAACGATATTACCCGTTTTACCTCATTAACATTGGAATTAACTGACTGATAATTTAAAAAAACAACAACTTTATACTTATACATCTTTTACACTCCTAAGTATAAATGACTAAAAAAAAATTAAAATCAGAAATCATAATAGGGTCTATAAATATTTTATTTTTGTTGGATGTCTTTCTGGGTATAGTATTTACATTAAGACTGGAAATATTCAATCAGCCACGTTCGTGCATTTTTCGAATAAATAAAACATAAATTAATAAAGTTGATTAATCAGAATATAACATCTGAGCTTGACAACTCAGACAAAAATAAATCAAAAGACAAAATCTTTTTTTTATATATCGCTTCTAAAAGAATAACGACATAACTCAAAATTTGGCATTTTTGAGTTAAGCCTTCAGTAGCAATTGTATCGGCTGAAGCTTTTTTTTTACAAATATTTCATTTCCAACATTTTTTTTTTTTATGGTCATATTTTGAGTTAGACTTGAACTGGAAGATGTTTTATGGGGATAATGAAATAAGTTAACATAAAAAAGTTCCAAGGCTTTAAAATAATGTCTAACGGGTTAATTAAAAATTTCAATGCCATCACTACAATAGGAATGCTTTAATGATACCCAAATTTTTATTTTTGATTTCACTAGGAGCTTTATAATACCTCTTTAGAAAAATTAGATTTTTTGGAGTTATGGCGCTGTTCTTTTGAAGAAGCGATATTTCATGACTTCTTTCGTTTAATAATGCAGTACTGAGAAAGCTTACTGTTTATCACTTAAATGTCTATTTATAGAATTTAGCTATGAATTATTTTATTTTTCTTTGTCGCGAAAAACGATCGAAACTTATTAATTCATCAATATTTTTGTATAAATGTATTCATTGAAGTTTACAAATGTATTATGACATTACAACCAGTAAATAAAGTAGAGAAACTACTCTGTGGTTAGTCCTAATAGCAACAAATAGCAAGTTACAGCTAATCTGCTGATTTTTTTACTTGTTTTTACTCGACAGGTGTGGGTGCGAATCTAAATAGAAAAAAATGAGTTTAAATTAACAATAAATAAACACCTACACTTACTAACTAAAACTAGTTTGGACTTTGCATTACAAATTCACGACCTCGCTAACACAGACACAGAAAACGACTGCAAACTTTTCAATCAGTAGTACCTAGACTTATCATAGTATGTAAAAAAATACAAACGGTTAAAAAACAGATACGAACATACTACAAACAGTTTCAAGAAAAATTAAACGGGCACCCAAACCCATTAATAGAACAAATGGCCACGACTCTAATGCCAGAGAACGCTAGGAGGATACTAAAAAGAACGTGGATGAGGGATCTATTACCATAGGAAAATGAATCAAGCCACAGGAAAGGTACTCAATAGCACTGTTCTTCTTCATAACTCTCAAGTTATTATGTTCTATTTTACTGTCAGCCAATCTGCTAATTGCCAATCGTTTTTACTTGACAGGTGTGGGTACGAATATAAAGAGAAACAAAAATAAACAATATTTCATAATCGCTAATTAACGCTAGTAAATTAAAATATTTTAAATGAACTTTTCCCGGACGATGGTGTACTTTGGCCGAGAACTCTCGTAGCCCTTCTTTGGCTGGCTAAAAGGGTTTTCGAGGATTGAAGAAAGCCGCCTTATCTGGGACGGAGCAGCTTTCATGCACGGTATTCGTTTCCTTACAGCTCGCCACCTCCGACAAGATTGCCAACACCTCGAGGTATTCATCTCGTTAGGTATTTGGGCCAACTCTAGTGAAAAAGCTGGTAGTGAAAAAAATACGATGATCAAAATGCAGGATTACTCGACTATTCATTCGTGTCATGAAAAATTATCATCATAAGAGACTTTAGTTATCGATTTATTTATTTTTAAATATAATTTTATGACATATGCACTTTAAAATTTTACTCCTTGATCTCTTAAAAAATAAATTAAATGAAAAAAATATAATTTAGTTTTGCATTATGTAGGGAGCGGAGAGGATCAGTGGTAGGGTTGCCGTGCCGACGATACACGGTTCATATTCCTCAGCTAGCAAATTTTCTTTAACCCTCTATTACTGACATGGTTTTTCCTTACGCGCCTTACTGACACCTGACTTTAAAATTGATTAATAAATACGAAATAAAATATTTAGACATTGTATTGCTTGTTATTACTAATATGAACCTTCTTGCATTTCCCACAATGTATGATTTTAATACAAATTTCAGTGAAAAAATAACAAAGGAGATCAATGAAGAAAATAGTGAAAATCAAAAACTTCATATTTTAAAACTGGTGTATATATCACGAATTAATTACAATATATTTAATTTTGATTTCAAACAATTAAAAACCTATTAATGAAAATAAAAATACTTTAACAAATTTTTTCACAGGAGTTTCCACTAATAGCGGGTTTCCTTGACCTAGTGACGGGATGGCTTCCTTCCATAATGTTCTACCCAAGGTCTATTCTTCCCGTAGACCATGACCCATGACGGATTCCTCCACTTCGTTATCCCAGGTCTTCAACGTCTTCTTGGTCCCCTAATTTTCCATTGGTGGACTACTTTGGGTAGTCTTCCTTCAGCCATTCTTTTCAAATGCCCATAGCATTTCAGGCGTTTTTTCTCAATTTCTTCCAGAATGGTTCTTCCAGCCTCCATCTTTTCTCTGATGGTCGCATTTCTTACTTTGTCCATTCTGGATATTCCTGCCGCACGTCTCCAGTAGTCCATTTCTGTAGTTAGGTGTTTTTTCCTGAGATTGCTTTTCAAAGTCCGAGTTTCTGATCAGTATGTCATGATTCTTAGTAATATACTATTGTATATATTTTTTTTGGTTTGGCGATAATGTTTTTATTCAATAATACCGAGTTGACCATCTGAAATTCTTCTTTTTATTTCCATATCACATGCGCCATCTATCTCAAATATGGAGCCAAGATATTTAGAATGTCTAACCCTTTCTGGGTTCAGTTCTAAATCCTCACTATTGGCTGTCATGCGTTCCGTTTTCTCAGCATTAATAACTAGCCCTCTTGCTGGTATTCCTCGTTTAATTTTCTTGACATATATCTACCATCTTCCGTGTCTTGTGCAATGATCACCTCGTCATCCGTGAAGGATAGGTTATATAGGAACACTTTTTCTTTCAACTGAATCCCCATAGGTTAGCATTTCCACCTTCATGCTTTCAGACAAATATCAAGATAAATCTTCAACAGATAAGAAGAGGCACAAAAGCTCTGGAGCAAACCTTTGCTGGTTGGGAAAGACTCAGATATATATGGTTAAATTTTGACCTGGCTGGTGTTTCTTTTGTAAAATTCCTTTATGATGTCTATCAGACCTATATTAATGTTTGCATTTTGGAGGGCTTGCCATAATAGTCTTCGAGGGCCACTATCATACGCTTTCTTCAGTTCTATAAATATTAGTTCAATGTCTCTGGAAACAGTTAGATGTTTCTTCAACATTTGACTTAGGGTGAATATATGGTCAATGCATGATCTCCCCACTGTAAATCCTCATTGGTCTTCTGAACCTTTAACCCCATGCGTTTTTGTTAATAGTGTTGCCACTTTTTTCCCTCCATATTTTAAAAGTTAGAAATTACTTCTTGGCCCTGGTGCTTTATTATTTTTGTCTAGCTTTTTGAAAGGATGTAAACTGGATTGCATTTATCTAATAATTCCTTCACTCAATGAAACCTATTTCCAGTCATTTTTGCCATACAACTTTATTATGTGGATACGTTTCGACTATATGTCATTTTCCATCCATCAAGAATTTCTTTAACATCTTAGAAGAGTTATAAGTCAACTTTTCTCTTTTTTATTATTCATTGTCATTTGCTAAAATATTTTTCTTGGAGGTCCATTGTCCTCCATGGTCCTTTTGTTTATCAATTATTAATGGATTTTTGATTGTTAATACTTGCGCAAAGTTTGGTCCATTCTTCATTTTGAGCGATCCTTACTTCTTTGGTCACTTGTTTCTAATAACATTATAAATGGGCAGAGTGTATCATTTTTGTTACTTCATCAAGAGAGGTATGCTTCTTTTTTATCAATTCTAGAAGCATACCTTGATCCATTTGTTACTTTATCTATGCCTATCTCTTTTGGATCCTAATACGTCTGTTCAGGTATAAATATATCTGAGTAGAATTCTTCTCAAATGTTTCATCTAAGTTTTGATCTAATCTTCTTTGGTACAACCCTCTAATACTGTCATCTTGCCGCAACTGAATTTCTCTTGGACTGTTTGTCTTTAAGACATTTTTCTTTTTCCAAGGAAAGCCTTTAAGGAAGTAATGATCGGTTCCACATTCTACTCTTCTAGTTCTTGCATCGTGCACCGTCATCGACGTAATCTGCTTTGTTATAACATAATTTATTATGGAATAAAGGTTCTTTTTTGGTTGGTGCCATGTATATTTATGGATATTCCGATATTGGAAAAATGTGTTATTTATTTTCAGATCAAAGTTTTGACATATTCGGATGAGGCTTTCCCCATTATCATTGATAACATCCTCTCCAAACCCTCCAACTTTTTCTAAATTAAAATTATTAATATTTCAAGCAATTGACACTGTGTCATGTAGACTCCGTCATTAAGATCTGGTTCGAAAATATTAGCTTCTTTTTTCTCAAAAACATTTAACAAGGTGCGTATTTTGTCAAAAAATATCGGGTCATACATTTCTGCAAAAAAATAAAAAATACATTTTTTAAATTTAATTAACTGATCTTTATGAAGTTTTTTTGCGCTGATTTCAAAAATTACATTGGTTTGTTTTTTAAGTTTTTGGAAAAAGTACAAAAAAACGGCAAATTTTGGATTTGTTTTTATTATTTTAACATGAAGTAAAAAAAACAACAACGATACCTAGCTAAAATGAGCGTTAAAGTGATGAAAATGTGTTGTAAAGTTATTTTAAGTCTTTATAAAAACGTTTTCTTTTTCCATCAAAGCTTGTTTTGGTACTTTTTTGGCTGTGTTTTTGTGAATTTTCTCTTTTTAACGTCCAACAGTAGTCTGCCATTTTATATCTTGATGGAACTGTTCTCCTTGTTCCTCACTTACAGCCTCAAGATTGTCTGGAAAGTAGTCCAGATGTGACTAAAGGAAATGAACTTTGACACTCATGTTGCAGCCCAACATTTTGTAGTTTTGTAACAATTCAGAACCAAACCAAAAGTAACCCATATAAAAAGTAATAAAAAGTAACCCCAACACTCTTCAATCTCGGAAGACGAACCCATGAAAATGACTGAAGGTAGGGGGCATAGTGAAAAATTTAGGAGTGAGGAGATTATAGACAATATAATTATTGTGTGATTATTAATATTGCCAAAACCCGTAGTGCTGTAAGGCAATATAGGTCGGGGGGGGGGGGGGGGGAGGGTATTCCGGTTTAGCGTAGTCTAGTATAAATCACCTCCCTTCACAATCGCTGTCCAAGAAACAGTACAGTCTCTACGACGAACTGAGCCAACAACCTTCATGGGTTGTAGTGGTACAGGTTTCTTCTTTTTTTTTAAAATTATGTTGTTATTATTGGTTTATATAATTGTTTTTTCCGACCAATGACTGCAGGCAATCCATAATGTACATTAAATTATTTATTTTATTTTAAATTTGTCTGGTTGAAGTTTTTCAATTCAGGAATGAAATATCTGATATTTCATTTCCATGATATGATAACGTTTTTTTATAAAGTAATATTTTGAGTTGGTTCATGTTTGACTACGAAGTTTTATAGGATAATTAGATAAGTCAAAATAACAACTGTTTCAAGCTTTTAAAAAAAAGTTTAATAATTAATAAAAGATTTTCAAAACCATCATTCTAATATGAATGCTTTGCTTTACCAATATTCAAATTTTTATTTGCTTAACTCACTTCGTTTAATTTTGAAAGGACATGAAATTTCAAATACCTCTATTGAAAAATTAATATTTAATGCTTCGATGGATTCCATACACATGTATTAAAAGATTTAATAAATTCAGATATTCCTCTTCGGCGTGGGAAGTCCATTTCGGAAAGCGCCATGTGGGTGGTTAAGCAGGCATCCATTAATTAATCTCGCTAGGACATAATACACGACCGGTGGCTCTGCCAGGAAGATATTAGGCGTACACTTGTTGAAAACACTTTACATAACAAGTGCTGCTTCGTCGAAATAACTTGAGGATATTAACCGAAAAGGCGTACAGGAGGAGGGTTCTTCTGAATAATCCCTCCCTGCTTTGTTCCTTGTCTTCTTGCCAACGGCTTCTAAATTTAATCACGAGAGGTACTTTAGCGTCCTCTTAAAATTTAATATGTTTATTTGTCCTTATTATTAAAAAAAAAATGTGGAGTCTTGTCATCCCTTCATCCGTATCGAACCGGACCCAGAGAGTCAGGGTTTTCGGTCGCACATTAACGGATAAACAAGTTTTGCTGAAGACTACCATAAACTACTAAAGGAAACAGCATAAGGTGAGCACTGCACTCGATCCTGAACTCTAAGGCACAAGCTCCAACCTTACTTTTTGCATATTAAAAAAGGATACTATCAACTGATTGGGAACGTTAGGTTTTGCAATGTTAAAAAGTTTTGCAAAAGTAGAAAAGATATATTTTATTAATATCGTTGATTTTGGGAAGCCGTGACTAGTTATTTAAGATAATTATTCTAATTGTTTATTTTACTCCCTAATTTTATTTTAAATTGGATTCATTTCCAGATGCTTTTCGTTCAAGAATTCTTATATCAGTGAATTTAATACATTAATAATAGATGAAATTACAGTACAAAACGAGTGCACTTTACTGGAAAGTATGTGGGGAAAACCGAGGAACCACATCGAGGGCTATTGAATGGAAGAACTAATGTGAAGTTTCCTGAATGCCTCTGAATTGAATGAAATGGCAATTGCTGTGAGCAGTCAGGAAAATGAGAAATTTGAGGGAACCTGGACCTGACGGAATCCAAAATTATTATTACGACTGTATGACGTTGCTCCCATTAGACAGGATCCTTCGAAAAAATAAGGGGGAATATAAACTCATCTTTAACGACGAAGCGACCACAGTTAGCCACAGCTGGGTGAGCTGACTTCTCCCGAGTCTGACCACTGTCCCAAGACAGCTTCTTCGCCTGCCTCCACCACCGGTCTTCCTTCCAAAAGTAAATTCTACATCTCATGTCATTCGACTCTCGGCTTCCTCTGAAGAAGTGCCTCTTGGAGCCACTTCTTCGACCCTCCTTGCGAGTACGCTGACCTCTTTCTGTAGGACCCGATGAAGGGAAAAATAATTTTTACAGGCATAACAACACTTCTTAAGTTCCACTGCTGCCTACCACCCGTCTTTAAACACCAACAATTCATATTTCAACTTATCACTTCTTAAACCAAACAAAGCCTGAACGATGCATAGCAGTTTCCTGTCTCATAATCTAGTATTTATAATTCTTAAAATATGCTTCACATTATCGAAATCGATGGAAGGTCGCTTTTTCTTTGCCAAATATTTGGGCTATCTATTTATGAGGCCTAAAACTTTTTTTTGCTTATTATTTTAGGCTAGGTAAAGTTTAGTACAGGACCTTTTTCAGATCTTGAATTTATCCCTCAATGCATTGGATCTTTCACCCTGCTCCATGTATAACTTAAATACGACATAAGGGAAGGATGTAATATTCGCATTATGATTTATTTAATGAGCGTTGATTCAGATCCAATAATATTTCACTGAGATAATCGTCACTCATAATTGGGCCGGCAATTGGACGCAATACTGACACGACTGATTTCCCTACGTAATAAGAGGCCTATACATCAGATGGGATTGGTCCATTAATATACAAGAGCATTCGTTCTAATCAGCTCCGATGACGTGCAATCAGTCCTGGTAAACCACTCGCTGCAAATAATTTAACTTTATAATTGTCATTGTTCTGCTATCTCCGCAGTTATCATTATTTCTTCTTAGTGTTGTGTGGTACTTAAATATTATGATATCGTATACTTCGTACAATAGCATGATATCATAATAATTTATATTTTATAACAACATTAATAACGTAAAAAAAACAATTAAAAATCCGATTAGAACCATTTATGACTTCTACGCGGACGAAGTCGTGGGCAAAAGCTAGTATGTATTAAAACTCTAAATGACATTATATCTCGAATTGTAAACATATGAAGTATTGGGGTACTTATCATTCATATCAAGTATTAGGGGAAAGACTTTGATCAGTCCTGGCTAAAATGAGGATAACTTGACCGACTTTGTATTCATATATGTAAAATCCAAGTACTGGATATTTAGTTAGCCTTGATTGAGGTTATGGAACTTATAACAATTTAATTTATAAGTTGGATAATAACTGATTTTATTAATCTGAAAAGATTACATATTAAAGTTTTAAAAGATAAACAAGACATATTAATACACTATTTACATAACACAACTAAACAATACAAACCTGAAAAGATTAATTAAATTACAGGTTGTAATCCAACTAATAACGTTACACAGATTTTCATCTATTACTACCAAGTGATCTAATATAAATATGAACGTTCCATAACCTCAATCAAGGCTAACTAAATATCCAGTACTTGGATTTTACATATATTTAATTTAATGGACAATGGATTTGAATTTTCCTACCTATCAACATTAGGAGGCGGTTAACATTTGATCTATTCTGTGAATTAGAAAGGTTTCGTGCAGAAATAAAGTAATATTTATGGGCGTCGGCTTTGAAGATAGTTCAATTTAAAATTAGAGTGGTCGTAATGGGAAGAAACAAGAAACGGGCACTGTGATTGATAGGGTTAAATATTCTTTTTGTTTATTTAGAAAGTGCCAAGTTTATTTGTATATATAACTATTGTTTATAGAAGTTACGAATGGTTATGACTCACGTATGTTGGATGATTTTGTAATTCTGTTGATCCATAGATCTGTATAATTTGGCTTGCTTTATCTTCTTTTATTGTTTTTGTTGAACTTGGATATACCACATTCAATTATTGCAGAAAAAACCAGCTTTGATTCAGGATTTTTTGCTGTATCTGACCCAAAAAAATGTCAACTGTCCCAAACTCGGAATGCCAATTAAGGTTCGAGGTTGCTTAGGTGTAATCATAATACTCTCGGTTCCGCTCTTCTGATGATTTATCCAAAAAGGCAGGGGATTTGTTAAAAAAAAAAAAAAAAATTAAAATTGCAACATGTTTTGTAGTTCCTTTAGACTTAAAAATTGATTTCAATTTGCTGTTTTCTCGTATTTTAAAGAAACTTTGATCTGTTTCCCTATCCAATGGAAATGAGATTAACTTGTTCCATTTCGCCGTACAAATGGAGTTAGTTAACTTCTGTTTGTTATTTTCATCATTGACAATAATTATTTTGCTCCTCTTTTCAAAGCATTTAGCATTTAAGCATAAATATAACTGTACTGTATAAGAGAGATCGGGACTTGAAATGAATCAAAAATGTAAATTCTTCTTTTGACATACATTTATTATTGAAAAGGGTTAATAATAAAACACTTATAATGGAACGAGGAAGTGCTTGCACTAAACAACTTAAATATTCCTTTCATGATGAGAATAACAAATATTATTCGAATCATTTCCTACATTGAATAACCCTCACGTTTTATTCAGTACATAATTTATAAAGATTGATCGACCTAAAATTTGTGTTTAATTGCGTCTATGGCATATTTATTTGAAAATTATTTGTATATTTATTTATTGAATATTGTTATAAGGAGATGAAGAGAGAGCCTTTTTAATACGTTTACGGCCATTTACTTGTTGTATTTTTATAATGCAGTTGCAAATTTCAATGATTAAATTATTTAAAAAACATGTTTATCGATCGATAAAAATACAGTAGTTTCATAAATTTAAATCATTATCTTGACCAGGATCTCATGATAAGGATTTTTCACATCCGAAGACACGTTAGTGTGCCAAGTACTGAGGACATAATTTAATTTTAATAGGGTAATTTTTTAACAAACGCTGGTTGATTGTATAATAAATAATAGTTTATAAACCCCTTACCAAGAACCTATGCAGGGAAATTCCTGGGAGTAAATCTAGACACGAAAAAGAATCGGAACAGGCAAATTGGAGAAATGGTGGAAAAGGGAGAAAACAGACTTAAGCTCTTAAAACCCCTTGGAGGGACGACATAGGGAGCGATTCAGGATGTAATGGTATAAGATCTATGTCCGTCCGGTCTTGGAATACGGTTCTGAGATCATCTGTACGCCCGCTGATGCATCCCTAAAGAAGCTGGACAGCCAGCAGAACAAAACCCTGCGTTTTAGCTTGGCTGCACCGCGCTCGACCCCCGTTACAGCTACGCAACTGCAGACCACAGTAGAACCACTTTCTGGATTCGTGAGAGAGCTGCAATGTGCCTTCACGAGAGAATGCGAAGAATGGACCCAGGATTTTGGTAAAAATTACAAAATCCTAACTCAAAGGCTCAGGAATCTTTTATGCTGAAAGCCAAAGCTTTACTTGAGGAAAGAGGGTTTGACTGCGAAGAGAGGGAACCATTTATACAGCCACAATTTCCAATCCACCTTCTCGCAAGCAAGGCAGAGCTGCGACTCCTCCACAAGGTTAATAAGAAACAACAACAACACGCTATGAGCTGAATCAGCTGTTAAAAATTCTGGAGCAGGGGTTTACTCAAGGTATTTCTAATCTATCCTCATCGCTTTAAGAACATCGTCTAGAATAGCTGCTTGAGAGTCGATGAAGAGAGTAACATTTCAATCTTGCCTTCTAGACGATGTTCTTATCGTTTAGAAGGCAAGATTGAAATGTTACTCTCTTCATCGACTCTCAAGCAGCTATCCTTGCTGTTACTAGCATGAATGATATACCTTGATAGGTAAATCGCTCCTCTACGACCTGACACTTCGAGGCACTAATGTGGTCCTATAGTGGATACCAAGCCATTGCGGGATTTCAGGAAATGAAGAACCCGATAATCTTGCCAAGCGAGGAGCAGAATTGCCACAGCCAGTCCATCCAAAATCCTATGACTCACTACGGCGAATGATAAGATCCACATTTAAGGAGGAAACAATAAAAACACAAATAGACAAGGTGGAATGGAAAAGATACAAATGTCTAATAGAAAACCCGATCCCAGCTGACCACCCAAGAAGAGGTGCAGTAGCCTGCTTCCGCCTGGCAACTAGCCACGCTTATCTACAGAGTCATCTCCACAAGATAGCTTTGACTCAGGATCCTAGACACTTGTCCTGCTCTAACAGACATAAGAAATAAGACATTTGTCAATGAGCATTTGAAAAAATCTAGTTTATATTGGGCAGCATGAAAGGCACCAAACGACCACGGCATAAGAAAAAAAAGTTTAAAAACACGCTTTGATAGGAAAGAAATCGAAAAAGTAGGTAATAATTTCCACCAAGTGCAGAATTAGCATAGAGCGATGAAAAAGAAAATTCATTTAATCGTACAAAAGCGTTGCTTGCTTTTATGAAATTATTTTATAATCACCAAATAATATAATAATAACTGATAAAGAGATTATCAAAATGACTCTGCTTACCAATATGAACTAATAAAATATTTACAATCACCATCAAGGCCCCTACGATATTTTTTTCGATAAAATGATTTTTTTGTTCATTCACTCTATTATTATTTTAAACTTATTGAAAATTATTTTCTCCTTATTAGTTTTGTTTCCTATTAAAACGAGATTTATAAGTTTATATATTTTTATTTTAGGGCTTTGGGACTTCTTGCTTCTTTGCCAGATCGGACGTGCAATTTTCGCATTAGATGTTAAGCGTTGTTACCATTGTAAAAACGGTGTTTTTATAGACTTTTGGTTTTGGGCAACTTTTATTTTTTTAATATGATACGAGGAAAACTTGAAGACTATACATGAACGAACTGCACTTGATAATGATCGTGAATGATGTTCTCTTACATTAGTCGTATTTGCTATCCCAACTTCCTTGTTCTGACGTTGAATCCAACACCATGCGTCATTTGTGATCGCCATCTTATTCTTCTCCTCCCCTTTCCTCTTCATCATGGAACCTTTCAGACGTTTACATTTTCTTGCAGTAGTGGAGTTAACTGTTTTGTGTATTTTTTGGCTTCGACGTTTTCATGGGACTCCTTTTACTTAGTATAATCCCTAATTTAAACGCCACATTGATCAAGGTAGGACAGGACTTTTAGTTCGTAATGCGGTTAACGTAGATTTAGGATCAACGTTTTCTTAGCTGTTGGAATCCAATATTGTAAGAATCTATTTTATATCTATAATATCTCGACATGTCAGGCTATTTCAACACATATATAACATACTCTCGTCGCTCCGAATTAATATACAAAAGGCTCAGTATATAACCTTCACGCCCGCTCAAACCCACTTTTGCAAACACACTTGTTTCAGATGTTGCTACCTCTACGATTTCCGATAATCCTCCGAGGGATCTGAAAAGAAGATAGCCTCACGATAGCCTTTCTAATCTGATTGTACTATCTGAATACTACCACTGGGTATTTTCTCTACTTGCTTTTATCCATGCCATTATGTATCATTAATGATATTTTGGTTATAATAACGTGTAATGTTATAATACAGTTGTAAATTTCAATAAATAAATTTTAAAAATATTCATATTATATAATCAGGGTAAATTCAACTATTTCTAGTTACGAATTTGTTGGTTTTTATATTTGTTAAATCTATAAGCAATACCTTTAACCTGAAATAAAAAGTATCACTGTAAAGAGAAACTGGTAATTATTCCCCTCTAATTTGAATTTTGAAGAATTTTTGCTTTGAGCAGAAACATATTACATAAAACATTAAACTTGGGTAAAACTATTTTAATAAAGTGGTGTTGAATCTTTAAACCATAATGATATGAAATGATAGGTCTATCTAGTTTTGTTTTCACCATTATGCCACAACTCTACGGTCCCTCTAACTATTTACACAAATATTTATAAACCAAAACTTGATTATATATGTTTTAATTTCAAAAGAAGATTTTTTTTTTTTAAGTTAAAATTTCATTAGCCGCGTTGAGCGATAATCTGTAGTGAAAAAGCTTAAGGGCTCGCGTCACTGACATGAGCGACATGCTCGTGACGTAATGCGTGATACTTGCGACCCGTAGTGACCTGTGTATGATTATGATACAATATGATATGATACAATTTGTTTTACGCATTAAATTTAACTTTATTTAAAATGTTGGAATTCGATTAATATAAGAATAATAACATTTAACTAAAAGGACTATTAATCGTTGTCGTTTCACCTAAAATATTTTATTTGTCATAGTTAAATGTATTGTTTCAAGTTGCTAAAAGATGGAAATATACCAGAATTTCACTCCTGTCGGCTTTCTTCATGATTGCTTATCTAATTTTTTTTTCACAGACATTTTCGTTTATCAACCCTAACTGACTCATAAATATATTACATTATACATTATGGTTAAGTGAATGTGCAAGAAATGTTCAATTCTGATACGATTTGAAACTGTTCGCTGTGATGTGTTCATACATGTCTATGTATCTTTCATGTTTATGCAATTGGACAAAGGTAAGGAAATGTGCTGATTTCCATTTCCTACCAGAGCCCTCAGCGTCTCACCTCTTTGATCTTTATTACTGTTCCAATACTCCAAGTCTCCTTGGAGCGTTTGGAGCATAATCTTCTTAGAAGTAGGATGCAGTACGAGCATTCAAAGCAGAATTTCCACACTCCTTAGCCACGATCCTTATCATATATTACCAAACAATTTTTTACTTTTATTTTTATTTGTATTCCTAACTTTAAATTATGTTCATGAAAACAAGGGTGCTTTGTATTCAGGTTTAATATTTATTTATATATAGCATATACTCAGCGTATAGTGTGTCAGGCTCATAAATTTCACATCCAGGTTTCCATTAACGGGTAATTGACGAATGTAATCAACAAGGTAGTCAACACTTCTGAACCTCCAGTCCCCATAATTGCTCATGCCTAACGTTCTGCGGTGATGGCTCTGAAGTTAATTTAGTGAAAATAAATTTATAACAAATCTATTCCAGTTAGAGCACACTAACTCAGACTCTAATCGTGGTATCGCATGCCTCCCTGTACACAAAAGATAAGTTCATAGTGCAGGATGGTTATAAAAATTCCAATTTATTCAGTTGAATAGTGATACTCCAAGACAAATTGAATTTAATATCTTAAGATTACGTTATTATCTTTATATATTGTTGTTAGAAAGTTAGTGCTTATAGAAGTCCTGTATGGATCTCTGAACTACCCGATTGAAAATAACTCTGATCAAATGGAAAAATAATCAGTCAATTAAAAATTAAGGTAGTGTCCAAAGAGAATCCCAAGATGATAAACTCAGCCACCCGCTCAAGTAATTTCCATTAAAATGGTAAAGAAGAAAAAAAAGGTCGATATTGTTGCTTATAATTTCTGCAACCGTTCGATGAATATGTAGGCCGCCATGTTAGTGATATATTGTTGAGAGATGTCTTAGAAACCAAAATTGATGGTATGATGAAATACCCATATTTGTTAGCATGCAAAAAGTCTTTTGTAAAATATATTTTCGATATTATAGAAGAAGAGATGAAGTAATTTGATTAGCAGATAAGATGTAGAAATGTGTTCTCATTTGACAGAGGAATTATCATTTTATGTATTTCTATTGTAAAGGTAACTTAGTCATCCTCAGTATCGCACATTTTGCCAAAAGTACTAGTGTGAGCTTTTCTTGGCATTTGCTGGAAGGCTTTGCCATTCATCAAGTCATGTCCAAGTGCTTTCCTTTTATACCACTTTCTTATTGATTCAGTGACGTAGGTACGAGTGAAGAAAGCGTTGATAGGTCCGATTGTGCACTTATACTATAGTTTAATAGTCATAAAAATATTGTTGTACAAATTTACTTTATTCAAAACTGATGTCTTCTTAGTTTTATTTAAATTCTGTTGATTTTAGAATTCCGACTTCGACAATAGTATTGGTTTCAATTACTGCTTTAAAACACTATTGATTCCTTCTCATATATGGAAGTAAATTTATTTTCGAGGTATTTTCTCTTAGCACGAAATATCTATCTTACACCACCCTTCAGTTCCGCTAAAATAATCACATGAAGATCGGTGTTTTTATTAATAGAATTACCATTCCATTAGGAACTACTTTAATTTTACAACAAAGTCATTCGTTAGATTTCACTACATATATTTCACTCATAGTTCGATAAAGATATTGTTAAACAAATTCACTTTATTTTAACCAGATATCGATAAAATAAATTATTTTATAATTCTGAGTAGCTCGTCAAAACGCAGTTTTATAGATGGTGGATCCAGATATAGCTAGCTTCTACTCGAGACATGGTCTCATTCTCTGATAGTTATATAAAAAAAACATAGCCAAATTCAAATATTGTAGACAAGTAAAAAATTAATTAAGGAATTTAGCGACTTAATTCTATATTAGACATTTTTTAATCTGAATTCTTATATTTATTTAAGTTAATTTTTTCTGTTGTATTTTTTTATTCGATAATTATTATATTTTTGGGATTATTTTACGGAAAGAACATGCAAACTTTAATAGAAATCAATTATCGATCTTTTCTTATAAAAAATTTATGTGGTTCACACTTCATTGCAGTTTAGCAAGGGGATTTGACTAGGTCAGCTGTCGTAGATGCTTAACCTACTTCTGCCAATAACCTATTTGGTGGATTTCCCGATCTTCCTCCAGCCGGCCTCTAAGGGAGCAGAGATGAAAATGATTGCTCTTCCACCCCTACACAAACTCTTGAAAATGCCGGTAATTCTCTTCATTCAGTGAATAGGGGATGGTCGTTTTCAACGGTCACGTAAGCTGTCTTCTTCCTCCGAAGCGTGTCTCAGAGTGCCTCAAAGGTGGTGCGAGTTGTCACTACGTGTTCGGCAGTATATGGATCGCAAGAGGGTCGATGTCCCTGTCTTATAAAAACGGTGAACAGTAATTTAGTAATATAGAGTCCCTTCCGCGAAGTGTAATTAAACCGTAATGGGCAATTCTTTGTACAAAAGTAAAATATCATGTTCCACCTACGTTATATTAACGTTGATGTATATGTTTTCTTAATGGAGTTAAACTAAATGGCAAACCTTTTTGTTAATTAAAAAAGTTTTATATTTTCTGAAACCATTATTTTTCCATTTTACATAGCATTTAAGCATAATTACAAATAGCTCTGTTCTAAAGTATATTCTAAAATTATTTCCTCAAATAAAATTTGATGTTACATACTTTACAAAAATGATACCTTCTTAGTTTTATTTGAATTTCTTCGTTCTAGAAAAATCCGAACATTGACCCTAGTATTTGTTTTAATTATTTTTGCTTTTTAATTAACAATTAATTAATTAATACCAAATACTGCTACTATAAAGTATATCCTAAATTTGTTTCCATCACCAAAAGTTTGTTTTCCCTACTTTTAAAAACTTATTTCTTCTTAGTTTTATTTGAATTTCGTCGATTCTAGAATTATTTATAATTTTACTATAGTATTTGTTTTAATTAGGATTGGAGTGGGTCAGTGGCACTGAGTTGCCATGCCGGAAATCCTGGTTTGAATCCCGCTCCAGGCCATGACTTTTATTTAGTCTGATGGGAGATGGATCATATAGGATCTAGGACCCTCCTGGGCCCACCCAGCCTCTATAAAATATTATAAAAATAGGGTACCCAAAATAAGGGGGGAAATCTGGCGGTTGAGCGTGACCTAGGACAAGTCACCTCCTTGCAGAACCGTTGTCGATGAAACAGTACAGTCTCTACCATGGACTGAACCCGTCCCGTTCACGGGCTTTAGTGGTACAGGTATTTTTGTTTTTAAATTATTTTTGGGTTTTACTTAATAATAAATCAGAATTATAAATACTTATATTATACACAACCAAAATTTGATATTACATACTTTTCAAAACTGAAATCTTCTTAGTTTTATTTGAATTTCGTCGATTCTAGAATAATCTATAGTTTGACCGTTATATTTGTTTTAATTATTTTTGCGTTTTGATTAACAATTAATTATAATTACAAATAAAATACTTCTATTGTGAAGTATATTCGAAAATCATTCCATCACCAAAAGTTGACTGATGCTTTCTTAGTTTCATTTGGTTTTGTTGATTCTAGAATAATCTAATCTGTGATAAAAAAATTAATAGCTGGACAGGCGCCTGAAGCTGCCCTTGGCCGTCTCCACTGCCTTTTCCCAATCGTTCCGGCAGAGCCAAGTCTGCTGGACTCTCCAACCTTTCTCATGTCCTCAGATACCGCGTTCTTCCAACTTTCCTTTGGTCTTCCACGCGGTCTTACTCCGTCTGGGGTTCCGTAGTACAGTTGTTTGGCTGGTCTGCTATCATCCATCCTGATCAAATGTCCATAGAATCCGCACGAAATGGGAAACTTGGAGGTCGTCGTATAAGTCGTAGACCTCTTTGTTTTTTCTCAAGCGGTACGCCTCATTTTCTGATTGGTCCTTGGATGCGTCTCACCACTTTTCTTTCAAACCTGTCAATCTTTTCAGCCAGACTTTTGCCTAGGGTAGGTCAAAACAGTTCGAATGATAGACCTGTACAGGATCATTTTGGTACCCCGACTTAACAATTTACTGCGGAGGATATGCCTTAAAATATAAAATATCACTGATTAATAGTTTTAATTACCAATTTATTACTGATTCCTTTCCATGTATAGAAGTAAATTTATTTTTGTTGTATTTTCTTTTATTAATACATTATCTGTCTTACAGTGATTACCACCCTTCATTTCAGCTACAATAATCAAATATAGTTCATGTGTGATAGATCGGTATTCCTGTTCATATAAATATCACTCTTTTAAGTAATGCTAATATTTTTTTAAAAATTAACTCCTAGGGTTTATGTGTGGTCAATTGAACTGTTTTTAAAAATGGAAACTTCGTTCATTATGAAAGCTCCATTCATTTTTTCGTTCACCATCCAATAGTCGCTAAAGTTACTGTTATGAATGTTTGTATACCTAAGGCTTATACTTATCGATGACAGAATACGAGAATGTAATATTATCCAATCGACATATTTTATTAAGTACTGAAAGTGTATTTGCCCTTTGATTCGAATCTTCCAAAGATGTTTTTGCCTTCCACACGGCAGTAGAATCGAATAACTGAATCAATATTCAATACAGGCAGGGAAGATCTGAGTGACAATTAATAAGAAGACTTCAAAGCCTTAAAAGGGAATATTTTATTAGCTTTTACTTTTAGATTTCATTGGCTGGTTTTATTAGAATAATTGATACCTTATACTCCAACAGAAGGTTTCTATCGCTAATGGTAAATCAGGAAAGAGGACTCAGAATATAGAATATAGAAATACTGGATTAGTCATAAACTAAAAACCTATAAATTATAAGTTCATTTATAAATATGGATTGTTTATTACAGTATAATAAAACCTGTACATCTACAACCCATGACGGGTGTTGGGTTTAGTACGCGGTAGAGACTGTTAGAGACTAAAAATACTTGAAGAAGGCCGGATAGGATCTGGCTAAGAAATCTGCTACAGAACTCATGCCTATGTAACTATAGAATGCTTATAGTAATGTGGTAAAAAGCATTGTAACATTATAAAACAAAAAAGGCTTGAGTTCAGTACATGATAGTATATTCCGTTTATAGGAAAACGGTTGTGCAGGGAGGTCATTGGTCATTGGCTATTCCTGGGGAAGAAGAATGGTATAAATGTGAGCAATTGTTTTATTTTTATACTTTATTTTTATTATAATTTTTGCAAGTATTTCTTTTGATTTTATTATCCGAATGTATATATTTTTATTTTATTATTATTATTAGTCGTAAAGCTCCCAGAGTGGAAGATGCTAAGTACAGAGAGTTCATCTTCCGTTCTTCTGGTTCTTTTTATTTGCCCACCAGTTTTTCATTATCAGCGAGAATTTAATTTTTCTTTCCTTGCTCCATTTTGTTCCAGTTCTCGGGGCTTTTGTCTCTGGTTTGACCTCCCATTTTTCAATTTTTATTCTAAAATTGTTTCTTGCGTCTATTTCTTCTTTGTTGATTTTGGCTAATTTCAGGTCTTTTTTAACATTTCGGATCCATTCTCCTCCATTAACGAGGGAGTCTACATATTTTACTATTCTTTTTGTTAGCCTGTGTTCGGGAAGCCTCATTATGTGGGCAGAGAATTTGAGGCGCCTTTTCCTCATGTCTGTCTCTATATTAGAATATTCATCAATTTTAGATGTTTTCTGTAATCTATATCCATTTTCAGTCCATCTTGGCCCCATAATTTTCCTAATTTTTTACTTTCTTCTTTCTTCAGATTTTCTATATCAGTTTTCCTGTTTAATAGCAAGGTTTCGTTGGTATTTTTTTTTATTTTATTATTATTATTATTTTTTTGTTGTTGTATGATTATGGTATTTTCTCTTTTATTGTACGATTGTATAGTTTATACTAGATTGTATAGCTTATTGCCTACGAGTTGCAGATTGTAATAATATTTCAATAAAATATTTACGTAAAAAAAAAAATTATCTGCCATAGTCGGATTTGAACCTGACACCTTCGGGCACAGCAACTCAGCAACTACCACTGAGCTATCCCGCTCCTTTTAATGAAGTAAACTCTTCATAAATTTATAATAACTTGGAAACTTCCCGTAAGGTTGGCTAACAAAAACCCATTTTCAGTTTTGTTTTTAAGAGATAATTATTCAAAACGAGAGAGCTATTCTTGGGCATTAAAATTTGTACTATTTTGAACAAAAGCAATAAAAGGCCATATTCATTCCCTCCCTAAATGGAAATCAGGTCCCCGGACTCTCAGGGGATTCCAACTGAGCATTGAAATTCTAATTAGCTCAGCTTCAGCTTGCAATAAAAAAAACACCTTCTTTTCTTTTTATCTTCCTTAATAATGTAAACACCATTAAATTTTTAAACTCTATCACATTTGTGATTTTTCTTCTCAGCAATCTCATGCTTTTATTTTTTTACATTCGAAAATAATGTTTAAAAATGTCGGAGCTCAGTGTGCAGAGTGCTGAATTACTGGACTGAGTGCCCCTGGTTCAGATAAGGTTGTGTGAGATAAATTGTTTAAACCATTAGCAGCTATAGATCGATCCTGTTCGATCAGCAAACCCTCCTTGGGCCCACCCAGCTTTTATAAAATGCATAACCTAAAACTGGGAGAATAATCTTGCAGTTGAGCGTTATCTTGGCTGATGTGATGTTCTGAACCAAAAACTCAACAGGGGCTATAGTGGTACAGGTTTTTATTTTATTTTTAAATGTACATTTTCCTTTTAGTTTATTTTCTGAAATTTGATATACTTGGATTTATTTCATAGTAGGGATTTTTAAATGTTCCAAAAAAACGAAACATAAAATAGAAATGATAGAAATTCGAACTCCTATACTTCTTGGAATGATAGGTGGTCATTTGGAAAATTATTAAAATCATTACAAAGCAAACACAAAATCCATATATAAAAGAATTCTTTTATAGAAGAGATTTATAATTATTCAAAATAACAAACAAAAAATAGTGTGCTGTCCAGTATTTTAAACATGGTTTACTACGCAGATTTGGATAACAATCAATTTAGAAGAGCCATTTTGTTTTTCGTCAATCAAATATCCTAACCCTTGCCATTTTATTTTTAGTCTTTATACTTTGTATCTTAACCACATAAAAGATAAAAAAAAATTCTATTTACATTTTAATCATATTCATATCGTAGAGTTAGTAATCTTGTTCAGTAACAAAAGGGTTTACACTAGTTTATGATTAGTTATCCATTATAGAAATAGCATTAATTATTTTTAATTGTTTATTAATAATATTGTTTTGTTTATAACTAGAATGAGGTAGTTGCGTGCTAATTTACCGTGCGTTTGTTCAGGGTTTGAGATAGGCTGAGACTAATTAATTGATTTAGTTTGATCCTGTAGAATCTGAAGGTTTCCCTAGGGTTCACCAAGCCTCTATAAAATGGATACTCTTAATTGGGAAAAAAAAGCCTTTCCGTTGAGTTTGATCTCGTCCGAATAACCTCTCTACACAATCGTTGGCTTATAAACAGTACAGACTCTACCACGTACTGGACTCCCAGATCGTTCGTGAGTTATAGCGGTAGAGGTTTTTTTTTACATATTAAATTTCGTATAAATTAATATAATTTATTACTTATTAATTATTTATGTGACCTTGATTAAACATAAATTTGTCATTATTCTCAGATCGCTCCAACAAGGGTTAATACCTGTCACCGATATGATGATGTAGGCGTAGCAAAAGGAAATTGGATGTATGGCTAGTAAAATGATGTATCGGAGAAGTTTAAAATACAGGCTAGTGCTCATTCATTCTTCCAACAATGCTCATTTTATTTTATCAATTAGTAATGGGATGTTGTTAATATTATGGAGCATTGTTGGAGTGGAAATCTTGAATCTGACTCTCGTAATGATCGTATCATCAGAAAGAAAACACATTTCTTCTTCTTACAGATAAATCAGTGTGGAATCAAATTCCAATATTTATCTATCAGTGTGAAAACACTCTTAAGTTCTAATGACCGTGTTTTCTACTTCTTTTTAGCTCTGGCTAAACGGAATAAAACAGATTCTTCAAATGTCTCTCCGAGGCTGATTGTTGTACCCACACGTGCAGTTCGATTAAGGACGTGCAAATAAATTCGACTGATGTCGTTACTATTTAACTCAGAATTGATTGAGGCCTTTCAACGTTGCAGTATATTCTATGTCAGCTAAAAATATATTGCTGTGGAATGTCAGTCTATCAGGAAACCAAATAAAATGTGTTACAGAAAAGTTATTTATTGCGAATTATTTAGGCATTTATTACTTTAATTGAATGCCGATCCTACTTACACTTTGTTCCTTTATGATAATGACATAGTTTCCACTCGAAGCTTAGTTACTCTGGTTTGAACTCTGGTTAAGTGTACATATATACCTAAAATACAGACAATAGGTCGAATTCAACAGACATTAGAAGCCAAACATCTAACTGCCAGACCGAAGTTCCCCACGATGTACAAAATTATTTTTTATGAACTTTAAGAGTGAATTCAAAACTCTGAAATGGCACTATGGGATTTTATTTTTGGAAAAATAAAAAATTTCAATTGCTCAGGGAGTTAACTTTCAAGAGTCAAATATCCTCCCACTTCTAGATAGTTTGCCAAATAATCCGGAGTAAATAAATTTCTTGTAACACATAAATTTCCTATTTGATATATAATTAAATTTTGATATAACATTGTTGAAATTTAAATAAAATCGTTAGAGCTTTGAAGCTCAAAAAACAATTTTTTTTTCGCATTTTTTAGCTATAGCACACATGGTAATAGATTTAATGCTATGTCTTCAGGAGCCGAAACCAAACCAACAAATTTATTTTTAGAGCGATCTCAGAGGCCTATTTTACCAAAACCGCTATCCATCTACTTTAAGAACTATATTAACAGAATTTCATCTAATTGTTTTCATTTGCTTTACGTTTCAAAATGAATAAATAAAATACTGACTCTTTTGTCAACATGTTTGAAAACTATTTTATTATTATTTTTTTTTTTTATAGGGGGGTATATCCTTTGTTTGTAAACAGAATAATGTACCTAACTCATTTGTATGCCAATACATTTTCATTTGTATTGGATTGTAACATGATTTTATAAATAGAAACACTAGCTTGTCTATTATGTTTATTGCACGTTTTTTTAAATTCAAAATTGACTACTAAAGATTATTTAAATATTTCATAACCTTTTTGCTGTTAGTAAATTAATTCAAATTTTAAAATACAAATTCATATGTGGTAACACTTTTTAAATTCAATTCGCTATTTGGACACGAGCGGTGAGAACGAAACTCCCCTTCGTTCTGGTTGACAAATAGGGAAGCTAGAAAATCCTAGAGAAATGAAAATAAGAAAAGTTCTGACACGGAATAGGAGGATCTTGGAGTCTGGATTCGTTAAGCAGTGTTCGAATCAATATATCAATTTTAGCGCTTTCTGAAGAAGTTTTGTAGAAGTCTTCAGTTTACTGGAAAACAAGTTATACTTCGTTCGGATCGAGACAAAAATAAATCAACAAGGAATAAATTTTGTCGGGAAACTACATTTTTCAATTTTTATTGTAAAATTGTTTCTTGCGTATATTTCTTCTTTGTTGGTTTTGGCTAATTTCAGGTCTTTTTTAACATTTTGGATCCATTCTCCTCCATTAATGAGGGAGTCTACGTATTTTACTATTCTTTTTGTTAGCCTGTGTTCGGGATCCCACTGATATAAATAAATATTTCACCGATAAGGAAGAGCAGGAAACTCTAAATGGTTGCTATCTAAATCTAGCTAAATGGTAGTAGAACAGATCCCATCTATCCTATTACTATGTTATTATCAAAAAATTATAAACGCCAAGGGGGTAGAAAAATAAATAAATAAAAGGTAGCTCAAATTTTTTCATTGACCAGTTGATTTATTTCGTATCTAGTTTACCGAAGAGATATTATTGATACCCGATTGAATAATGCTTCTCTGAATAATTATCCTTTAAAGCCTAGCTATAATTTAATATTAAAAATGAAAGAATATTAATTATTTTTATTGTATTAAAAAAATACGAATATCAACATATATTGAAAATGTATAAATACCTGTGTTTAAAATAAATACCTAAAAATAAAATTTATGTTAAATTATTTAACATTTATGTAAGGATTCTGACAGTACCTAAACGGGTGGTAAAATATTCAAAATCTTTTAATATTTTTTCTAAATATGATTTGTTGATTGCTAGTATTATTTTTATATATGAACTGTCATTTTATGAAAGCATAAATTATGTCTTGCAACACGCTTCTGTACGTTCTAGTAATGATAGCTGGAAATACGTGAAATTACAAAATTAAAAAATCACCCTTACGTAGTATTCTTGGCCCTATCCTTTATAAAATTTATACAGCTGACATCTAATCCTAATACCATCCTTACCAGTATGCTGATGATACAAGTGTATTATCAGTCAACACCAATCCAGTTATTGTATCCCAAAGCCTCCAATCCCATATCACTGATCTTGAAGAATGGTGTCAAAACTGGAGAATTAAAATAAATTCTCAAAAATTGCATCAAATCACTTTTACCTTACGTCGTAAACCAATGACTTCCTGGCCTTCAGTATTCTTTAATTATATCCCACTTTTGCCTGTAGAACAGATCCGATACTTAGGGTTGCATCTTGACAAACGATTAACCTGGAATCCTCATACGAGATTGAAAAGACAAGAAACCGCTCGACGTTTCAGGCTACTTCAACACTTACTAGACAAACGCTCTAAGCTCCCAATTAATTACAAGAGACTCATCTACATGACCATCATACGACCTATTTGGACTTACGGAGTTGAGCTTTGGGGCTCCACTAAGCCATCGAATTCCTCTCGTATCCAATCCCTACAATCCAAAATCCTTCGTAAAATCCTCTATGCTCCTTATTTTGTTAGGAATAAAGTCATCCATAATGACCTTAATGTCCCATTTGTTGCTGATTTGGCCCGAACCCGGTATCTATCCTTTCATAACAAACTTCATTTCCATTCAAACCCTCTAGTTGCAAACCTAGCTTCCTCTTCGATTCCCGATAATCCTTCGAGGCGTCTGAAAAGAAGATGGCCCCGTGAGGTCATTATGTATCGCTTAGCCTATTTACTTGATGTATAATTGTAATACAGTTGTAAATATCAATAAATAAATAAATTAAAAAAAATCACCGAATGCATTGAAAACCATATCATAAGTTTTTTGCCAGTTTAGTATTAACAATATTGTCTATTTTCTTCTAAAGATCTTTCCTTTACGCATAAACACCTATATATAAAATAAATATATAAAAATTGAAATTTAGATTTAATTTTTTAAAGTTTGTATTAGTATTCCGATAACATCCAAGGGATAAAATATAATATTTTACTTCGGTGGAATTACTCTAAAGCCATTAGTACAATTATAAACGAAATGTTTTGTAAGAACCTCTGTACATTCTAGTAAAAATAAAAAAAATAAACTAGTGATGATTTGAAATACGTGAAATTAGTGAAGTAGAAAATTATCGAAATAATTATAAATCAGATCTTGATTTATACAGTCAGTTTGATATTTTGTATTGTTTTATTTCCTTTAACGACCTTTCCTCTTCCTGCGAAACCAATTAGGACGGGTCGTTACTCCAATAATTTAATGGCAATAATATTACTTATTAGGGCAAGTAACCAATAAACAAGGGCACCTGGAAAACCTATTTTATGTTACCTATAAACCAGTAGTATCATCGAAAGATGAGAAAATGATTAGCAATAAAGGTAGATCATCAAAAGTTTATGTGCTGATTTAAGTTATGATTCTTGGGAGAAAGAGCTATGCTATTTTAGACTAAAAGTTTGTTTTCATTTTGTAATAAAGATTATTAAATATTTTTACTTCTGATAAATACCCAGATTTGATACAAAGTTAGTTTAAAGATTCTGCTAAAAAAAAATTAATAAAACAAATAGGTAGTCATGAGTACTGCCGACAGATGTTAAAACTCAAGACTTTGTCCTTTTTTTGAGTTTATATATTAATTATTGTGGCGGCCAACACCCTGCCAACTATAAAGGTTGCCAAACATTGAAGAACCTCAGGGTTCAGCGTAGCTCAAGGAATTACCACCACCGACCTACACCACCTCAACAAATTCAGTTACCACCGGACCCACAGGAATTCCCAGCTCTACGACAACGTTCACAGCACCATCGTCAAGGACAACCGCAGAACGACGTCGGATATCAGCAGATACCAAGGAGTCAACCTGCAACGAAGTCGACACCACAACAACATCATGCTCCAACAGGTATGATGGATAACAGTACTCAGCCGGTACCCCCAATTGATAATGCTCCTCCTCAACTTTTTCAAATTTTAAATGGCCTAAATAACCTTATCCACCCTCTTTTTATTCTCCTCCAACAACTAACTCAAGTCACACAAGCCTGGAGCAATAGCCATGCCCCCTAATTTTGCAACAGCTGGCTCCTTGTCAATTCTCCTATGGAACGCTAACGGACTGATGCAACACCGGACGGAACTTGATTTATATTTACATGAAAAAAGGACAGACATAGCACTTATCACTGAAACACATCTTACACCACGATCAAAAATATTTATCCCAGACTATACTATTTACAGGACTGATCACCCAGACAAAACGGCACACGGAGGCACCGCCATTATCATCAAATCGTCATTAAAACACAATCCTATTCACTTACCCATCACACCACACTTACAGTCTACTGGCATCACATTACATACAAAACATAAAAACATAACGGTTGCTGCTGTGTATTGCCCCCCTAGGTACAAGCTTACATCTTCGATGTTTTCTGAGTTCTTTAAACGTTTAGGTCGATCTTTTATCGCAGGTGGTGATTTCAACGCGAAACACCAATGCTGGGGTTCAAGATTGTGTACCCCAAGAGGTAGGAACTTGTGGTATGCTCTTCATGAACTTGCATTAGATACTTCAACTCCTAATTCTCCCACTTACTGGCCTACTTCTAGACGTAAAACCCCGGACTTACTGGACTTTCTTATTACAAAAGGACTTAGAACAGTATACAAGACTGTAAATACGAGTTCTGACCTCTGCTCTGATCATTCTCTAGTCCAGATGACCCTATGCGAAGAACCTTCTGAGGCACAAAAACGGCCTGCGCTCACACAGGATATAACTGATTGGGGATTATATAGATCTTACCTTAACTCTGACCTCACAATTCCTGTTTCAATAAAAAACGAGACAGAACTAGAGGAAGCAGTGGAGATGTTCACTAGAAGTATACAAGAAGCAGCGTGGTCAGCATCAAAACCCAGGTGCAGGAAATCAGATAACTTACCAAGCTACCCACAGTATATTAGAGATCTGATCAGAGCCAAGAGAAGAGCTCGTAAAAATTGGCAAACCAACAGACAACCTTCAGATAGACGGACATTTAATAAACTAAATAATGAACTGAAACGCCAAATTAGCAAATTTAACAGGTCAAACTACGACAACTACATTAAATCCCTTTCGACTGACGATGGAAGTTTATGGAAGCATACCAAAAGACTCTTAAAACATCGTGAGATGTCAGCACCTCTTAGAAAAGAAGATGGCTCTTGGGTTGTGTCGGACGAGGAAAAATCCGAGCTCTTTGCAGACCATCTTTCTTCCGTATTTACCCCACATACTGACTTTATAAACACAGAACACGAAAACTTGGTAAATAACACACTTGACATTCCATTACAACTAACACTGCCACCGCCCTCATTCACTCCCACAGAAGTAGCAGAAATAATTAGACACTTACCAAAAAGAAAAGCCCCCGGCTATGACTTAATAAATGCTGAGGTGCTCCAGCAAATGCCTAGGAAAGCTCTAGTGTTTTTAACGACAATCTACAACTCAATACTTAAAACTACAAAATTCCCTATACAGTGGAAATACTCTTTTGTAACCATGATTAAAAAACAAGATAAAGATATTAGCAGCCCTTCCTCGTACAGACCTATTAGTTTACTCTCCATTTGTTCAAAAATTTTTGAAAAATTACTTTATCCCCGATTATTAAAGTTACTGACAGACAAAAATATAATCCCTCACCATCAATTCGGTTTTCGGAAATTACACTCAACAACTCAACAATTACACAGAGTAACTGACTACATATCGACAGCACTAGAGCAGAAGTTATAAGCAACTGGAGTGTTTCTGGATGTCGCCCAAGCATTCGACAAGGTCTGGCACCAGGGGCTTCTCTTTAAACTAAAGACTGTATTACCACACACTTATTATCTGATTCTTCACTCATTCCTTGCAGACAGATTTTTCTCAGTCCGGCAGGGCTCAGAGCTATCTTCAATAAGACCGATCTTAGCCGGCGTGCCTCAGGGATCAATACGTGCACCGCTGTTGTACATAACATATACACACGATATTCCACTAAGTACTGACATACTGACAGCAACCTACGCTGACGACACTGCCATAATCACCAAACATCAAGACGCGACGCAAGCCTCACTAAACTTACAACATAACTTACAAAAGTTGAGTGAGTGGTGCCAACTATGGAAAATTAGACTGAACCATGAAAAGTCACAGCACATCACTTTTACTCTTCGACGTGAAACATGCCCTCCCATTTACCTTAACAACTCACCCATCCCGCAGACAGACAAAGTACAATACCTTGGACTAACGTTTGATAGGAGAATGACATGGGGTCCTCACGTTAAGATGAAACGCCAATCACTGAACCATAAGCTCAATTTAATGTACTCACTATTCAGGAAAACCTCCAAATTAGACATAAGACAGAAACTAAACACGTACACTTACCTACTAAAACCAGTTTGGACATATGCATTACAAATTTACGGGATCGCTAAACAGACTCACAGAAAACGACTGCAGACTTTTCAATCAAAAGTACTAAGACTTATCACCAAAGCACCATGGTACATCAATAACAAAACTCTGCATACTGACTTAAAAATACCAACGGTTGACGAACACATACGAACATACTACAAACGCTTTCAAGAAAAACTACACGGACATCCAAACCCATTAATAGAACGAATGGCCTCTACTCTCATGCCTGACAACACTAAGAGGAGGTTAAAAAGAACGTGGATGAGGGATTTGTTATAAAGGAAATTGAATCAAGCCAAGGGAGAGGTACCGCTGGGTACTGTTCTTCTTCATGCCTTTCAAGTCATTGTATCATGTTTTTTTTTTGTTTTTTTTTGTTTTGTTTTTTAGTGTCAGACTATCTGCTGATTGTCACTGTTTTGTATTTGACAGGTGTAGATACAAATATAAAGAGAAAAAAAAATATATTAATTATAGTCTAAATTATTTAAATTTCAAATTTGTAAATTTACATTATTATATACATTTTCATGTAGTTTATTTATTAATCAAAACATACACATGATGGGTTGTACAAGCTCAATACAAAATATCAATAATTTAATTAAAATAATAATTAGTTTTTCTATACCTTGTATTTGTATTTACATATATTTTACTTTCATTTTTATCATTATTATCATCGTTAATGTCAACTATACATAGATAATTTACACTTTAATAATAGGTGTCGCCAGTATCGAGCACATTGCTGACAGGAACTAACAAGTTTACCCCCTGTCGCTAAACACGGGTAAAGAAGTTAATTTAATTTAATTAAGTTAATTTACTGAGGATTTTGTCTATATTTGTTAAACTATAGGTCGTCTGCTTAACTGCAATGAATTGTTTAGTTAATCTAAAATTCCCATCGAGCTCACTAGCAGCCGGAGAATTCGTCCCTTCCAATCTTGCTCCATAAGGGTAGGCCTCCGGGTACAAAAGGAAGGACTTAATGTGTAGTCAGTATTCACACCTAACCACCAGGGTTATCTTCCAACCCAATTGGGCTAACCACTTTATTGAAACTGCAAGTGTCCCAGGAATGGCTCATATAACTGAATAAATAAATTATTATCTGTCACAGCAATAGAGTGAGAAGGGTTTTTGTGGGAACAGGGATCAGATGAATGCATAAAGATTATATTGAAAAGGGAAAGGTAAAAAGAGACCTTACATAAATGTTAAGGCCGTGGAAAAATTGCAACGAAAAGCCCTTAAGTCTCCAAAACTAAAAACAGCTTTTCGTTGCAATTTTTCCACGGTCTTAATATAAACATTATATATACGTAAAACAGTTTATGAATAGGTAGGCTATATAGGAGTAATAATGTAACCTACACAATCTAGTTAAGTACAAGCTTTCTGTAACATATGTTTTAAGTATATTTAGTCTTTTGTTTCATTTTTTCAATTGTCACTTCATTAAATTCCTAGATTCTAAAGAAACATCATTAATTTATTTTTGTTATTTGTTACTGAATTTTTGTTTTGTTTGATAACTTTTCAATTGACTTTGGGATGTTTAAACTGAGATTACTTCTTATTTAATAGAATAAAATATGTAATATAGAATTACATATATATAAATAATTGTCATCCTTGGTGGAGCCTTGTAAAAGTGTCGATTTCACAAAATAATGCTTAAAATTAAATATTGTAATAAGTAATTATAAAAAAAAAACAAAAAAAAAAACGGTACCACTACAACCCAAGAAGTCTGTACTGTATATGAGCCAGAGGTTGTCCAGAGAGGTGATTAGGCCTAGACCACTCTTAACCGCCCGGTTTCCCCCTAATTAAAGGTACCCCTTTTTAGAGACTGGGTGAGTCCAACAAAAATCCACGTTTTTGTTTTTTAAAAGTTATTTAATGAAATTTACAACTGTATAACAGAATACATCAAGTAAATATAAAGAATGTTTACATTGGCATGAAAAGACAAGTAGAGAATCTACCCAGTGGTAGTACTCAAATTAAAAGTTCAACTTAGAAGATCACGAGGCCATCTACCTTTCAGAAGCCTTGGAGGATTATCAGTACATCCATGTTTAATTACTATTAATTTCAAGTTTCGTTCATTTTGATCTCGTTGGAATACGAACAAGCATGTAACCATTACATAATTTATTCTTTTCAATGTTTATATAATCCAAGTTTAGAATAACAAACAAAAGTCAATGGTAATTTCCAAGGGGTTATGTTAGAACAGAGTAACAAAGGAGTTCTTCTGTTTATAAAGGGGCTTCTTAGGTTGATAGAAAAAGTTTCAAGGGTTTGAAACAACTTTAAACTTTTAACCATAAGCCTTGTGTTCATTATATGGCTAAAAAAGGTATATGAAAGTGGAATGTATTTAATTAGATGGAGCGGATTTTTAAGAAACTTTGAATTATGTATTGGTGTAAAGTTAATTTAAGTTCCTTTACTTAAAAAGAATTTTTAATTATTAGTCATCATTGAAAACCTTTTTCATTGGATTTTAGATTGTTTTTTTTTATTGAATTGTTAATTAATTTCTTAATAATAAAAGTACGAACTTCTACTTTTCTTATTATTTTCAGAAAATATATTTTTAACCTTTGTATAAACCTTTCATGTTTTTTTATATTACATTTTCTAATTGGTCTAAATAATATCGTTCTTGCTGTAATGTACCATAATAACCTCTAATTATTATGTATTTATTAGCTGTTTATACTATCATTAAAATCCAACACTGACTTTCTATCTACCCTCATTATGAGATATAATTAACAAGTTTATAATGCCTATAGATAATTAAAAAGCTATTATGCGATGACATTTAGCCTCAGACTTTAGGGCGCCGGTCTCATAAAGCTAATAGATTTTACCAAGTTGGTGAACACCTTTAGAACGGAACCAACCAGCTTGTGGAGGGAGGTAGCTTAATTGTATGGATGGGTAAAACTCGTAATATTAATTAGGAATAATTAAAGCATTATTTACAACGCATCTACTATCTTTAAAATTTTTTTTTTACTTCAAGTTACTGTTAAGCTTTAACTAAAAAATATTTATTCTCAAGTTAAACATTCATAAACACGTACATAACTCATTATTTATTTTAGTCTTTATCGAATTATAAAGAATGCCCTACATATTTTTAATTTAATATAATCATTGGTTATTTACTTATAATTAAAAATTTCTCAATCACTGCTAGTATATTAAAACAGAAGAGGGTGTAAATACGACAGAAACTGAAGTAGTGGCAGAATAAACAATTAAAAACATGATATAAAGTTAATCATTATTGCAGCTTTTTTCCATATTATCATTTTTTTAAAATAAACTAGGAGGAAACCCCCTGTCCGTCTAGTGGTGGAACAACTACGATTGTTCTAATTGCAAATTTTTTTAAATTACTCAAACTCCCACTTTTCTACAACAATTACACTGTAATATTTATAAATACATTGCACGCGGGTAACGTTTTTTAAAATGTAATAGTGAGGTAAATAATTGATTGTGTTTGATCCGGTTTTTTTTAAAAGAGTTTTTAGCTCTTTAGGCATCTACAGTATATTGTTTAAACGTTTGAACATAATATTATGTTTTTATATTTTAAAAATATTATTGTTATAGTAAGCTAGAGTTCTAGGTACCAGGATGATAAGATAATATCCAGTCCTTTACAGTATGTTAATAGCAATTTAAGTTTTAATTAAACCTCTTTGAAAAAAAAACACATGAAATTATATATATATATATATATATATATATTATTTATATACCTACTTATTTATTCACTTTTATCAACGGAAAGAAAATAGAAAGTATAAAACTAACGCAACGTAATTAGATAATTTAAACCTAATTAGGATCTGAGAAAGAATAACAAAAATAACTTATATGGTAATAATGTTAGCATCAAGTATTGATAGAAGTACTGTTGAGAAGACATTGATAGTGCCGGGTGATTATTTTGCCCAAATTACGCCTGTTGTTCCTTCAAGGGTAACTCCATAGGACGAGTCCCAGATCAAATAAGTTTGATTATGACTAAAAATGAATTTGGTACTTTATTAGCCACAGTCGTTCTCGAATCAGAGACCTGGGGAATACTTGGAAGATTGTACATAAAAGCTTCTCTTACACGCAGAGTGGACATCATTTATTCATATTAATAATTCTCATTCATAGCTCTATCGTAATAATTTTGTTCATTACTATGGCAGTATTTGAGCATTAGTTTAGTCAATTATTGATGAATCAACCGGTAGTAAACCTAGAATAATTTTGGCCGTCTCAAATTGGATTTTAATTGAGACATGGAGGAATTAAGATCATCAATAGTGCTTACAAATTTGTTGCACTGGTTAAGACTGGCTCAGCCGAATCCTAATCATTAATCGCAATCTGGATCGAAAGGGAACTCGAGATAGCCACAGATGTTTGACAGTTAGCTCCGGGAGCCAGAATGTCATCAATCTATTCACTATTCAATTTCCTCTAGTGCCTTTAAGAGACCCCATTCAATGCCCGCTTTTCCATTTCAGGGCTGTTCAATTTGCCGGGTCAAATGCCGCTCTTACGTCTGAGGGATGTGGACGACCGCTTTTATAAAAAGGCAGTGGGTGGTTATATTAGAATCTTTATGTGTGTCTTTTATCAGTCTAAAAATATAAAAATTTATAATAATAATAATGAACAGTTTATGGACCGAGAAGGAAGCCAGTAACCGCTCACGCCTTGGCCTACCGCTCGTAGAATACTAGTAGTAGCCCTAATGAATTTTGTGAGGATTAGTTTATTTGCTAAATCAAACAACATTATGAATTCATCTCAGCTGGCTGGTTTTACGAGGTGTATCCACACAATTTTAATCCAAAATAATGTTTTTCATCATCAAATTTTTTCTTATTTTATAATCTATTAAAAAACATTCAATGGTATTAATACTAAGTACCAAGTACAATTTATCCAGGGCGACTGAAGTTTTTAAGATTTTTCGTGATTCAGATGAATTTGAAGATTGTCATTTAGTGACTCTTATTGAATGTCATGCCGTTCATGCAGCTTCAAGTAGTTTTTGTTATACTTATCGATTACATTAAGTAGATATAAGGGGTGAATCGAATATATCTACCATTGACTATATTTCTGTAGCCCCGATGAATAAGTCGTTAAGTCGAATTTCGAAGTGAGTTAATTGTACTGAAGGAAGGGGAATCGTGTCATTATCGTACTTTTTGGCTTGAAATGGAGTTATAATATAAGCTATAACTTCATTTCAAGCCAATTTCTGACTTAGCCACTTATTCACTACGAAAGTAACAAGAAACTGATTTTGGAGAACTTCCGACTTAACTTAACCACGTATTCTGAAGATATTATCAAGTAGATGATTTTTGTTTGTTTTTGGGAGGGTGCTTAGATGTCGTTAAATTACATAAATCTGTGTCGTTGAATGCTTATGTTAAACTATTATCCCTTTAACCGGTGAACTTATTTCGTTACTTTCTTTTTTTTGTTTTTGTTTTGTAGGGTATCGACCTCTAATGCAAGAGGTTGTAAAAAAATTTAAAAACTTCAGGACAGTACATCTTTTTTAGGTAGCTTCTCTAAAGTTGCATAGTCTGCTTCTTAAATATTTTTAGTATCTTTGAATCTGGAAAAGTTATGGTTCATCCCACAAGGAGTCAATACAGGTCACTTCTAACTCTCAGGTTTTCATGGATTTTATCGATTAAATACTTATATATATTTTATGGAAAAAAATGCTCGTTGGTTTATAAATTATGTTGAAACACTTGTGACCTATAAAATAAATAATGACTAGTGAATCAACACACATAGATTAGCCTTTTATTGCGAATATATTGTTAATTAATATAGTTTCATAAAGTTAATTATATTATTACATTTGATATGTTTTATTCTGTCACTAATTTATAGGAAAATAATTCATTGGGATAATATAATCCCACTAGACATCGAACCTCAACCTATGTAGTAATTTAATATGAGTTAAATCAGGAAAAATAATCAAAACAGATATACATATATTTGTTTCTATTAATTTACAATGAAATAATATTAACTAATATGGTCTAATTATTTTTTTCTCGCTTGTTCATAATATTTACATACAATTACATTATAATTACCATTTACTTTTAATACCCGAAAGTATTATAAGTATTTACAAGGCTGAGTCCGCTGAAGGCGGGTTCTCTAAACCGGCACAAGGCCTGTTATCGTACTTTTTGGCTTGAAAAGGGCTTTATACATACAAAACAGGAGAGACCGCTTTACGAGATTATATATATATATATATATATATATATATATATATATATATATATATATATATTTATATATATATAACATGGTTTTTTTAGACATATTATATATAATATGGTCTAAAAAAAACATACCACTAATATATATGAAGAATCTATGGTTAATTACGTCTTTTAAACCGTACAGTCTCAACCTCCAGGGGCTCAGCCAGCTTCTATAACGAAGATACTCTTAACTATGGAAAAAATCTGGGTGGTTGAGGGTAATCTAGATCAAATCACCTTATTTCTCAACCGTTGTCATTGAGACTGTACGGTTTAAATGACAACGGTTGAGAAATAAGGCGATTTGATCTAGATTACCCTCAACAACCCAGATTTTTTCCATAGTTAAGAGTATCTTCGTTATAGAAGCTGGCTGAGCCCCTGGAGGTTCTCATTTACCTATGTTAACAAGTTATAAGTTAATAAATTATCTGGTACACCCGGAACCGAACCTGTAACCTTCGGCATAGCAACTCAACGCTCTCCTATTAAGTTACCCCTCTCCCTAATTTATATGGCATAAGAAGTGCTTTATTATCATCAGCTTCATTTAATGCTAGCCGAGAATTTCCAACTTATCGAGATTTATTATTTTTTTCTAAAGGATTTTATCTTTTGCCAAGA
The DNA here is from genome assembly GCA_964056705.1 of Troilus luridus. Lineage (NCBI taxonomy): Eukaryota > Metazoa > Arthropoda > Insecta > Hemiptera > Pentatomidae > Troilus > Troilus luridus. The sequence continues at coordinate 80,215,820 of OZ057414.1, read as the reverse complement.
TAAAAACTTCCCAATAAGATAAATCTCTGGAGAAGCTAGTGCATCAAGAAATAAATTTTCGTTAGTGGCTAACTTGTTGGCAGTATATTATGGCCCTACGGAAAGGGCTTAGGGTCTGACATCGCTGAAACATCCCTCGACACTTATTGCTAGGGAGGAGCTTATTTTAAGGCTAAATATGACATCCCAAATTTTTACAGTGATTTTATTTTTACACTGAATAAATTTAATTTAACCCTTAAAGTGGTATATGTGTCCGGGAAAAAGCAATCGGTGGGTACTATAAACGTGTTTAAAATTTTATTCCGGTTTTTCATGTAATAATTACTTGAAATTATGATTAAAATATTACGTGAGACGTATGTATATGTTTAACTTTAGGCACGGCGTTAAAGAAAGGTAATAGCTAGAGACCCTAAATAGCTGCGAAGGCACTCCAGTTTTTTTTTGTGTTATTTTTATTTTGTAACAATATACATTTTACTCATTTAAATGGATTATTGATTGTTGAAAATAACGTTCTGTTACTATACAATCAGGTGTAAAAGAAATGCTATGGCAATTTATTAGTCACAACATGAAATTTTAATCAATCAGTAGATGGTAAGCGCCCGATAGTCGCCTGCACTTTAAGGGTTAAACTTGAAATCCTTCTTTTAATGTAACTTTATTTTATAATTATTCGTTTTAAGGTTAAATGGTTTATAAGAGTTTAGTTTTTTTTGTTGTTTTAAAAAAAAGTAGAGTTTGATGTTATTTTTCAGAGTTTGAGCTTCGCGCGGCCTTAAAACAAGTTGATTCGCTTCCATCTCTACTGTTTAATTTAACACTAGTGTATGCCATTGCAAAGGCGATGGGCACAGAATGAGACTGGAATCCGGTTGGTAAAATACCCGTGTGTCGGATTTATAGTTGATTTAGTTATGCTGGGTGATATTTCGAATTCACTGGATCCTACTTGGCTTTGTAAACTTATCTTTTAGTCGAAATCATTAACGATTTATGAGATAAAGTATTACTGACTGATTCGGACGACTTCTAAACTTGGAGCTTTGATGTTATCCTTTAAAGGGACTTCATTGAAAGATACCGCAGTGATCCGAGCTAATTGGGCAAAGATATTAGAGGTAAGGATGAGGAACCTTTTCAATTCGTATTCAGTTCCTCGAGTTTGGGAGCGCTCCTCTTTCCGGGAAATCGTTTTTCGAGATTGGGACGGTAATTGGCTATAAAAAACTTATTTATGTAAAAAATAAGTCGTTAAAATACATTAACATTAGTCAACAACCTAAGAGTCTTTAGCAAACTATTATTAAATGGAATATTAATAATTAATAAAAACACCGTAAAGATGAAAAATCTCCTCCACTCAAAACGATCCTCTCCAGCTCTTCTCCATCTTCACACTCCCAGAAGCTGTAGATCAGCCTTTTCCTCTCCTAACGTCGTCCCTCCATTATCCACCTTGGATAGTCTTTCCTGATCCATTCGATGCATATGATTCAACCAACAAAATACTCCCTTTTCGATATATAAAACTAAATCATGGTTTTAGAGAGGTATCTAAGTACCTTATTGGTTTTTATTTTGTATTTTTCTTTCGAATTTAGAATGTCATATACCATAAGTGGGTACAATTAAACAGTTTTGTAACGGGCTACTGGGTGTAAAATGAACTAAACTACTACTAAATTCAAGTTACTAATATTTATTAACAAATTAAAAATAATACAATGAAATTATCTAAAACAATTAAATTATTAAACTAATATGAATTTACAATGGGAATATTCTACAGATTATAACATGGGCCTAACTGTTATCTAATTACTAAAATAATATACAAATACTATAAGATATTACCAATACTAAATAACTTAACTATTTACATAATTTTGTACAAGTACAATAATATTACACTATAATTTACAACTACAAATTAACGCTTACAGTTCGCTAATTCAAGTCCACCGACCGTAAGACTCTCCAAATATGACAAACTGACACACAGTTTGTTACACACAGCCACTGTCACTGTCACTGTCACGGAAGTCGACAACTTTACTACTGACTTACTACTGACTCTAGGCTGAAACAGCTGGCATTTTATATAGGCAAGGTTGGTCGGGATGGGGCGCTTCTCGGAAGTTCCAAGAATTGTATCGGTTCATCCAGGTTGATCCAGAAAGCGAATGGTCTCGATCTTTCTACACCGTTCTATAATCCCTTCCGCTTAATCCCACAGCTCGTCTTAATCTCTCCAGCTCGTTTAATCCTCTCAGCCGGTTTTTCTCACTTCTCTGACCGTGACAGAATAATAGAATATGATCAGATTTAAAGAATAAATAGGGGAATGCAGTCCGCACGAGCAGCCTCTAAAATAATGAAACCACTTTTATCAAGAAGCATTTTGGACTTTAATGCTTCATGGGGTTCAAGCCTAGGCGAAGAATTAGAGAAACGGGTATACTGCTGCTTGCTCAAAATCACTTGGACTAATTGAATTATTAATCAGGAGGTTTTACACCAGATTGGTAAGGACACTAAATTAATAATTAGAATACTTGAGACCCGGTATGAGGTGTAAATAGTGAAATACTACATTAATCCAGAGGAAATTTCAGGGAAAAAACACAGGAAGGAGGAGATATGCTGCCTTAGAAGGATCCGGCAATGATACTAATTTAAATGTATTCACTTAATAAAAGTAATCAAGAACTCAAAAAGAAATATAAATTATAAATAGGATGCAATAGGAAAAAAAAAAAAAAAAAAGCCTTAGTTCTTGTGTGAAACCGACCTGCCAACGTTTCGACACTTCAGGCATCATCCCGGCACACAGCAAAGGAAAATAACATGTCATATTTAGCCTTAAACTAAAATATCTGAGCAATAAGTGTCGTTTCAGAGATCCCAGTCCCAGTTTTTAGAGACTTAAGGGTTTGTTTTGGGAATTTTTCCTATTACATCCTATTTATTGAGTTGTTTAGAACAGCAATACCCGGAGATCGGATTAGCCTTGATGAACGCCTAACTCCGAACATAGAAAGGATCCTAATGAATAAGACGAGCCTTCTTCAGTACTTTTACTTGGTTACGATTCGTGCTGGTGAAGGGCCAGAGGAACCAGAAAATGAACTAAAAGTAACCAGAGGATCAAAAGGTAACGATACAATAATTGACTAATATCCAGAGCCACCTTTGTCCACAAACTAATTATAAGGAGCTCACTAATTTGAAGGTCGGCGTTCTTGTTCAACTTGAATTAATTAACCAGCCGGACCCTGTGTTTATCTTCCCGAGCTGCTATTCGTCTACGAATTGTACTAGGCAAAACATCAAATAAATTCCACTGATAAATTCATATAATACTGATTACTTACCTTTAATATGGTATTAACCAATCGGTACACAAAGCATTGTAAAAATGATTCCTCATTCTAGATCCGTATGTTAGCATTATTATTGATGTATAATTACCGCGAATGGGATACAGTTATTCGTTTATCTAAATTTGTGTCAGTTTTAACCATGTAATGGGTGGTAGAACATTGTTTATGAAAGTTTTTGAAAAATTCTTAATGCTCCTTACTTACTCCATACCATTTCTTTCATAAGAAACTTTATTCCCACTGAAACTCACTAGTTTCAAACGTAGGCTACCTCTTCAATTCCCGATAATCCTCCCAGGTGTCTAAAAAATGATGGCATCGTGATATCAATGATAAATTTGTAATTTGTGTACTACCAATTGGCATTTTCTCTACTTGCCTTTTTCCTTGCCAATATTATAATTACTTGTTATATTATCATAATGCAGTAGTTAATTTCAATTAATGAATTTTTAAAAAAAAGTTCAAATAACCACTGTCATTTTTACTCAAAACTAGGGTGCTGTAAAATATATTAACTTTTAGTAATGTTTAAGTTAGCAATATGATGCTTTGGTATCAATTTTTTATAATTTATTTATTATAATTTACAACTGTATGGTAACGATACGACAGGTAAATATAATTATAATACTTAATGACATGGATAAAGGAAATGTATAGAAACTATTCAGTGGTAGTATTCAAATAATAAATTCAACTTAGAAGTTCACGAGACCAACTTTTCATACGCCTTGGGGTATCATTGGGAATCGAAAAGTTAACAATGCTTTGGCTCATCTAAACTTTATTCAAAATATGGTGGATGTTTTTCTCTTTTAATTGCTGTAAACTTCTTTATAACTAATCGTGATAACAGACGTATATGATGATGTAGAATATTACTTAATTGGACCTACTTACACTGATTCTATCAGCGCTGCTGGGCATCCACATTATTAATCTGTTGATGATCAGCAAACACACAAAAAGGTCATGATATAGTATTAATAGTTATTTATTTGACAAGTGAGGAAAGTGCCACTTTATTACACCCGAGTGGATTTCACCACACGAGCCGAAGGCGAGAGTTGTAATGAAACGAGGGTGTTATAAGCACTTTTCTCACATGTTAAATATTAAATTTTTCCTGCAACCATTTAAAAATTAAGAAATTAAAGGTGAAACTTTAGATTTGTTAAAACTACACTAGCGCTAGTGGGTAATGCTAATGCTAGTTCTCCAAATTTCTGATGGGTGAAGGTTCTAATACATTTAAGGTTATATTACATATGTCTATAAAATCGTTTCAAAATAAATAAAATCTATCTTGAATTACATATGAAATAGTTCTAAAATTATTTATTTTAACATTTTAGGAATATAAAATGAATATTATTACAATAACGCCATTTAATATTTAAAATAACAGAGTGCTGATTGTCAAATTCGATCTAGGTGGCTGTTACTTTCCCTTACTAGTGAAGTGGGACATTCCACACCAGTTTTAGTTGAGTAATAGATAGCATTACTCAATGGTTGCAGGAAAAAATCTTTATTCATCTTTTAATAGAAGTAAACAGAACTTTCTGAGAAAGGGCACCAGTGAAAAAATAACTAATAAAACATAAAGACAGAAGAGTCTTGGACTCGCAAATTAAAAAAAAAATTGTTGCTAGGTTTGTTGGAGCCGGAAGCAACTACAAGCCCCCGAGTTGTGATTACTTGGACCCAGTCTCCTTAATACGGGAAAATAACCAGCCAGCGCCTCGGGCTCGACAATAGCCAACCTCTTTCGCCTTTAAAAAAAAATAAAAGTAATTTGCCCGTAGTGTCCTGGGGGCGATAAGGAGCTCTAGGGAGCACTCCTTAACAAACCTCTTAAGATACAGAGATGTTCACTTATGTTATTATATCTTCTATAATAGCAATAAACATATTTTTTTATTTATTAACAAATCATTAATTTTATTTGCCAATGAAGTTAGACTTGAATTAATCTAAAGTATTAAATATCAATTAATTGGAATAATTTTAGGTTCTACGGTTCTAGAATTAATTTTAATTCTAACATTCTGTTAGAATGTAGGTATCATAACTACTAACCTCAAGATCGCGGGTCGTAGCCCGGCAGGTGGCTCTGATTTTATAACGGGAGTAAAAAATCCTTTGTAATGCCGTTCTTCGCAAGTGACGTTAAACTGGGGTTCCGGGCCTGTATGTCAGGTACACGTTAAAAGTCCTTATCCTAGCTAAACTTGGATATTGGCCAAATTGAGAGCTCCCACTGTAGCATCGTCCGATTGAACAAATAAACAAACAATAAATTGTAACATTCTGGTTCACGAACTATCAATATGAAACATACGATAATAATAAATAATAACTGTATACACAGTGGCATTGTTTTCAGTTGGAATAATCAGCGTGGGAAATAATATTAATAAAGTCCACGCTAATATTCGATACCAAATTGCTGCTTCCGAACTTCCATCCACGGATTCAACCCTAACCCAAGCCCGTAAAGCAATCCTCTCACCTACGCCTCGGTCAATTTTTTTCGGATGCAAGGTGTTAGATAAATTAACTTATTTGCGAGACCAAAACATATCAGGCCATCATAGACCCTAATTACTCAAACTTCTGGAAATATTCAAAAGCATCCCCTCTTGTATAAAAAAAACAAACAAAATCATCTCCCATTTTACTACTATCCATACGATCCGTCTTATCCGAATTTACTCCAGTCCTACTTAATTAACGAATTTCATCAACATTTAGTTTCCGTTTCGTGGCCAAACACAGCCAAATGATCCGCATACCCAAGCACTGTATTTCACTATCCTGATTCAAATCTCTTTCGGCGTCCATCAATTTTGCAATGACTTAGCCTAGTGTTTAATTAAATAGTTTTTAGGAACTCTCTGAGTGATATTCTCTTCAGTGTATTTGTATATTCTAGCCACTTCTACAGTGACAGTTACCAGAAGGTATCAACAAACGGATGGATAGGGGTAGGGATGAAGTTAAGTTCAGACAATAACAAGTGCCGTGCACTTAGAATCGGGCTTAGTCATTTGCCTCATGAATACCTAATGACAAAGAGAGATCCTCCTGAGTGTAATTTGTGTAAGGTGACACTGTGCGTCACATCTTTGAGGATTGTCCTAGGTACTGCAGTGAGATTGAAAGATGTGGCGTGTCTAAGTAAGTTTCTGAGGGATTTGACGATGATGAAAAATATGGCAATAGTTCTTTGAAATGCATTAAAAATAACAATGCACTTCAGTTTATCTGAACACATTAATATCTGACTTACTTTTGTTAACTATCTATCAATTGTTCTATAATTAATTGTAAATTAATAAAATAAAAATTAATAATTATTACAAATATATAAGTATAATAAGAAATTATTAAGGTTATAGTAACCCTATTTTTTATTGCTTCAGCATTTTTTTCTAAAATCTAATATATTAATTTATTTTTTCAATAACTCAGTACAGCACCAGTGTCTCTCAGTGTTGCAAGGAGTTATAGCCGATTTTATCTTCTTCCAGCGATAATTCTTTGGTTCTTTCCTATGAAATATATCTTCTCTTTCCACCCTTTTGACCTTGTCTAACATCCTATCTTACACCACCTTTTACCTAGCCATTGGATTCATTTCTTCAACTGTCTTCCAACCCTCGATCTATACGTCTCCTTATCTCTAAACATATACTTAGCTGTTCATTTCGGAATAATATGCCATAAGAGAATGGATGAAAAAAATATAAGTTTCATTTTTTCCAGAACATATATTATTACTGCGTTTGATTCGCTTATTTTTATTTCTTTTCATGTATATCGATAAAAAAAAGTATCGGATTTGATAAGTTTGTTATTCACTTTATTCCTAAGAATACTAATATTAGAAGGATTATCAAAATGTGTGGTTGTTCAAAGTTGAAGTACGTTACCCCAAGATGAAGGAGTATTAACACAAAAAATGTATAAGGCATTTTGAGTGTTTTTTTTATTATCTCAAAGACCAGTTCATAAAAATATTCGAAAGCTATGGCTGGCATTATTATATAGAAAATAATTGCCATTACAGATTGAAATAAAATTGTTGGATTCGGATTTAAGACGTGTCTATAGTAAGCCACTAAAGTTGACAAATTTGATGATGATACCTGATCCTCTCGAACTCATGGGAATAAAGACAATAGAATCGTGATCTGTCTGATCAGTTTTCATTTTTTATAGATTATTGATTATTACATATTATTTTTTATAAATATTAGATATAATAATTAGATGGTTTATTTAATGTCTGTGTACAATATTTTTGTTGCAAGAAGTAAAAGGTCGGTGTTAGATATTAGTGGAGAAGTGAAAATATTGTAAATATATTACACACACTCATATTTGTATTTATATATATATACACACACACACACACACACACACACACACATATATATATATATATATTTATATATACACACCCACACATAGCTGTGGTCTCTCTCCATGCACAGGTTTTTTAGAACTATTAACTTTAGACGTCTTAAAAGTTTCCACTCTTCCCACTTCACTTTAAGCAGTAATGGGACCTTTTTTTTTAGTAAAGTACTCACTTATTTTTCAGTATAGATTTTGCGCAAAGAATTTTATGCGCCAGTTTAATGAAAAAAGTAAATGAAGAACCTTTCCCCATGAAAACCATGATTTTATCTTCCATCAGAAGTTAAAGGGTTTTCGATCTTAACATCAGAGTTTTGCAAGGTAATATCTCCTGCTTCATCGCAAAAAAATGAAGCGTGGCTATTTCATGCCCCTCCCCTTTTTCTATTTACTTTCATTTTACGTCTTTTTCACTACTGAATTTTCGATTTTGTCTTTTGGATAAAACATAATTAAAAAAATTCTCGTATGCCTTTTATATTTCAATATCCATAAAGTTGTGTTATTATATCTATATTAAATTTTCATTCTTATCTCTATAATTAATCGGAGTTGCTCAGTGGTAGAGTGCTGAGATGACATGCCGAAGGTTGTAGGCTAAAATCCCGCTGGCTGGCAGACTTTTATTTATTCGGTTAGCGGTCGAAGATGGATCCTATGGGATCTAGATCCATGGTCCTAGGACCCTTTTGGGGCTCACCGAGCCTCTATCAAGTGGGAACCCAAAGTAAGGGAGACAAATCTGGCGGTTGTGAGTGATTTATGAAAAATCTCTTCTCTGCACAACCGTTGTCCAAGAAACATTAGTCTCAACCACATACTGAACCCAAGACCTTCCCTGGGTTGTAGGGATACAAGTTATCTCTATAATTACTTTACCAAAATGAATTTGTATTTAGAATGAAATAATTCGATAAATATTTTGAAATAATATAAACTATATGAAACTGCATGTTTCATTGATTTAATTCGTAATTATTAATGATAAACTTTTCAAAGTAATAATAAAATAGAATAATCAATACTCTAAAATAATAACCCAAAATTTACCCCTTTTATAAATAATATGAAACCATTATTATTTAATTATAAATTCTACCAATGTATAGAATAAATTTAAACGCCATTTGTATCAAGTTTACAAATAAAATAAACTTGTTGAAATACCGTTTCAAATAACGTCGAAATATGGGTAATTATGCAGCATTATTTAAAGTTTTTTAATCATCTATGTGTACATGCAACTAATATATCTTGAACACAAACAGTGCCTAATGAGTGACTCATCATAAGAGTAGAATTCTGTTCTCATAAGGTAGTATTTGGGCCTGACTAATAATTCTAGCATTGTAGATGCTGAGATTAATGATAGACGAACCAGAAACAAATTTGATACTAATCTTAAAAATATAACTCCAAATATTTAATCGTTTGATTAGCCAAAATCTAATAATTAAGAAATATATGCTTTTTAGATTTATGTTTTTTAAATGTGATTTGTATAACTATTTTTAAATTTTAAGCATATTAGCTAATTACAAGTTTTAATTATTACTTTAAGTCCATTCATCAAAAAATGTATGATCGATTTTATTGACCGGTTAATTAACTCAACTAATTAGTTTTCCTTATTTGTTTTTTAAACCAATTTTGACGCCACATAGGATTTTCTGAAATACCAGAATAGTTTTGAGACTAGGCATCAAAGACAAGAACAGGTTTTCGTATTTGACGAGCAATTAACAATCAACTATAAATGCCGAAGTTTCATTCCATCTGACGGTTACCTGGAGTAATAAATATATAAATTATTCAATAATGGACACACCCGAAGAAATAAAGGTAGACTAAATGATTTATTTTGATGTAGGGATTCGTTTTAAAAGCGCTATAAAACCAGTTTTATTCCATTTGCGGCAGTCTAATAGTTCCCTAAATATTTTAATTCTCTAACTACAGCCGGTAGTAAAATTTTACTCTTCTGGTAAAATATTTTACGATAATTAACTTTTTTTTGTAGCTGGAATAACTGGAGGGCCTAAAGGATACGTTAAGAGTTGTATCTTTTTACTTAACGTCGTATTCAATTCTTTATTTCTTTATTGTGTTTTATTATGCTATTTGGTTTTAAGTGGTTCAGTAAACTTGGATCGCATTAAACAGATTGAAATTAAAAGTAAGAGGATAATTTTTTTTTTTATGATGTACTTCATTACATTGCCTTTAATACAAAAGTTGAAGTAAAGTGCAACATTGGTAATCCCTGGATTCTTCTAGTTTATACACAGTACAGAGATAAACAGTATTTTTTAAAATCACTATGGACTAAATTTCTTCAACCCTCGACTTTTTTTCTATCTCCTCTGCTCCCTCATCTCCTTCGTTGGTTTTTCTTCTTCTAGTATGCCCTAGCAGTCCCTTTTTTATTTCTAGGTGCTAACTGGAAATCACAATTTTGCACATTTTGTACAATTTTTCCTTTAGAGATGATCCCTCCTTAATACAGGCTAGACTCTTCTTCAGTAGAGCCCATCTTCTTCAGCTCCTGCATATCTTTTTCCACTTCTACAGAACATCTATTCCTTAATTTTAGTTTCGAAATATTTGAAAAGTCTTCCTGTTAATAGCCTGGGGTCCAATTCTACACTTGTACAATGAAATTCTCTTTTGTCGGAATTCATCTCATAGTTTTTCGACATTTTTATACAAATCATTGCTAAGGCGTCACTGGTATTAATTTTCAACTTTAACTGGGCTCAACACTTTTCTAAGGATTTTTCTTACTTCAATTTCGAGCTCCTCGGCCAGCCTTCTCTCTTTCAGATTTTTGAATTCTGTCACACACAATGCTTCTAGCCTAATTACTGTTGAAAAATTTCGAACTTTTGCGTCAACAGAGATCGAATTCATATTACATACACCCTGAGTTAAATTTTCAGCTAACTTTAGTTTTTTTAATTCTTGATTCATTGCTTCTTTCTTGGACATATTTTACTTTAATTCTTTTTTCTTATTACTAATTTTCTTTTTTTAGTATATAGCAGTAGCGCACTCAAATTTATGACATCAGTGATCATCCTCATTTTCATTTCATTTCCCTTAAATAAATCATAATGATTGTAAATTTTAATAATCCAAAGATTACACCTAAGTGTAAATTATAAGAGGGTATAAATAAAGAAACTACCAAAATTATATTACAGATTAGATATGAACAATTAATAATTATAAATTTAACCTATATTCCGAAAACTACCCTATCTCTACTGCTAAACACAATTACAATAAAATAAACTAAAAACCAATAAAAAGAACAAATAGTAGGCACGATAGAATAAACCGTCAAGATGGAGTAAATATTATATTTTTTGTCGTTAAAGAAGACGTTCTGTGCAAACATTTAAGAATAACATATCTTGTTAGCATTAGAACATAATAAAAGTTAATAGCTAGGTTATCTAGGTCTGTATGTCGGCTACAATTTATACAATATTTGTCAGTACAAGTCTATTCAAACATCAATTATAAAGTTGTTATTTCATCCGTTCTCCACTTGATTATTTTATGATATTTTTTCTTCTGTAATAATTTATAATATCTTAGTATTTGTATTTATTTTTCAATTTTATTCTACAATTAAATTGCTTTACTTAATTTTTTTTCTTACTTATCTCTTATCGACTTTTTATTTACTTATTTATTTTTGCCCATCATATTTGTGCATCTGATTTAATATCAAGTCCCTAAGATGGCTTACAAAATAATATTCACAGAACGTTTGATCTCAAAAGTTATAAGTATTAATATAACCTTTTATTTATTGATATTGTATTAATATTTATTTATTCATGTATTTATTGAAATTTAAGACTGTATAAATACAATACAACTAGTAAATATAATGGCAAAGTCTTTTCAGCCTAGTATGAGAATTCCAAGTTAAACGTTTGGCAAGATGTAATCCTAGGGATCAGATTTGTTCCACAGGAGGGTAAAGGTGATTTGACGGGATTTTTATCCTTCAGTTTTGATAGTAGTTTCTTTTCTTCAAAAGATTTAAATTAAACTGAACAATTAAAAAAAAAATAAAGGAACAACTAGGCGGTTAACATCTCATTTAATTTTTAATTTTTTTGGCGGGATAGATAATTATAGTGACCGAATAATTCTCGATTCTTAGAATACGTAGAAGATATGGTTGAAGAATGGATAAGGGCGCAAGAAGTTCGGACAATAACTAAGTGGTATATTTCGTCAGGGATTGAATATAAGAGTTATTTTTAAAATCAAAAATTCTAACTGTTAACCTTTGAGCGATATGTGTTTTAATCAGAAATTGGCTTTTTTCTTTTAAAAAATAATAATCACGCGTGCTGAATTTCTACGTTTACCCATCGAAAGAGGGTTCCGAACTAAACAATTTAATTTCGCGGATTTTCTTTGATAAAAATGAACACATTAATGTCCCAGTAATTCTTAGTGTCGAACCCATTAAATAAACCTTACGAAGGTAAAAAAATATGTCAATAACAAAAATCGCAACTGGTACGTAACAAAACATTTAACCATCAAATATATTATCTTAAAAAATTATGTTTAACGCGAAAGAAACTTAAAATATTAGCAAAAAGAAGAGAAATCTGAAAATCATATTAAGTAATTTGGAGAAATATATAATGTATTCATTAGATAGATCAATTGTTTTCTATAGTTAGAGTTCTATTTAATGTAAAATGTTAAAAATATTAAAATTGTGAAATTTTGCGATAATTAACTAGGGAAGTACTTAGGTTAGGATTGTTAGGAACGATTCAGTTTAAAATGCAGTTTATTTTTATAAGGAATTAAGATAAATTTTTCGGTCCGGAAGTAAAAAAGTAAAAATTGAACTGAAATACTAGACATAACTTCCCCGTGTCGTATTATGCAACTACTAACTATAATAAAATGAGCACTTGAAAATTATTTTATCCTGAGCCGTTGGGTTGAAATTTGGAATATTTAAATCTTAATTAATATAGGATAAACTAAAGAACAAGGCAGCAACTTTAAAATATCGTTCGGGACCCTCTTTCGATGGGTAAACATAGAAATTCAGCACGCGTGATTTTTATTTTTTAAGAGAAAAAATAAAAATCGCAGAATAACTCTTATTTCTGATTAAAACACATATCGCTCAAAGGCTAACAGTTAGAATTTTTTGTTTTAAAAATAACTCTTATATTCAGTCCCTGTATTTCGTACACCAGTGCGCTTGCTAGTAGGTCGATACCTTTAGTAAAATGAAATATTGTTATACTGACGCAAAATTTGTTGGAGACAATCATGTGGTCATACAAGATATGGATGGCTTCTTGAGTCGAACCATTTCACGCTTGTCCGAAGAAATGATTGATCGCCTTCAATACGAAAATTAAGCTCGCGATTGCGGATTCCATCGTTAATTTCCTGTATAGTTTGTTCGAAGGAAAATTTATAGTTTCCATCGAATCGTGAAATTTGAACGAAATTCTGAAATATTGACTTGGAAATTTATTTATGTTTTATAAGTATAATTTAATGAATAATTTACAGTATATAATTAATTATAAGTATAATTAAATTTATTTATGTTTTATAAGTATAATTACAAGTATAATAATTCAAAAGAAGAAAGTTATAAATCAAAAAACATAATATTTCAATAGAGCTATTAGAAAGTTTCATGGGTAAAAAAAAAATTAATATTTGGGTATTGGTAAAGCAAAGCATTGTAATTGTAATGATCGTATTGGAATTCTTGTAGTAACCATTAGAAATTTTTTAAAAGCTTAAAACTTTTTTGATTTTAACTTGCATCATTATTCCCATAACACTTTTTTTTTTTATTTATTTAATTCAATGATATTTACAACTATAATGGTATTATATCAAGTAAATGTGCAAAAATGTAGAATATGACATGAAAACACTTGTGGAGAAACTACCCATCGATAGCACTCCAATAAAGTTCTATAGTAGATGATCTCGAGGCCATCTTCTTTTCAGGCGCCTCGGAGGGTTATCAGGAATAGTATGGGAAGCAAGCTGAGAGACTAGCGGATTCAAGTGCGTATGGAGCTTGTTATGGAAGGATAGGTATCTAGTTGCCCATAACACTTCAAGTTCAAACACGATACAACTAAAAATGTGACTTTAAAAACCATGTTGGAAACAGGATATCAGATATGTCAATCCTGAATTAAAAACTTTCATTCAATACAATTGCTGCTGAAGGCTTAACTCAAAAATTCCAAATTTTGAGTTCCCTCGTTGTTGTTTTGATAGACCGATATGTTCTGCAATACTTTTGTTTTTTTTTAGGAGTTGATGACTTAAGGGTTTTACGCTTTTAAATAACAGCTTTTGTTTATTGGAAGGGAATAAACAGTTTATTTTTGAACGCAAAGAGATTAAAACTTCTCGAACAGTTTTATAGGGCTCTCCGAAATATTTACAGGGCCTGTTGTAAAAATAAAATGTTAAACCTACTATTTTATGGTTATTATACTCCTATACCGAAAATAAAATGTGATTCGTAAAAAAAATAATGGCTGTACATTATCTAAAAAAACATTCCAATTCGAAATAACCTAGATATCTATTAGTTTAAATTGGTGTATTTTAACGTTGTTCATATTAATCTGGTAGAGTTTCATTAAAATTGTGGCCTAAATTGCGTTTCAGGCACGATCTTATCACATGTCGATTTTATCACTTAGCTACAAACCTAAGTGCTTTATTAACAAAATCAATGAGCCCTTTTATCATAGGGTTTCATGTTAATTACGAGACAGACAATAGTAGATATAATTGAATTGTGAATTTATCAGATGAATGTACAACAAATCAATGAGAAACGATATTTCTAACAATACAATAGAATAAATAGTTTTGTTCGGCCGTATTCAGTGGCTCAGAGTCAAAATGATAGACCAGGCTATTGGTAAAAATCTTTGAATAAATAAATAGTTAAACTTATACCGCAAATTTGAACTTTTTTAATAATAGGAGTACACGCAACGTTTAAAGAACGTAAGTTGGTCATTCAAGATTTCTAAGATGGGTCTTATCTGAATCAAATAGCCGATAATATAAAAAAAAAAAAGTTCAACTGTTCAGCAAATAGTGGAGAGATTCAATATGGATTATCGCACTGCCAGTTTTTAACATGAAGACTTGTTTTTTGCACTTTTAACTTTATAAGTTGTATGGATGACACTTGGATCGTCATCATAATCCACGTTTGAACGAATCCCAAACATAATGGAATTAAAATTTTGAACTAAATTGATAGTTAAAGTCATCTATGATGACCTCAATGTCCCATTTGTTTCTGATTCGGCCATTCCTTTCATTACAAACTTTATTCCCACTTAAACCCACTATTTTCAAATCTTGCCACTTCTTCATTCCCAATAATCCTACGAGACGTCTGAAAAGATGATGGCTTCGTGATCTTCCAATTTTTATTTTTTATTTGAATACTACTCCTAAATACTTTGAATACTGTATCATTCCTGCCAATACTTTTTGTATTATTGTAATACTGTTGTAAACTTCGATAACTAAATTTAAAAAAATAATAGCTAACTAAATGTAATGTTTATAAATTAATAGTAGTCAAAAGTTAATAAGAATTAAGATGTACGATGTGCTCTTATCATTGCACTGTGAGGTGAAATTATCTATTTAATTTTTAAAATATTTTTTCAGTATTTAATATTTTTAATTTAATGGTTGGACATATTTTAAATGATATTATAAATAATTGTGTTGAAGAGTTTCTAGGATATTTCCTGTAGCCATTTATGTTTGTATTTTTTTTTTTATTCTACAGTGTGTATCAATTAAAAAATAAAACACGTACCAACAACCCGCTAACGGTTCTGGTGTTGATTACATGGTAGAGACTGTGCTGTTTCATGGACAACGGTTGTGCATGGAGGTGATATGTCCTGGATCATGTTACACCGCCAGATTTTCGCCCTTATGTTGGGTACCCACTTTATAGACCCTGGGTGAACCCCAGGAGGATCTAGATCCCATATGATACATCTCCAGCCGCTAACAAACTAAATAAAAGTTTTGTTGAACCAAGATTTTCGGCACGGCAACTCGGTGCTCAACCACTGAGCCAATCCGCTCCCAGCATCCAAAATAATGTATATAAACTATATTTGTTATTATTATTGTATCAATTGAATTTAAAGTAAAATGCCCCACAGCGCGTGCAATAAGGTTAGATCCTTCTTAACCCGACTTATCGAGATTTTGGATCGATCTAGATTTAAGTAAGACTCCTATGACAGATTTGCTTCGAGGCTGCTCGCAGCCTGGTGTAGAACTTTCTGGCTGTCAGTAAAGTACTCACATTAATACAGCACATTTATCAGATGGCGGAGTGTGCGTGACAATGATTTATCTACCCTCATAGCCCCTTATCAATTGCAAAGCTATAAGACGTGATGGCTGTAATTTTGTAATTAATTATGTAATAAACTAATTACAATATAACCTTATCTTTTTCCATAATTTATTATACGCATTTTTTATCAGAAATATTTTTTCGCGTTAGGGTTGTGATGTATAATTATGTGGTCATTATTTCAAATTATTCATTTAAATTTTTTTTGTAATTAATTATTTCAGATTTAATGAAGGGCCTATCCATTAGAAATGCTTTTTCTTGCTTTCCTTATCATTTTTTAATTTAAAGAGTCGGATAAAAAATTTCAGACTCAAAATTATTTCATTTATAATCATTTTAATCTACCACCTCAATTGATGAAAGTATTTGAGAAAATTCTCTACCTCTGCTAATTTTATAAATATTACAATGAAATAAAAATAAATAAAATACTTATTTTGTTTTATTAAAACACTGTGGATAAAAAAAAACATACTATTATTTCCGCAAATAATAATATCAAATTCAATGTACAGTTTTTTTCATGTACTTTTAGTTATTGAATAATAATTATATTTATTTTTAATTATGTTTGATATTTTCATAAGGTAATTTAATTAATTGAACTATAACATAATTGTTTATTGCACAGGTGGCCAACCGGTGATGAATATATTTCTAGCCAGCGAGATTCATCGCTCATTTACAATATTTAAAAAAAATATATATTTATTTTAGCAGTGAAAACAAATATATTAAAAATACATTATTTGTGCACATATGTATTGAAAAATTAACCCCCGAAATGATGGAATAAAATCATGGTAATGATTACAATGTGTGTATGTGGTGATACATAATACAATACCATGGGCTTATTATAATAACTGTTAATATAATTTTTATTGTCTTAGAACAACTATAAAAATTGTTATAAAACAGTATTATATAGGTTTTTATTCCATTCATTAATACCCAGCCACTCTTGTTGATATATTTTTAATTTAAATCAACGTATATTACTTAATACTCATACAGGTTAAAAAACGAAACGATGTGGAATACTTAATTTGAAGAGAAGCTTTTCATACTGAAATTATGAATTATCGGAGTTTGTTCTATCGAGATTTCCAACAGTCCGCTTTTTACATTCGTTTCTTAATCACCACCTAATTAGACCGTATTTGGTGTTTAATTTTTATTGAAGCGGAATGTATTTAAGCTAATATATGAAAAAAATGTTATCAAGCATTTTTTTTTTCTCTAAGGTTGAGTAAAAACGAAGTATATTTCAATAGCAAAATTTGACAGCGTTTTTTGATAAAAATATGGAATCATTTTTACTTTTGAATTTTTTTAAACACAAAATGCATGACTACCTTGCTGGTATATTTAGAATAAATCTAGATAGAATAGAATAAAGTTGGATGGCACTTAGATCGGTCTTACTGGTTTGGATTTGGGCTGTAATCCGTGGACGGAAGTTTCTAAGCAGCGATTGGTGGGTTCGGAATCGAACCTTCGGACTTGCAAAGTTATGATTAATGTTCGATCGATACTTGAAAATCAATATTTTATGGCGGTCATAACTATTTTCTTCAGTTTTTGGTATTTTAATTTCAAATATTAGTGAAAATAATTGACTTTTCTAATACACATTGTATATATGCATACATAAGCGGAGAAGTTTGCTAAGCCTTTAATATATAATTTATTTATTATATATTTATATATATATATATATAAATATAATATATAATAATAAATTATAAAAAGTTTTGGCCAACTCCTTCTCTTAACGATATGCATGATTATACGTATACAATGTGTATTAGAAAAGCCAATTGTTTTTCACTAATGTTTTTATTTACATGAGTTTGAGAAGATCTAGATATTCTAGAAAATCTAATATCGATGGTAACTGCTTGATTTTTATACTTGAAATTATCTTCGACCGATTCAAACGGTGATTAGATCTTTGTATAAAGCCACATTGATAACTGGGGACTTGGCCTGTTATTTGCTTTGCTTTGAAAGATAAAGCAATATCGCTCCGCGCTGTAATTTTACAGGGAAAGAAAAAAAATTGCGGCAAATTATATGACACTGAAAGTGCCTTTTCAAGGCTATAACTTTTTTCCAATTTATAAAAAGCTTAGTTCTAGATTATTTTATAATTATATTTCATTTAAGTTTTATTTCTTATTCATTTAACGGCACCTTATGCTGCTCGGAAGATTTAAATTTGCCTATCCAAATTTAACTAGGATAGGGTTCTATTACGAGGACCTAGCACCGCATAGACGCCCCATTTTACGTGCCTACTGAAGGATGGTGTAACCAAGAATTTACTCCCTTTAAAAAATCCTATGGCCAACTGGGTTGCCAACCCGCTACCTTGGGTATAGAGCGTTGTTATGCTCATCACTGCACCCCCTGATGAACCCCTTTGTACGTTTTGATGTGAGTTTACAGTGGAACTAGTATTTTTCTAAGTTGCTATGAATTGTGTTCAGAACTTCTGTTCAATGTGTTCCAGCTCTACTTCCTCGCTGGAAACGAGTAACGGCTGTTGCTAGAAGTTTTGTTCTATTATTTACGACGATCGGCGATATCACCATCGAACCTTTGGGTTTG
Source organism: Troilus luridus (assembly GCA_964056705.1). Classification (NCBI taxonomy): domain Eukaryota; kingdom Metazoa; phylum Arthropoda; class Insecta; order Hemiptera; family Pentatomidae; genus Troilus; species Troilus luridus. The sequence goes on along the minus strand of OZ057414.1, from coordinate 80,196,932 downwards.
GGAATATTTTTATTACCTATATTATTAATTCAATAACTTATGTTTTTGTCGTTACCGTTTATTCTTATCCAATTTAATTATTTTTCTACTTAACTGCACTGCCTACTTTATTCTTTCTCTATTATCAGAAATTTCTTATCGTTATCATTATTTTTTGGTTGCTGGGGTGGGATTTTTTAAATTTTTTTTATTAACACTACTAAAATGAATTCTTTATTCTCTCTTATTCCGTGAGCCTATATATCAGGTTAATTAGTTTTTTTTTGTAAGAACCAATTCATTGTTAAAGAAAATTGTAATTGATGAATTTGATTAAAGAAATGGTTCATGCTGTAAATGTATTGTACAAAAATAAGCCGAACCAAGGTTTTTAGGCATTTGTACAGACGATACATTACGGGGGTATATTTTAACATCTGTTGGCGTGGGGAAGTGGCGATCCAATCTTCTAGCCATAAGGCTCCAGTAAGCCACTGGCCCTCCAGGTTGGGGAAACAGTACAATAGCACACACTCAGTACACAAACACACCACACTTCACACAAGGTCACAAACAGTATACACCCTAGGACTACCTTACCTAAGAAGCCCCCTAAGAAGTGGTGCAGTTATGCAAACACAAAGGTGGCAGCCCCACCATCATACTAGGATACGTAGAGAGGGTTAGTGGCCACACTATCCGAAATTAAATCACTACGAAACCTCACAAATCAGCCTCGGATGTAACTGTTCTAAATGGGAAACAACACGGTAATTGTTTACGGTTTAACTTGGGCTTTTTGGAATATTCTGTCACTCTACTGACCAGGAGCACTTAATGTGCTCCTGGAACAGATTGATAGGTACAAGCTAGATATTATTGCCATCCAAGAGATAAAATGGAATTTAGACCAGTTACATCCGAGGCTGATTTATGAGGTTTCGTATTGGTATTAGTATTGAATTCGTAAGGTATTGGATTGAAATGGAATTATTGCTTATATTACAACTCCATTTCAAGTCAAAAAATATGGGAATGATACGATCCCGCTTCCCTCAATACAACTCTATTAATTGTGGACAAAATTTGACTTTACTTTTCACAGGGGGTGCAGATACTCATATATCGTATATATATGAGTATGCCTTTGTTGGAACTTGCCTCAGGGAGGGTGACGGACTCTCACATTGACTGTTCAACATATCCCAGAATAATAAGAACAACATCAAGTGAGAATGGCAGGGTGCACGTCAGAATGAAACATAAAATTCTCGCATACGGCGAAGATATAGCAGTCCTCGGAATTAATGAAAGGGTATTGAGAGACTCGCTAAGACGCTGATGAGAGAAGCAGACCAAATCGGCTTACTGGTTAATAAAAAAACAAAAAAACAAGATACATGATAGTGAGCCGTAAAGTCGACCCCAGCAACAGCATCTGCGTGGATCGCAAATCGTTTCCAAAAGTAGACAGCTTCAAATATGGCTCCACAATAACCTCAACGAATGACCAGTTAAATGAGATAGACCAGCGTATAACAAGCGCAAATAGAGCATTCTTCGCTCTTTCAAGAGAACTGAAATCCCGAAGCATCTCCAGAAATTTAAAATTAAGGGTGTATAATGCTGTAATAAAGCCGATTCTGATATACGGCTATGAGACGTGGGCTCTCACCGGGACCCTGGAAAGCTGAATTGAGAGATGTGCGGTATGGGATTAGATTCAGAACTTGTGGCAGAGAAGGACCTATCAGGAATTGCTCTCGGTAACTGGTCAATCGATATCGCATGATATGAAGGCCAGAAGGTTAAGGTGGGCGGGGCTTGTAGCTAGCTCGTAGCAATCCGTTAGTACGCCACTACACGACTATGAATGCCGCACTAGTTGGCAAGAGACCATGTGGTGACCTAAGACCAGATTGATGGACAGGGTCAATAAAGATGCTGCGGAGAATCATACAGTAGACTGGAAATCAAAAACAAAAAAAATATATATGTATATATTAATATATATATACACATTTCATTGGCAATTGAAATTCATTTACGGTTTTATCAGTTCGAAATTTCTTGTATTATTTTAACCTTTAATTTCATTGAAGGCTGATTGTGATTTGTAATAAAGTAATTAGCCATTATAACTTCTGCTATGTCGGACAATTTGTCCATTAACTAAATGTAATTATGCTGAAAAATTAACTTGGTCCCTTAGAAGTTGGGGATTTTAATAAATCATGGCGGGATCTGGCCTCAAGGGTGAGATAAATAAACTCGCTAAGGACTCCTCCTCAGTTGAGGCTTCTTTCGTATTAATGTTTAATTAATGTAATGGTTCATCTAAAAGTCTCTTTTCTGTTTAAGTTTATAATAAACTCTTTGGCAAAGTGACAAGAAGTAATGAAATACATTGCTACTAAGCTAGTTTCTTAAAACGGTTTAAACTAGTAGCGAATGTTATCGGCCAAGTTAAAGTTCTCAGCATTCTCAATGCCGTGTCAGGCCAATATGGCTCTGAAACATAAAGTTATGAAAAATTGAAAAAAAATATTATTTAGCAATTAGTATGATCCTTGCAAAAATATAAACAGCGATTAACCGAATCTTAATAACAATAATTTTAGAAAATATTTTTTCTTTGCGAATAAGAAATAGTCATTATCAAATCCATGTTGCATGCAAAGGAGGAAAAAAAGAATTATTTAGCAAAAATTTAGAGGGACTTAGAAAACTGTCATGTAACTGAATATTTTCTTATATAATTTTAATTAAAAAATTGTTATGTTACATGACATTTAAAGAAAGAACGATCTATTCTTTATGCTTTATAAGGTTTAAGTAAAAACTTATAACAAGTGTCCAGTGATTTTAAATGTTACAGATAAAAATATTTAGCAATAAGGATAGTGAAGAGTTTAATATTTCGATGTCCTATTTATTGCGAATTGACCAATATTATAACAACAATATGATATAGTGGTCGTTAAATTTTTTAAAAACTGATAAATTTTAAAATTTTCGTTATTGACACTTTTGGTTACTGTTATTGATAAAGTAAATTGCGATAAATCATTACTTAAAAAAAAGTATTTTTAATGATAAATAATTATGCTTTAAACTAGAGATGTATGTTAGATTACGGGTAATGACGTTCAATTAAATGGACTACCCTCATAGTTTAAATTACATTTTAAACTAATTTTATAGATAAAACTAAGGCATTGATAAATGAGTTTGGGTTGTTAGGGTATGGTTTGGGGTGTGTAAGGTTGGTTTTATAAAGAAATAAATCACTTCGGAACATCGTTGTATCATATACTATTTAAAAACTATGACTATCTGCTTTGACCTGATGACTTAATGTTTTTTGAGATTATTAACATATTCTATTGGTGAACTCATACTTCCTTACTGTATCAAATATCTATTTATAAGTTAAGATAGAAAATGTAGAAATGAAGTATATAATCCTAAATAAACAGGATTATGATATCAACAATCATGTTACTCTATTCTCTGATATTCAATTAGATCAATAAGATTAATATTGATTGATTATTTATCAATATTTGGATTATAGCGTGACAACTAAAACAATTAACAAAAGGTTTTGGGTTCCGTAACATCAGAGCACTTTAAGGAAACTCTCAATACTTTCTTTTCTTCTACTCAAAAGGAAGCTCGCTGTGGAACTGAAGAGGAAAAGAATACAAAAGAGAATCCTGACACGGAAACACCTTCTTTCGACAAACTTGAAGATAGGTTGTATACTCGTGCCTCTGGCGAAGGTAATATCTGTGAAGTCCTTAAAAACCGTTATCTGGAGCAATGAGGAAATGTGTTCCAATTAGTGCTGGCGAATGTATTTACTGGTTTTTAGAACAAGAGTGGTTTTAAAGATTTTAAGGGGGGTACAACCTTATTCGATGCCACACATAAGAATTTTCCTTTGCTGTTTTTGGGTAATCGCAAGGTATGGATCTGAAGCGGATATTTGTTACTTTCTACCAGTGGGTTTTGATCTCGTTAAGAGATTATAGATCAGTGATTTTTTTATGAAGCAGTGTTTGGAGTACGATTACTGTGATTTTTGACCTAATAGAGGAACCACGGATTAAGTTTTTGTTGCAAGGTGCAATATACAAAATAATGGAAAAATTATGTGTGCACCTACTATCCATGGGCTATGAGGCATAATTATTACAAACGCTTCTTATATATATATATATATATATATATATATATATATATATATATATATATATATATATATATATATATATATATATATTAATGGAATGTTTAATATTATTGTTTATAATATACTGCATTATTATATATGTACCTGTACCGCTATATCCAATGAAGGGTCATGGGTTCAGTCAAAGGTAGAGACTGTTCTGTTTCATGGACATCGGTTGTGCAGGGAACTCAAATAGATAAATTATCAGTTATATTTATTAATAATTACGGTGTTACTGTACTTTATTAGTTGAGATTATATTTAGAACTTATAAATAATTATTATATGAATTATATGAAAAAATAAACTATAATGTAGCAGTGTGGGAGATAGAAGTAAAGGTATTATTTAACTATCAATGTGGTATTTTATCTTGTGGCTTTTGATTTTTTGATGTACCGATGTAATTTGTTTTAAAAATATACTTCAATATAATACAATTTATTATAATTTAATTTAGTTCCCTATTTCTGTAGGCTATTTTTGTGTTCATTCCCATACTTTTGGCCTATATCACAAGCCCTGAAAAAGACCTGCAGTGTGGATCTAAACCTTGATTTCTAACATATTAATGATAAAATTTACTACAGCTCATCCCCTCCTTCCACCTATCTTTTCAGAAAATATAATTAAATCCCAACTGCTGCTAGTCGATTTCGTTGCAAGAATTCGCTATTTCTCTACAGACGATTGAAATTCTCCCGTCACGTGCGCTCTAATTTGACGTTTCCTATTTCCTGACAGGGAGGGTGTAATTGACGAGTTTATGGGGAGTGATGATGTGGTTCCTAATTGATGGAATTGGGTCACGGGACATTGCGACCAACCTCTCTAACAAGTATATTCTGAATCCATTTGGTGAACTCTTCAAGGTGAAGAATCAGAAAGTACTCAATTTTTAACGTTTCTGTTTAACGATTGTTATAGATAAACATTAAATAATTTAAACAATTTAGATTATTAAGACATTTGGCAAAAGACCTGCTCAAGAACTGTTGATAATTTCCAAAACTTGATGTTCCTGCAAATCAAAAAGAAGATAACAAACACTTAGATCAAATTTGCTGGATGTAAAATTGCGCCGGTGCGAATGAATAATAAAATAATGAGAATAAGAATAAGATTATTAAGATTCCTCCCTTAAGAACTTTAGGACCTTTCTAATGAGCTGAAATTTGTATTTGATTGTAAGTTGAATTTACATTAGTAGCGACTGCCTTTTGCGAGTCTCAAATTTTATACACCACCTCCCAATTGTTCACGTCTTTTAAGGTTTTAAGGAGGAGAGTGGCTCAGTGGTCGAATGCTGAGTTCAAATCCGGCTGTGGCAGAGTTTATTAAATATTTTAACAGCTGGGAATGGTACTTTAGAATCTAGGATCCCGGTTCTCACCAAGCCTCTACAAAGTTGATTCCCAAAACAAGGAGAAAACCTGGGGGTTGGGCGTGATATAGGTCGAATCTCCTCCCTGCATAACCATTGTCCTTGAAACAGAACAGTCTCTACCACGTACAATCTGAGTTATGACAGTAGGCGATGAGCTTTCAAAAATTGGTGGACGGTAGCTTCGCTGTCATCAAGTTCCTTGATAAATTTGCGGTTAGTCCTATTCTATGTATTGTTGATAAGTAATTTCTTTTTAAATGTTAGATTTTTTTCTTTTTTTTTTTACTTCACACTGCATGAACGATAGAGAGGATGGACTATGATGATTTTTATTAAAGGTTTGCATTTCTCGATTTTTCTTCCTATTGAAAATTGTATGTTAATTGGTTTGATTCTAATAAAGTTTTATTACAGTTCTCCCAATCATAATCTTTCCACATTTTAATTGTTTTATAATAGGTAGGTACACTAAGAATATGGGTAAATTTAATATGAGTTTTACTATAGGATTTCTGCTGTTATTATTATTAACAAAGTTTTCTAATTCTTTTTTTTTAATAACAAAATAAAAAGCTCATCGTTACTCATAGGCTCTTACTGTATTTGGCGTTTCGTGAAATCTATCTGTGGGTGTTAATTATACTAGCAGACAATTTAAATGTTGGTAAGATCCTAAAATTGCCCGGTATTAAGACCTATTCTTTTACCCGACAGGTATGACACAACCCAGTTTAAAAGGGAACTGCTGCGGTTGAACATAAATACTCTTGGATGACTCACATTACGTTACCTACATTTATTTATTTTAAAGAAATGAAATTCTTAATTATGGTTGATTTTAAACGGTTATGTTATAATATTATCAATACACAAGAATCGTATCAATACTTTTTATAATGTGTGTATGTTAATCTTCGAAATATTTTAGAAAACATGATTTTTATTTATTTTTTCTGCCCGATATCATCACTTGAACCTTAAAAAATCTTACCATGGCGCTATTCATTATATGTTTTTATTAATATATGTTTATTTTTTGAGTTTCTGATGTATGTCTCTCATTAAATACAAACACATTTCATAATAAAAAGAAATAATATTAAATAAAACAGATGCCTTGAGTACATCTCTCTCTCTCTCTCTCACTCTCTCTCTATCTACCTATCTCTCTCTTTCTCTCTCGCTCTCTCTACAATTTTATCCCATTTTCCTTTCTTCTCATTGTTATTAATCTCGTGTTTTCTCCTTTGGACCCAACAAATAGCCTTATCAATAAGGATGCTGGTATGAAGATTGTATGAAGCATGCATATTTTATGGTCAATTGGGCATTTTATCGTTTTATCTCAGGTGAATAACCATTTCATGTTCTAAATATGTTTTGAAATTGATTCAATTCAGTGGGAATTTCGTTTTATTTATAGTAGAGACGGAATCATGAATTTATCTTTTATTATTTTTTTTCGTATTGACCACTTATGATCACGTAACAATTTCATTGCTTTCCTTTCCTCTGTTGGAGTTTTCTCTGTCTCTAATATTCCTTCATGCGTTCACTGGCATGTTTCCTTTGATCTTCTGTGGAACTTCGTTCAACCTTCTCTTTCATCATTATTCTTTCTTCATCCTGAAACCCTTCCAAATTGTACACTTTGCTCTCAAATTCATTTATTTCTACTTCAAAAGAACATCGACGTAACTCAGAAATTGACATTACTGAAAATTATAATAACTTCATATTTAAAAATGATGAGAATATTATTTTCAGCAAGACTGGAAATATTCAATCAGCCATATTCACTTCATAATGAATGATCATGATTTTCGAATAGATAGATAGATATAGATATAAAATGCTCTTTATTAAATTATTTACAACTGTTCTTTTTTAATTTTATTTTTCACATTAGCAACCTCAGCATGGTACTTATACCGTCTGCCGGGAGTTTGATTAAACTACTAAACAACAATGAAAACCAAAAAATAAATCAAATTTCTTTTTGACATTAATAATTAAATTCTGAAATTAAAAAATGTCTATAACGACCTGCATTACTTACAAAATTATATAAACCTATAAAATTCTCTCCATTCAGAATATCTATTAATTTTTGTTTTGATATCCGCTCATATTTTAAGAATTTTTTTCTATACAATTTTAAGACGGGACACACTGCCAGGAAGTGAAAACTGTTTTCAATTTCTTTCAGATTACACAGTGAGCATAGCTGTATATTTTGCGAATCAATTTCAAATGGTTTGTAATTTAGATTCAGAAGTTCCCCTCTACACTTCATAACTACGCTCATTTTTTTTGTTGCTTTAAAATGTCTATGGTAATCTATTGTTTTATTTAATGAGCTATAGAGGCCGTGGTGTGTGCCCTCTGCTGCTTTTGCATGGCAAACTTGGATAAAATAATCTTTGTACAGCTCCAACATTTTGAACATTTCTCCCTCCCAAGTATCCACGGAGTTTAAAGTTAAATCCAGTCTATAATTTATTTTTTTTGCAATTTCCCCCCACTCTTTAAACCATGATATGTTTTGTTTTATTATTTCTCTTGCTATAACTGTACATAGCCTATTTTCTTTATAATCTAGTATTTTTAAAATATAATTGGATTGCATTTTTAGCGTGTACATGTGTATTAATTTTCTATTCATTTCTAAGTACACAAAATAATTTGGGGTATTAACCGGTAATTTAAAAATTTTTTTAATGAAATACCTTTCAACTTTTTCTATTTCCTCAAAATATTTGTGGCCCCAAACTTGACATCCATAGGTTATGACATTTTTAATTGTTGACTCAAATACTTTAAATTTTGACTCTAATGGCACTTCTGGATTTTTGAACAGTTCTCTCCACATCATATTAATCCCAACTTTTGCCTTACTTACTTTTTCTTTAATGTCATATTTCATTTTTAAGTTATTGCACATCACCACCCCTAGATATTTGTATGATTTCACACATTCAATTTGCTCATTATTTAGGAACCATTTCTCTTTTTTTGTACACATTTTGCCTCTATTATTCTTCTTAAATACTATAATTTTTGATTTGTCCAGATTTACAAACAAATTCCATCTTTTACAATAGATTTCTAAATTGCCTATCATGTACTGCAAACCAACCGGATTATCTGATATTAGGACAATATCGTCAGCATAAGCCAACATATTCACTTTCTTATGCCCCACTATGACTCCTCCCCCGAGATTCTCCGCTAAATCATTTATGAAAAGAGTAAACAGGTATGGACTCAGTACACATCCCTGCTTGACCCCCATCCCCGTCTTGAATGACTCCGTAACTCCATCTTTTGTCCAGACCACTGCCTCCGTGTTTTCGTAAAGACTTTTTATAGCGTTAGTGAACTTAGTTGACAAACCCATTTCGTACATTTTGTAAATTAACGCATTCCTGTCCACAGAGTCAAACGCTGCCTTGAAGTCGACAAAAAAACAATAGATTTTATTTTTCCCTAAATGCCACATGTACTCTATTAAATTGCTTAAAATAAACAAATTGTCAACAACTGAGCGGCCCTTTCTGAAACCTGCTTGGCCTTCTATCAATACATTTCTTTCTTCCAACCAGTTTGTAAGTCTTACTGCTAGCATCCCAGAATATATCTTCGAAATGGAATCTAAAAAAGAAATACCCCTGTAATTTGTCACTTCGCCAAGCTCACCTTTTTTATGGAGAGGGAAGATGATTGATTTTCCGAGACTCTCTGGAACTTTACCTTCATCAAAACAGAAATTGAACAGCTGCAGTAGAGCTTTCGTAAAGCATTCAGGAGAATTTTTATAAAATTCACTTGGTATTCGGTCAAGCCCAGGTGCTTTATTGTCTTTTAACTTATTTATGGCTGCGACCACTTCATCATAACTGAATTGATTATCTAAATACCCATCCTTTACCCAAGAAGCCGCATATGAGAAAAGTTCAGTACAAAGATGAAGGTTATACTGTTTTTTAAAATGCTCTTTCCATTTTAGTGGTTGAATATTTCCAATACGGAAGTAGTTTTTTTGCTTAAATTTGTTAGTCAAGTCCCAGAAATCCTTGGAATCCCTCGCCCTCTCGAACTTGTCACCTATCTCCCTGAAGTAGTTCTCTTTTTTCCCTTTACAGAGTTCCTTATAATTTTTTACATTATTTAAATATGCCTTTCTGATCAAGTGAGAGTTTGTATTTCTGTACAAGTTCAATAGTTTAAATATTCTTTTCCTCTTATTATGACACTCATAGTCATACCAAGGTTGTTTTTTATTAATCTTAAAGTCACCCCTACTTCTTATTACATAGCATTTTTTAATTAGCTCCTTCATCTTCTCAAAGTCTGCCAGCCCTATTAGCTTTCTTTCTTTCAAAAATGCATCTGTTTCTTTTTCTATCTTTTCCCTATACTCCGCTGACCTCTCTTTATGCCAAATCATTTTCGGGATTAGCTGACAGCATTGTTCATCCTTTATCGCCATTTTTATTCCAATGCTTATGACTAGAGGCATGTGGTCCGAAAATATTTGTTTTTCTACTTCAAAACCCTTTACTATTTCTTTAACCCCTATTGAAATTATACCTAAATCTATTGTGGAACAACCGGCATTACTGATGTATGTAAATTCTCCCTCTCTGTCCCCCTCTGATCTACCATTAAGTATAATTAGCCCATTATCATCGCACAGTTCCAAGAGTTTTCTTCCTTGCTTACTTACTTTCTTGTCTTTTGATTTCCTATTCTTTACCAATTCTCCTTCTCGGTTATTATCTTCCCAATATGTAGTCTGCCTTTCTCCTATCCTCGCATTTACATCCCCTACCAACAGGTATTGTAGTTTATCCTTACTAAAAATTAAATTTTGTAGCCTTTCAAATTCTTCTACCCAATACCTAGCATTAATATATAGTGGAACAATGTGTACTGATTCCTTTCCCGTTTCTAACTGTATTAGAGTCTGATTTTCTACCGTTACATATTTACATAATTTTTCCTCCTTTAACCATTTTTTATATCGGAATATTTTACCACCGCTAGCTCTACCATACTTACTAGTTCTGCTGGCTGGCTCGCAGTACAGACAGTAATCAACAAAATAATTCTCAATGTGCACGTTACAATTATCAATTTCTAAATGGGTTTCAAACAGGCAAAATATGTCATACTTACATACAAAATTGAAAAAAGCAACATTATCTATCTTATTTTTTATCCCTGCTATATTGTACCCTAATAATTTAATCGTTTTATTAGATTCATACAGTCTTGTAGCCAAATTAGAGTTTACCCGGCAGACGGAATATTCCTATTTACTAAGTGGTATCTTCACCTCTTCGTTCTTCGCTGGTTGATTGGCCTGGACCCCTGGCGTACAGCAGCGCGACCACAGTTCTTCTCCCAGTAGACCCCTCAAGTAGTTAATGTCTTCTTCTCCTCCCGAAACACCACTTTCATCATCCCACTGATATTCCTTCCCATTCAGAATCAGAGTGTCCTTTCTGACCAGGCATTTTAAATGTCCACCCTTTCTCATAATTTCTTTTTTGATCCAGAACATCCTGTTTCTTCTATTTCTTACTTTCCAGGTGTAATCCCTATCTATGTAAAAGCCAGTCCCCTTTAGTTTCCTCGTATTCCTTAGTATGTCTGTAACTACTCTACTGGTGGTAAACATTACCTTCTTAGCCGTACGTCCTTTGCCTTCCTTTCCTACTGTAAAGGTGTCCTCTATCTTCCCTTCCACTTCAACATTCAGCACTTCTTTACAAAAGGTTGTTATTTCTTCAACATTTTCTTTTCCGTCAAATCCTTTAAATATTAAATTGTTTCTTCTCAACTGGTTTTCTATTGCTTCTAGCCTCTTATCATTTTCTTGATTTTTGGTCTTCATTTTCTCCAGTTCGTTCTTCAAAATTAAATTTTCGTCTTTTAGTTTTTTAATTTCTGTGAAGAGCTCTGATATATCTTTTTTTGTCGCCAGTCCCTTTGAGTCTATCATCGCTGAAAATTGTTTCATCATTTCTCCATAATCCATTCTATTAATTTCTTCTCCCATTTCTGATGACACTGTATCTTCTGTCCGACTTATTTTAGTACCCACTAAAACTTCCGGCGACGATCGACTTCTCTTGACCCTTTCTTTTTTTTGTATTGGCGTTGACAATTCTTTCCCTTCCACTGTATAATTTTTAATTGATTTTGGCATTTATTTTATTCTGTTAAGAGAAAACCTTATTTTGTCTTGGTTTATTGAATGTTTGTTATTTTTATTTCGTTGTAATTGTTTTGGTTAGGGTTTGTTATGGCTAGACATTTATATTCTATCTTTCAGGAATTAAGATATTGTTTGTATACTCTGTGGGATTATGACTCACTAGCCTACGTAGTTTACCTGCAGGTTCCCGCTCGTGGCCAGTTGCTCCAGTTTAAATTTTTCTCCTTATTTTTTTCCCGCTAATCCACTCGGTGTAAATTCTCGTCCATTACGTAGAATTAACACAGGTACTGTATTTTATTACTGTTGCAATTTTTTTCACCATACACTCACTTTTATCCACTTTTTAATAAACTTTTGCAAGACACGATGTTCACTCTACGAATGCTAGAACCAAACTCCCCATGATTTTCGAATAATTATAAAATAAATTAATAGATTTGATTTATCAGAATATAACAAAAAATAATTTTTTTTATTATTTTTTTTTATCTCTCCTTCAAAAGAACAACGACGTAACCAAAAAAAAATGGCATTAGTAGCAATTGTTTCGGTTGAAACTTTTTATTTCAGGAACGACGTATCAGATATTCAATTTCCTATATGTTTTTTTTTAAATGAAGTTATATTCTGGGTTGTATCACGTTTGAACTTGGTGTTTTATGGGAATACAACATAAGTTAAAATAAAAAAGTTTCAAGCTGTTAAAAATTTTGTAATGGTTAATAAGAGAATTTCAATACCATCCTTACCACAATAATGCTTTGCTTTACCAATACGCATTTTTTAAAACTCACATGGAGGACTTTCAAATACCTCTATTGAAAAAAATGGATATGTTGCGTTATGACATAGTATATAGTGAACATAGTATATGTTCACTCTACATTTAACCTGTTAGCGGCCGGAGATGGATCCTATAGGGTCTAGGACCCTCCTGGGGCTCACCCAGCCTCTTTAAAGTGGTTATCCAAAATAAGAGGGAAGATCTGGCGATCGTGATCTAGGATAAATCACCTCCCTGCACAACTGTTGTTTAAGAAACAGTTCAGTCTTTACTATTCACTAAACTCCAGATCCTCCATGGGCTGTAGTTGTAGATTTGGGCTGTAGGTTTTTCAATATACTTGGATGTCCGAGGTACGTTAATTAGTCTGTTATTAATTTAAAAAAAATTAAATGCTTCCTGAATAAAAGATTTAACAAACTTTAATATAACACATAAAAATTTTCCGCATAGTGAATTGTAAAACAATCTTAATAATTGTAAATCCTTGGATGTTGTATAAATGTTACTATACATAAATTGCAACAAACTGTTGAGTCAGAACAAACTTCAGCGAACTAACTCCGAGCCATGTTAATTAGTATGTTGGGTTCAATGGACCGGTTTACACTAAACCTTTATACATTGCTTCTCTAGTTAACAACAGTTTGGACCGACCTGTATCGTTCTATAGCTGTCACTCGCCTGTCGTGCATTCTGTACCTCTAATAGTCGCACAACTTTATAATTCAGTTGATATTGTCGTGAATAATTGTTTGTAATCATAGCCCAGTAGTAACAAATAGCCTATTGTCTAGCTATATCATAAATTTAATAAATATTAAATAATAAATAATAAATTTATTTCACATAAGAGTTGCTGCGCTAATTGTGATTAAGACGACAGAGGATAACCTGTGGTGTAATTGTCAGCGTAACAATCTACTATAGCCCAGATCTTTTATGATTAAGAGTTTATATATAAAATTCGTTGACGACTAGCGGGAGCTGCTCCAATGGTCAAAGAGGGATAGATTGGTTTGTTTTGAATTTTATATATTGTGGTATAATCGATGTGTTCCGAATATAAGTCCTGGAAGACTATTCAGAAACATTTTTATTTTGAAGAGAAAATATTTGTCCTGGCCGGGACCCGAACCCGGGTCGTCTGCATCTCTAGTGCAGTGCTCTAAATCACTGAGCTACCAGGGGATCTGTCTGGGTATCAAAGCCAAACAAATCCATTCTCTTCACCGATCCTATATCCCCGTGTTCTCGCAATTTTTGAGATGTATACGAGGGGAAGAAGGTTCATTGAACATTACTTTAATTGGGTTCTTGTTGACTTATGTACGACAATTATATATTTATAATTTATTTTTCTTTTGTATGGGGGTCCACCAAACCATCGAATTCCTCTCGTATTCAATTCTTGCAATCCAAATTCCTTCGCAAAATCCTAAACGCTCCTTATTTTGTCACAAATAAAACCATCCATAAAGACCTTAACGTCCATATGTTACCGATTTAGCCCATTCCAGATACCTATCAGTCCATAATAAACTGTAGGCCCATCCAAACCCACTAGTTTCCATCCTTGCATCCAATTCCATCCCGGACAATCCTCCTAGGCGTCTGAAGAGAAGATGGTCTGAGGACCTTATATTATAGAAATGTTGTGGGTAGTGCCTCTACATGTCCTTTCATGTATCTAGTTAGTCATATAGCCCTTGTACTAGATGTATATATTACACTATTACAATTCAATAAAATAATTAAAAAATATAAACAAATTTCTTTTGATAGTGATTATTTTTAAATATTTTTATTTTGAAGAGAAAAGATTTGCCATGGCCGGATTAAACGCAAGTTTAATATTTTGAACTCAGGATATATATTTCACTAACTGTATGAATTTAACGCTTCCCTGTTTTTAGTGAAGTGTAAACAAAATATTAATATTATTCACTGATTAATTTGTTAGAAGCGATCAATTTTTAAATGTTGAAGTATCGTTCATTAGTAAAAACAATATTTTAGTTTTTAACATTGTGTAAAATTTTACTTATAAGTAAAAGTAGACACATTATTTGGGGCATTCGCTGATTTGCTATGCCGAAGGTTCCATTTAATAATCTGGCTGAGGCCGATAAATTATTTGATCTGTTTACATCCACGGATGAACCCTATGGGATCTTCAGTTCATCCTGGGGCTCACCCAGTCACTATAATGAAGGATAAACATGGCGGTTGAGTGTGATCTCGGACAATCCATCTATCTGCGCAACCGTTGTCCTAGAAACAGTACAGTCTCTGTTATGTAAAGAGTCCAAGTCTTATGAGTTTATTTTTCTAGACACACTTTTACTGGCATTCAATTTGCATTACAATGCTATATTAACGGACATTATAAGATGTAATTATGCTGAAATATGAACCATCTCTAAAAATGTTACTACTTACGTTGAGTGGAAATCGTTTGTTCAAGTTAAACACAATGTTTATAGAAACCATTTTAGTCTATATTTACAGACTGATATTTACCTGAGGTTAGCTAAAGCTCTACTCGAGACTCTTTATTGAACCTCTAGGAAATTGGATTCTTCTTGTAAGGGCTGTGTGTTTTATCAGGTTTACTCTTGTTCAATTATATTCTTATCTTTCTCTGTACTCAGAGGATAATGATATTAGGATAATTTATGAATTGAAATCTGTAGCAATAAAGATATTTATAATTATACAAATTACTATCTGACCCGCGTTGCTGTGGCCTTTGTAATAGTTTTAAAAAAGATTACGTTAAAATTTGAATTTTAAAGAAACAATGAATGAATGGAAAAAATAAGTTAAATAGATTTTTGATATTACATTTTATTCATCTTACATCTAGTATATAATAAATAAATAATATACAAAGTTCTTAACTGATAAAATATAAACATTAGATTAATGAATGAGTTTATCATGGTTGATTTTTAATTATGGATAATAATATTTTTAAATTATAATTATTTATTTCAATTTAATTGAGTGCTAATCGATGAACAATATTTTTTGTTGATCTGTCCTTTGCTAATACAAATAGATTAGATGGTTTACTAACACGTGAGTATGCAACATATAATTGTCCATGGGAGAAAGATGAATGTTCTAGGTCCAAACCGCAAATGGACATTGTCTGGCCTTGAGACTTGTTGATGGTCATAGCAAAAGTCAAGCGTATATCAAATTTAAGTCTTTTGAAAGGTATTATGGGTTCTGATGGTATCATTGGAATACTTGGCTACAGGACCTTTTCTCCTTTAAAGATTCCAGTCAACATTGAAGCTTCAATAACATTCCCTGTGATATGTTTGATGACCAAACGTGTACCATTCCATAATTGGTGGATTCAAATTACGCATTTGAAAATTTCGAAGTTTTTCGGCCACCAAAAGTATTCCCGTCCGTTTTTTCGGTTGCAAACTTGGATTTACACTACTCAGACATGCCCTTACAACATATCAAAAATGCAGCATCATCAAGCGTTGCTGCTACGATCGACACTTAAGCAATAATAATGGCCGACCCATATCACTTAGGGGTATGAAAAATAGTTTACGTCCGATTCTCTGACCTATTGAATAAACACACAAAATTTCATAAGCATCGGTCGAGTCGTTTCGGAGGAGTTTTGTTACAAACACTGTGACACGACAAATTTATATATTAGATATAGATACAGATCGAAAAAAAATCAATCAATTAAGAATTTATAACCGAAAGAATAAACGAATAAAATAAACATAGAGTTCGGTACGGTTATAAATTTAAATATTACCTCAAATTTGTTTAGCAAATCTCTTTTCACTCAATTTAAATAATAGATCTTATACAAATATCAATTTAAAAAATATACCTGTAATAGTGTATGGTATTGTTTGTAGGTAGATTGACACTAATTACCGTTTTTGTACACTTAACTAGTTCAGTTCATTAATGCCAGATGCAATTGGACTCTTCATCCCTCTGGTATGTTCTATTCTATTATCATTATTTTCCTCCTACCTCTATTCTTCATTTTCTTTCTTCCCTTTTAACTGTTTTAGTCTGTCACCAATATAGTTATTATTCATTATATTTAACCGTTTATAACGCTGCCATACTCTCGACAATACTTGACAAATTCGTTTTAATGGATCCTACATCCTATTCGCTGACGGTCCATTTTATTACCGTTTCGCTTCCACACGAGGCTAGCGTTATTTCGCTCCTGGCACGGCTTAATAATGGCTATCTCATTACAGAGTTAACAGTTAGGCATCTCAACTCCACTCCTAACAATTCCATGTTGAATTTAGCCCTCATTCGTTACCAGACCGTAGTATCCCATTGTATATTGTTTAATGCTTACATGGAAATAGTGTTAATAATACGTGGGGTTTAATTGGATATAAATTTTCCTGCATCCGAGAACAAAAGCAACCGGAGAGGGTGTACTTCATCCACGTCATTCCTGTTTGTTAAAGTTTAACTCTAAAACTTGGCTGATATATTCGTCGAGTTAGATGAGTGTATTAATCTGGTTTTAGATTAATCCTAGTCAAACTGAATTGATGTCGATGGCTTTATTGGTGTTATAGCGTTGTTAGTTTCAATCATCTACGTTCGTAGTTCTATTATGGTTCGATATTGTAGCCAATATTGATGGTTAGTACATACTACGGTAGAAATAACAAGGAGTGGAACCACACATTCGGAATGTGATAATTAAACATAGTATTCTATTTACGAATTCATAGCAACAGTAATTATTAATTTACATGTCCATGGGTTGTTTAGTCAAACAGTTTTAGATTTGGCTAGTACAATATATAAATAAATTTGGATGTATCTAGTAAACTTCAGGTGATGTGAAGATTGGAACGAGAAAAATCTGAAAAAAGGAACTTTTCTTTTTTATAATATCCCTTTTAGGTGAACATTTTGTAGGAATTTTAAAGTTCTACTTATGAGGAAATGGATGACTGGGTGTATCTTGAGCAATGTTGAAAATTTTCAGGGATGCAGTCAATAAATTATGCAAAAATAAATTAAGCTTAATGATTCGACTTTATTTTAATCTTCATTACTAGAAAAAAACCCAGAATTACAATATTTACATCACTTCCTAATAACTTCAAACATCGCTTAAAATACTATTGATTCAGAAGTTAACTTAAAAAAAAACCTTTACCACTAAAACCCATAATAAAGGATCTTGGGCTCAGTAGTTGGTAGAGACTGTACTGTTTCTTGGAAAATGGTTGTGCAGGGAGGCGATTTGTCCTTGATCACCCTCCCTATTATGAGATAGCCAATATATAGAACCGTAGTGAGCCCCAGATGGGTCCTAGATCCCACAGGATCCATATATGGCCGTTAACAGATAAAAACGAGGGACTTTTGGTTCGGGAACTCAGCGCTCTACTACTGAGCCATTCCGCACTCAATATCATTTGAAGTTAATTGATTCTTATTTCGGTTTATGTTATTTTTTTTATGTATCATATCTTATTTATTTTTTTATATATCATCTGATTTCTATATAGTCAGAGCTTAATAACTTTAATGAAATTGATGATAGCTTTGAAATATCCATTATCTGTTGATAGGTATTTATTTTAATTAAAATTAAATAAATTATTTTTCCTCATTTAAAAGGTCTTTGATTAATTCTTATAAAAATCTAATAATGACTTTATAAGATCAAATCTCCTCTTAAAAGTGTATTAATGTCTGCGTTAATTAACAGAGAACAAGAGAATTGTTTCAATTTAACATTAAGCGCTTTAACATTAATTTTGCGTTCGATTCTGACAGGTTCCATCGTGTTTACATGTGTTTCCATTATATACGCGATACAGTTCCCTACAGTCTGATAAGTACCAGGCATGTCAGCCTTATCATTTAATGGTCCACTTCATCCGAAAGCAATTCACAACTGATTTGACTAAAAGCCGATCAACACCTGACTTGCAGAACCGATTAGGAAACCGGTTGATCATAATTGGAAATGCTCCCGCAATTACGCTTCGGCGATTTCGGTATGAAGAAGTTGAATAAACCACTTAAAAATAACGATTCCAATAGTTTTAATTGGGCACCATTGAACTGCCTTAAGTGTCCTCGTAGTGGAATCTTATTTCATCTTCAATCAATCTTATTATTGTATCTATGGCTTATTAATTATTATGTCTATGACTTTTGGAAATAATAAATCTATAAGTTTTGGAATATTTTTGGTAGGATACGTCACTTATGCTTGGGATGATTGAATCTACGTATTTCTACCCATTCAGAAACCTCTTTCTCCTAACATCTTTTCTATAAAATCCTACCATGCTTAAAAAAAAATTGTTATATTAATTCTAGTTGGCCAATACCTTTAAATTCTTTCTTTAATAAATATTTTCCATTTTATCAAAGTTATGCACTGTACTTTAAGAGCCTATTTATCTTATTTATTCATACTGTGATGCCATAAGTAATTATTGAAGTTGATTACTGAACTTATTAAATAATGAGTTTAATATTCATAAAAGGTTTAGGTCAGTTTATTTTCTAGAGGTTAGTTGTGTGTTTACCAATTTACTAATCAGTCAACTTAAGGCCTGAATTTGTCCATAAATATCGAAATTATAACTATATAGTATATCTGGGTTAAGTTAGCATCTAAATAACTATGAATATATTTTATTTACACAATTACTTATTTTTAATACCATTTATTTTATATTTTTCTTGAATAATATTAGTTGGCCTTGTGTATATGGGGAAGAAAATGTTCCAGGTGGTGGTCAGAGAAATAATTTCTTAAATAGTGCTGATTTATTTATTTTTGTAGATATGTATCACCCTCCTAGGCTCGATTGCTTCCTTCCTACGCGACCCTTTGTTGCGTGAGTTTTTAACTGCCTCTTAATTCTTATTTATTTATCCAATAAAGCCTGATATGGCTTGTATGATAACCAACAGATTTAATGTTTTTGTTCAGGGCTACTTTATACATCATATAGGCTGTCCTAATAATTTAAACTAAAAAATTAAGACACGGAACCATTGTTCCTGCACCTGATATTTAGTGTTTGCTCAAACGTTTCTATTAATGATTATAATATTGGTATTATGAACATTTCCTTGCTAAAACTAAGTATTTAGATAAGTTCCTTATCTAGAATGGATCCTCTTTGTGAGGAAAACAAGGTGTGGAATGTCCCTTTGTCCGCTCCAATCTGATATCTAACTACAAGCACTCCCCGGTTTCTAACCTATTCCAGGCTACAATAAACCAATAACCGCAGGAAGCATCGAGTTAATGGAAAACGGTTTGTCGATTTAGACTATCTCAGTACAGAATCTTAATTTTAATTTGTTTCATATTTTATGCCTTCCTGTCCTAATTTAACATTTGGTATCAACAGTGTCTCAGAGATGCATATGAATATCATAAAAAATTAAGAGGCCTTTGGATCTCTGATGACTAGATATGGACAGCAAACTAACATATTTATAATTAATTTAATTTTTTTATTCAGGACAAATTCATATTGTACACACACACACACACACACACACACATATGTATATATATATATATATATATATATATATATATATATATATATATATATATATATATATATATATAATATACAATGAACAATACAAAACTAAAAGCTGATAGGTATTCTTGATTTTTGTATCTTTGAATAATTGGGATGCAATTTTTTTTTTCAAAACCCCTATAAATAAATAGTTCTGAAGTGCTTATTATTATTGTATCGCCTTGCTCTGCAATTGCAGAACGATCTAACTAGCAGAATGATTAAAAGGGTATTCACCTAACTTAAAAAACTAAAAGTGGGCAACACATTGATTAAGGAGACTGAAAAAGTCTTTGAAGACGTTTCGGGTACCTCCGGATGGCATTGAAGGGCGTTCTTCACTTAGGAAAAAAGTTCAGAATGCTTGAAGCTTTTAAGAAAGACCAAAAATAAAACCAGGTTCGGGCAAAAGAAAGAAAGCACGGGGAACGAATGAAACAGATATGGAAGAGAAGGAAATAACAAAGAACAGTTGAAACCAACGTTGTCCATATTGGCTCAATTGTTAAAGGAAAACAAAATAAAAATAAACATTGGAATATTTGCAACTCACTGATGGAGCTCAAATTGTTTTTGTTTTTTTAATTTAAAGGTTAAGGTGCGGGGATTTTTTATTCTTCACTTTCTCCCTAAAATGAAGAATAAAAAATAGCAGTTGATATATGTTCGCAGATTTTATATATTTTAACTGTTAGATATAATAATCCATCGAAAAATATTAGAATATTTGATAGAGCTGTGTATTCGTTGAATTTAATGCAAAAGCTGGTGACTGCTTTTAGTGTTGACTGTATCATTGTTTAAAAAAAGTTTAATTATAATAATGGTCTTAATTTTTAATTAAGTATAATGATACTAATTATTGTTTTATATGTACAGTACAATTAGTACGAAAGATTATATTCTATATTTTTAATGTTTAAATTGTTATTATACAAACAGTGTACATTATTTTATAAACTTAGCCGTACACCATTCCCCGAACGCGGTAACGTTTCTTGCAGAGTGTGGGAGTTTAAACTCACACAAAAAAAATTACATGAAACGCGTGTTTCCTTGGTGATACTAAACAATGTTCACGCGATAGTAAATATTACCAAAAAGGTTTCATAAAGGTAGGAAACAGCTGTCCATTAATCAACTTTGAATTTTAGAAATTACAAAGAAGGATATTACATTAGAAGCGACCCGTTGTGAGTAATTATTATTGTATAGAAAATACATACTACAAAGCATTCTAAAATTCTGATTAAAAAAGAAAATATTGTTTTTAAATACTTGCCGAACTATTCAATATCCACAAGTAAGTTGTAATCCTACAGCTGTAACCGACCTCCGAAACCCTTTACAATTCTATTAGTTATTTCGACGATGGAGGATAACTTGGGCAGGTTGCCGCACCACAATCTTCCCAACTCTCGCGAGCCAGCCCAGGGAAGGTTCACATCCAGTCGCCTGGTCCAGTGGAAATAAGGTGTCTGTTCAATTGCGCCTTCTTTTCCTTCCTTGATTCCTCGCACGTGCCATCAAATCCTTTCCTACCCGTGTCCTTGCCATTCAGAATTTGGATTGACCGGCTTAAATGAAATATCTGGAGGTGAATCCTTCAAAGAATGGAAGGGTTGGATAATTAAAAGTATCCTTGTAATTGAAATATATTAAAATTTAATATTTATATTCATTTATATGGTTGATAACTTTTTTAATATACTTTTTAATAATTCCAAGTCCGTTTAGAATAACAATCACTGACCACTTCCCTTCTTCTGCTGTAGATTTTCTGTCTACAATATTCCTTCATGCGTTCACTGCCATATTTCTTCCGATCCTCGGTACTGCTTCGTCCGATCTTCTCTGGACTTACTACATCCTAAAACCCATCTAGATATTTGAAATAGCTTCTAATTCACTTCCTTCTATTATGTGAGAGATTGATTGATCAAATTTTCTTAATCTTTCTGTACATAATTAGTCTTATTTTTTTCCAAAAATAGTCAAACATTTGCTTGTTCTTTATAACGCCTATTATAAAAATGAGCATCGATCAATTAAGAATGAAACTAATATTAATAAATTAAAACAATAGTTAAAGTGAATTAATTAATTACTAATGATTTACAGATAACAAAGTAAGAATAATTTGAAACCCTAATTTATAAATATTGATGAGTAGAAAGAAAACACTCATGTACAATATTTTTTGAACTGAGTAGACAGAAAATGATTGGATGAATTTGCTGGATTGGAAGGTGGGGAGGGTATTGAAGGGACGAATGGAAGGAGGAATGGAGTTGCATATGGATGAGGATTAGGTAACAGCGTATCTGCCGAGGGCTGTATATCGGAGAGTCTATCAGATAAATAAATAAATGTGGTAATACGATTGGGATGGAGACAAGGTTGGGTTTTAAAGAGGCTGAATATTTATGAAGAATGGGGAAATAAGACACTTTAATAAAAGAAGGATATAAGGAAATGCTTACAACAAGAATGGTATAGCCATCTCAAATAATCGGGAGACAGAGGCGTTCCCCGGGGTGAAAATATCAGACCTTTTTATTTTGATTATTTTCTCTCGAGGCCTCCAGGCACAATATCCTACACCCATGTGTAACACCGTTCTACATTTAAAAACGCCAAGTAATATTAACGAGGTATCAGTTTGTTTGTTGTTGCTTAGAGGCGTAAAACCCTAGGGTCATCAACGCCTGTAGATTTTTGATTTTTATAATTATTTATCTTTAAAAAAATAAAATATATATATATATAAATAAATATATATATATATATATATATATATATATATATATATATATATATACACACACACACATACTAACAAATAATATATCTATCATAAGGAAATAAAACAAGCGGAAAAAACAACAAATGCAACAAATATCAGGGACAATAGATGATCAAATATTGGTTATTAATTTACAGTTTGTAATGAATTTCACCACTTTGTCGATTTCACATTTGCTGTCTCCAAGTGCTTCTATAACATCGGGCGGTATTTTGAGCTGATTTAGTATTTTTTTATAGGAGTAGCATTCCTCAAATATATGTCTGATACAAAGATTTTTATTACACCTAGGGCATATCAGAGGTGCATCCCTTGTAATGGGATGTGGGTGGGTAAGCTGGGTGTGTCCTATTCTAAGGCGAGCAATAGCCACCTCTTCATGGCGTTTACTGCGATTAGATCTAGCCCAATGCTTTACTTCCATTTTTATGTATTTCAATTTACTGGCTGGACTTTAATCCCACATTGCTTGTCATCTTTTATCTATACATTATTTAAGGGTGTGAGCAAGTTCTTGGGCGGTTTTTTTATGGGTTGAATTGGGCGTAATAAAGGCAGATCCAGTTGAGCTGTCAGACATAGAGCCATCTGTATATATTGCAGTGTGGTGTGCTAAAGATTGAATCACTTCACAGAACATTTTTCGAAATTGTGCGGTCGGGGTGTCTTGTTTACGGAACTTAGACAGCTGTAGAAATACTTTGGATGGTCTGTAAGTCCAGGGTGGTGTAAATGTATCTATTATATTATGGAGTGACATGTCTTTAAGGAAGGCGATTGCAAATGAGATTCTTTCTGCGAGAGGGAGGGTCGAGTTAGGTAGGTATAACGAGGTACCAGTAATTTTGGTTTTTCAATTTGAAAAGGTGTAGAAAATACGTTAGATTACTTAAGATGAATGAGATACGACAAGAAATTTCGATAATATAAATTTCCAGTTTGTTCAAAGTCGATTCCAAGCTTTGTGATTTTATAATTCAGCATTATTGAATCATTATTTCGGAATAAGGTTGGATTCTTTAGTAGATTATTAGATCTCATCACTATTGCTTGTTTCGCTGGGTTGAGCACCGTTCAACATTTCTATCTCACTGAGTTATTCGATTAAAATCCTCTTGGAAGGAGTCGGCATGGATGTCGTATTGGGAAAGATAAGTATAGAGGTAAAAGTCATTAATATAGAAAATATGAGGAAGAAAATGGCCCGGGTAGAGGTCAAGAAAATTATCTTATATAGGGAGAACTTTTTACTGATAAGCCAACGTTTCTCGTGTTGAGCCACCTCTACCCGGACCATTGTCTTCCTCAGTAATACAAGTTCAAGTAATATTATCCAATAATAGAAAATAGAGTACAAGAGTTCCTTATTAAATACTAAACCCTGGGAAGGGATTAATATTTTGCATAGGGATGTTCTGTGATTACTGCATTCAAATGCCGATCTGATAGGAATGAGTGCTTGAGAAGATAATTCGTATTTTAGAAAAGAGGATTCTCTATTAACCACTGATAATGATAACTAATTCCAAAGATTAAGGAAAAATATAAAAGGAATTGGTTAGTTTTTTATGTTTCATGGCGGTTTAGAAGTTGTGGATTATTTTTAAGAGCAAGGTTTGCGTTGAATAACCTCTTAATATAGTTACTGGTCAATTGATTTACGCAAATCATTTAAGCAAATCATTTAATAAAATAGTTTTGTATCAAGGATGCATCCGTGTGATAACACTTTAAACTTCCTTGTCCTCTTTTCTTCTTTTACATGTATATATATATAAGAGTTCAATAGTTCTAAGATTAGCGAAGATAGAAGGTAGGGAGTAGGAGAGTAGACAGAAGAGAGATGTAGTTGTTAGTTACAGTATGCAAGAGAGTCTTCTCTAAGTTAGATGTTGCCCATAACCATTAAGTTATAATGATAGTCAATAGCAATAAGTCACATGGTTAGTTCATAAGAATGTCTCTTTTATATCTCTTGTGTATCACATGATGTCTGTTAAATATCTCAATAAACCTATATATTTCTTACAAGTCATCTAACGTTTGTTAACTATATCCAGATAGGGAAATGTACCTTTTAGGAAATTTATATGTTAGATCTGGGAGAAAGGTATATGCCAGAAAGCATGCTATGAGAGGTTTTGGTGGTGGAAAAGAGCATTTATTGAAACAGGGGGAATTTGTAATTCCATTTAGAAAATTTGTAGGTATGACTGTTTACTGCGTGTCTTTACTGCGTTATGTGCGTGTCTTTAGGTTGTGGTAAGTTAATTCATCATAGGGAAAGTAAGAAAGCAATAGTCGGTGATATTTTACATTAACAGCAGATGATGAACTAGGGGACAAAATGAAATGGAAAATGAGATTGTCTTGAGCGAACGGTAAAGGAGTGAGGTAATCGGAACCCGATGGGAATAATTTTGAAGTATTTTTCATTTGGATTTGCAGTGTATAGAGAGAATAATGGAGCTGGACTGCGGTTTCCGGTCCATTGCAAATTCTGTATTGCTTAATTATATGAGCATTTTTAGCGAATTAATGCATTCGCTTCCTGTACATCTTATTAAAATTGTTTTATTAATTGTCTTCCATCATTATTAATTTTATTCTCATTTTATTCGTTAACTATTATTGGAGTTTGTTATATTATATTTTCATCGTTATAATCTGGGTCGATAAATAGATGGATATTCCTGGTGAATTATCCATTTATCTAGATTACATTATTTATTAATAATCTATTTATAATTAATACGTTTTCTTTATTAAGCAATAATAGTTTATATATATATATATATATATATATATATATATATACATACACGCACGAAAATTATGGATTCAAATCTACACTATATAATAAAAGAATTTAACATAGTATTAAAAAAAAAACCTGTACCACTAGAACCCATGAAGGGTCTAAGGGTTGAGTGCATTAAGCAGTATTGTTTCTAGATCAACAGTTGTGCAGGTAGTTGTTATGTCTAAGATCACGCTCAGACGCAGGTTTTCTCCCCAATTAAGGGTAACCACTTTATAGAGGCTGGGTAAGCCGTAGGAGTGTCTACAGATCCCATAGGCTTCATATATGGCTGTTAACAGATCGGCTTCATATATCATCATAGGCTTCATATATGGCTGTTAACAGATCGGCTTCATATATCATCATAGGCTTCATATATGGCTGTTAACAGATCGGCTTCATATATCATCATAGGCTTCATATATGGCTGTTAACAGATCGGAGAATCAATAGAGCAATTCTGCACTGTACCACCAAGCTACCCCTCTCCTAAATATAGTAAACCTATGAAACTATTTAATTAATGTAATATATTTTAAGAATAATTAAATGCTACCCGTGTTGGGATTCCTGACCCTATGAGCGAAAATTAATCACTCCGTGTCTCTTGGAAGAATGCGAAGTCATTTTGTTAAGGAGACTGATATATTGCCGCTTCAAAAAGTTAAGGTCATTTATTAATTCTAATTGCTTACACTGTAGGAAGTATTATTTTTAAGTTTGTTATATTTCGTTTATTTGAATTATTTTTTGCAACAATAAAGTTTTTAAAGATAATTTAAATCCTGAAGCTGAACGAGCCAAAGCTATGTAAGACAATAAATCTTTATTTTTAGAACCAAGTGGTTTTACTGGAATTTAGTGGTCTGATACCAGGATAAGGTGGGGCATACTCAGTGGCTGAAAATTTTCAATAAAATTTAGATGTTCTATCCCCCTCCAAAAAAACAATCGTAATACCCCAGTAACTTAGAATGTTCTCATAAATACTAAAGGGTGAATTTTCTTTTTAGAATTTTCTCTGCATTGGGGTCCGTTGTTATTAGCCCCCAGACAGCAATAGTGTCCTTCTACTACCTGCAATCCTGTACAAATGTAAGAAGGTATCCCATACAAAAAATGCTTTGCAGTGTATGGTGAACCGAATAGATATTGATATAAATAGATTGAGTAGGTAATAGTGAATTGACTTGGACTAAAATAAATTTTAATTAATTTTTAAACATTCGAACATAACTTACGCCGTTATTTAAATCAATGACTAAACTTTTCCAGGTTGTTTGAAAAATGTACTGCACTATAATAATTCACTTAATATTTAAGAGGTTTTGGTCTTATAGATTGAAAATTCTTGATTTGATTAGAATTGTTAAAAATAATACTTTGATTATTTTGCGTTATATTCATATGCTTACACTTGTAATATTTTGTAATGTTTCGACGATCAAGATAAATCCTTCAGGTATAATAATAATTTCAATGAAAATATTATTAAATAAAACTTATTTCGCAATTTTTAAGCTGCAAATTTCCTTTTAAATCCTAATAAATATCAAAATACATAAAAACATAAAGAGTTTCGAGGGCAATTAATAAACCTGCCATGAATCTTTCTATTTTATTGATCCAATAAAATATTTTATTGCCTGTTTTTTTAATTATCTACAAGATGCGATTTGGATTCGAATACATCTGTTTTTTACTCGCATTTAATGGACAAAACACATTATCTTTCGGCCCGAATCTGAAAACTTATCAATTTCAGTAGACCGCATCCAGCGGTGAAGGTTTTCGTTTTGGCTGTTGTCAAGGTTAGTGTCAAACCGTGATTGTGCGTGTAGAGTAGTTATTATTTTTGGCAGTTTTATCGAGAAAACAATTGATTATTTTTGAAGTGAAGCTAGTTGCTGAATTATCTCTCGTATGTAGTTCAAGACTATTTTAGGTGTATTACGGAACATTTCGATATTCCCTTCCGAAGTAAGTAATATTCACCATTATAAATCAATATACTTTTTTTTAAATATGAAATAGTAATGAATCTTACAGACAAGAATCTACTGTTATGTTTTATTTTGATAATTAGCTGCGTTCTACATTTTCACTATAAGAAATTATGCTTAGGTGTTAATAAATAATGATCTTTCAGCCTGTTAATACATTCTTCAAGACCAGTGATCAAAGTTTTAATTATATTCGCAATAATATAAAAAGGTCTATGCTTTTTATTTTTATTTTATGCAGCAAAATACTGAAAAAAATTGTATCTAATGATGAGCCCAGCTCCTAAGGAAAACTGAAGTATCGCCAACCTTAGCATTTTTTGATTTAATTTAAAAGTATAAATTTCTGTAATGAAAATTTAAATTACGGTAGGGGACCTGGTTCCACCAACTACCACTCAAAACATTCAAGTGGTTAGCATAACTACTTACTATGCCCAAGATCGCTGTTTCGCGACGCGGGAAACGACCTTTGGATCTTTAAAAAAAAGCCCTAGTTATGCCGTCCTTCAGAGGAGACGTGAAATGGCGGTCCTGACTCTCTGCCGTGTCAGATAGCCATTAAAGATCCCTGTACTAATTATATACGGAGAGGAATATTCAGAACTCCCACTGTACCATAAACTGATTAACCATAGCAGAATAAAGTGACTAACTGAAACATTCAAACCACTCCAAGCCTAAATTAACAAGTTTAAATTTCAGCTGTTTGGTTTTCGGAAGTTAACTTTTTAACATTTTGTGTATTTTCCCTTGCAATAAAAAAAACTGGCCAAAATTATTATTAAAAAATGTTTCTCTTACATCATTAAATTTTTGTAGTTTTTTTTTTTCCATTTGCCCATGTCCTCTTTTTACATTTGCTGTTAGTATTTTATTTTTTTAAAGATACTTCGTAAATCATAAGAACACATTAGATGATATTTAAATGGTTTTCCATTATATGGACAAAGTATTTGTTTTCACAATTTAATGTGAATAACAACTTTTTATTTAATCGTCCGATAGATCTTTCCAGTAATAATTACTGCATACTTTCCACTTATACAACTTAACCAAAAATTATTCAATTTCTATTATTAAAAAAAATATCAATCAAAGTATATTCATATTTGTTAATAAACATAAATTTTGTATAGATAAACAAGTGCTACAACCAAAGATAAAAGGTCAAGGGAATGGGTCTAAATAAAATCAATATACCCAATCCATTTTTGACTTTGTGAAATATAAATTCACTTATTTTTTCAACAGAATATTAAAATATTATTTTATAAATGGAATGAAAATAAACTGAGCTGATTTACACGTCAGAGGTTTGGTGGTAGATTGATAAAAAAGTTTTGAATATTGATTTGATTAGTAAAAAGTTTGACATATGTAAATTACTTTCGTATACTTTTCTGCCTAACATGGCATTCTTATCGTTCGCCCTTAGTTAGTTTTCTCATCTCAATTTTTCCTTGAAAAGTGATTCTGAAACACCAATATATATAAATATATATGCATAATGAAATGCAAATTAACAAATATCTATGTTAGTTTCTCACCAATCTAAACTAACAATAAGCTATGTAGGTTAAATTATCATTATTAGCAGGGTGATTACACTGTTCTGCACGAAAATCCTCCTTCAAACCAAAACATGCTTTCTTACTGTTATCAGATGTGCTGAACACGAATTTGAAGTCAGATTTTGTCTATCACGCACAGTTTCCAGAGAAATTCTAGTTTTTTATCCAAAAAAGTGAGTTTTTTGTGGATTTGACGAAATTTTTTTCGGCATCAAAACATAGTGAAAAAAATTCAAAAGCCCGATGATTTTGAGCGCAATGGAGTATATTTGAACGAAAAAAATTTGATGGGAATATTACAAGTGGTTAAAGAAATATGGCTAAAAGTGGTTTTTCAGTTTTTGAGCTTGAGGGAGGGATTTGGTCTCTACCTGGATCTTTAGGGGAATGACCCTTCTTTATCTATTATGGTCTTTTATGGTGGTACCCTTTTCATTCAAATCCTTACCTGATTCCTTTTGCTATGTTTGTGGTGAAGTCACATTCAAATCCACTCAGAAACCTCTGACTCCGCTGGTGAAGAAGGCATACGAGTTATACATTGGATGTAAAGTAAGTGATCAGGACAAATCATGGGCTCCTAAAATATGCTGTAGTTCATGCTCACGTTCTCTGAGTGGTTGGCTAAATGGGACACATAAGTCAATGTCATTTGCAGTTCCCATGATATGGCGAGAACCTACAAATCACGTGACTGATTGCTATTTTTGCATGACCACAATCAAAGGTTTCTCGTTCAAGAGCAAAAAGAAAATTGTTTATCCCAACAACCCCTCTGCCATGAGACCAGCTCCACATGATGCCTCCATGCCCATCCCACCAAATCCGAGTAAGTTCCGTCTTAGTTCTGAGGAGTGCAGCGATTCTGAAAGCGTTTCACCTCAACCTGGAACCAGTCAACAAGAAGAAATTTCAAGTTCGTCCAGTCCCTCTGAAACTCAGCCACATCGCATAAATCAGAGCCAATTGAATGATCTTGTTCGTGATTTAGATCTCCCAAAAACAAAAGCTCAGATGCTTGGGTCAAGGTTGCAACAATGGAATCTCTTGGAAGGAGGCGTGTATATATATCTTTCTTGGAGACAGAGGAGGAAGAGTACAAAAGAAAAAAAAAATACTCATTGACGATGTGTGTATATTTTTTGAGTTGTGTCATATCTAGTATTATACCTGATAGCATGCAGGATTCAATTAATTATATTTTATCGTTGAAAAAGAAAAAAAATCTGTTATAATAAAGACAATAATTTTCAAATACAATTTTTCATTTTTTCCAAGTTTCACTTCTTTTCTCTCAAAATCAGAGGGTGATAGAATTTTTCTGAGTTCGGATTCGGACTCAGCACACCTGAAAACATGAGAAACAGGCAAAATTGTTCAAGGGAGGGGAGAAAAGTTTTTTTTTGCAGAACAGTGTTATTAGCGTTTTCATTGATAATATTTATAATTATAAAAAAAAAGTGTACACTGTAGTAGGTTTTACAAAAAAAAAAAAAATCTGTAAATATAATAAGGGTCATTTCCAAAAAAATTGTCACTTTCACTGTACCTTATCTTCCTACATTCATTTATCCGTTAATAGTGCTTATTTCCAAACAACTAAAATATCTGTACAAGCTATGGATCAGAGTATCATATGCTCACATTAATCTCAGCTGAACCCTGAGAAAAGGTGATGTCATATTTGTGTCCCGTTAGTTACTGTCCCACAGCTACTTCCAATTTTTCAAACATTGGTTTAGTACTGCATTACTTTTCTTAAATTTCACTGGTCATCATTTCTCTCTTTGACTTTATAGAGCTACATTGTATTTAAACAGGACAATCCTACTTTAAAGTTCAGGATATCATTCCTAAGAAAAACATTTGTCCACAGATTTGTACAATTACTTGTATCACATTACTTACTGAACTCGTGGCAACACTGTTTCCGCAAAATTTTGGGAAAAGCTCTTAAAAATATTGAGGGTGGTATGACATTTTTTTAAATTAAAAAAAAATTGCTAAAAAGATCAAGTTAGTTACCGTAACAGGAGGAAAATTACATCTTTGTTAAAACCTTATGAGGCATTAAAATCGTATTTATTCATAAATTCGGGAATAGAATATATTCCTATATTCCGCTCTCCTGCCTACGCCTCTCTCATTATTAAATCTAATTAATTTGAATTTATAGTGGCTCTGCGATAGAGTGCTGTGTTGCCTTGCCCAATGTCAGGGGTCCTAATTCCGCCAGCTGGAAGAATTAAATTTAATCTGTTAACGGCCGGAGATGGATACCATGAGACCTAGGACTCTCCTGGGCTCACCCAGCCTCTATAAAATTAGTCCCAAAAATAGGAGAGAAAATCTGGCATGTTAGCGTGATCTAGGACAAATCTTCTCACTGCACAACCGTTGTCTAAAAAGGAGTACAGTATCTATCAGGTACTGAACCCACGCCTGTTCATGGGTTGTAGTGGTACAGGTAAATATAAAAAAATAAAAGAGAAACATCTGAAATAATAGACTCAGTTAAAATTTGAAAAGATGAAAATCGAATTAAAATAGTTTAATAAAATTTATTGGAGGTAAATTAATCAACTATATTAAATCAAGATAGAAAAGATTCGTAGTGCAAATATTTATTTTCAGATGATAAGTCGTAATAAGGAGCCTTCCCAGCCTTATACAAATATTTGTTTTTATCGTTTTTATTATTTTGTTAGTTTAGTTAATGATAAATTTGTTTAAGATTTGTTTTATCATACACAAATTATTATACGTTTATGAATAGTAATAAATAAACTAAAATTTCTAGTAAATATTTGTGTAATGCCGAAAACCATTCGTGATTTTTTATTTTATAAGTTTTAGTAAGTAAAATAATTAAGTAGTGAATTAAATTCGCTATTAGCTATTGTTTAATTATTTTCGTTCATACAGTTTCCATACTCTCATGTATCTCCTAGTGTAGAATGAAGGCTTAGAAAACCTGAGCATTGCCTTTTTTTCATTAGAGTGAACTTTAATACACCCCATTGAACGAGAATAGTATTAAAAATATATATATATTCCTCTATACCGCGAATAGACCGTGTTGCAAATACTGAATACTCTGTATGCAATGAAAAATACTCTCAAGAAAAATCTTTTATAACAGGTTTCGCCGACGGAATCTGTATATGGTATCTTCTACAAATGAGAAAGAGCTATTACATAAGTTGTTATCTATTATTGTTCATATTTCAATGTAATGAAGCATTTAAAATTCCATTTCATTCGTTTCATAGAGGTCAACAAAGAAGTATGCGGAACCTCATTATTACAATGTATGTCTAGCGTGCTCGACACAACTCTCTTTTACCGTATATTTAAAATAATTCTTGAATTTTCCAGTTGTTTCCATAGAAATGATATTAAAATGGATTATATTACTTTCTATGACTTCATATAACTTAGGACTTTAAAACATTTAATTCCCTGAACATTGTTTACAACGGGGAACACATTTCTATTTTGATTTCATTCATTTCATTCAGTGGCCTTTATATATGCATCATGTGGGGAGCGGCACGGGTGGCCCAAATGGTTGGAGCGTTGCCACGGTGAGGTGGAGATCCGGGTTCAAATCCCGGCTGGGGGCAAATCTTTTCTCTTCAAAATAGAAAAATTGATTTCTTTTATTGAAAGTTTGATTTTATTCTGTTGCTCGATATTATAGATTTTATATTTATGTGTTCCACTATCCTTCTCTTACTATAAACGCTCTTGTTTCGGGACTTCCTTGACTCTGACTATCTTACGTAATATTTTATTGTTCATGCCCTAGAATAGATAAGGGGCAGGGTATACTGTACCCTCAATGCTGAAAGGTTTTAAGGGATTAGTATTAGCAATGGAGAGGTCGCACGCAGCTAAGGGTTTCATTGTTATGTCAATTGTCAATTATAGGTTATATATTACTGTCACAAGTCCTAGGTTTTGTTTCAATATAAGCTCTGTTTTTAATATACGAGTTGTTAATTGGTACAGAAGAACAGAAATAAGTATGACTCTATTCTTCAAAGATTTCCTCGGGCATCGACTGTTTCGCAAAATTCTTTACCAACGTTTCACTAGACATGCTGCTAGGATCAGGACTTTATCTGAGACTCTTTATTACTTAATCTGGCGCAGTCAGGAATGTCTAGCGAAACGTAGGCAAAGAATTTGACGACAGAGTAGAAACCAGAATAAACCTTAGATGGATGGATACAGAATATCTGCCGTGGAAATTTAAGAGATGTAAGTATGTTTGGTTTTTGAAGGAATTCATATCCTAAACCTGGCCATACAAATTATTTTATTAGTCATCGATATAATAACAAAATTATTTTATACAAGGGGAAATTGTTGATCAATTGAAGAAGGCTGCCAATAATTTTTTAGAGCACAGAAAGGTATCTGTTCTGGGATCTAATATTTCAGTAC
Organism: Troilus luridus; assembly: GCA_964056705.1. Taxonomy (NCBI): domain Eukaryota; kingdom Metazoa; phylum Arthropoda; class Insecta; order Hemiptera; family Pentatomidae; genus Troilus; species Troilus luridus. The sequence goes on along the minus strand of OZ057414.1, from coordinate 80,163,071 downwards.
CGTGTTGACTGTGGAAATTTCAAAATTTTATTATGTATATTATCTATAAATTATTAATTTATAATACTGTTTATTTATTTTTTAATTTGAAAAAAGAATATTAATATAAAAACCCACCAAGCCCGGGATTCGCATCCGTAAAGCTTTCTGACAATGATCCGAATAAGAAGCCTGGTTAGAAGTTTCCAAAAGAAAGAAGGTCTTGAGTGTAATAAGAAGTAGAAATAATGTTTGCTATAATAATATAAATAATAATAATGAAATAACCAGTTGGCGTTATTCGAATTAATATTTCATTCATTCTAATATACATTTGCGTTTCTACGGACATAAAAAAAAAAGTCTTTCCTTAGAAATAAAAAAATAATTCCATCGTATAACTACAATGTATTTCAACTGAATGTTCTACTATTATTTCCTTCAAGCATAACGTCTTATACATCACTTTTAAAATTCCTTTACTCTTTTTTCATCTTGATCCCAGAGTTTTTCTACCGCAAGGCAGTGCTACACAACTTTACCCATTACAGGTTATAATGAAAGAAAAAGAGTTGAAACGCATTTTTCCTGCCCTCCGTTATGAAAATTGCATAACTCCTAAAACTGTATAATGGACATTAGCATTATTTAATCATGAATAGCCGAACAATAACTGAATGCCCTTCGGTACACTACGAAAGGTCATTGTGATTAACTGTTCAATCCAATTAACAAAGGACCCGACAAATGTTAAATTAACTCGCCTTGTTGTAACAAAAACAGGTTTAATCAACCCAGAACTAATTTCTGTCTCAAAGCAAATTAAAACAAATTAATAACAGGGGAAAGCGGGACTGCTGATACCTGCCAGTCTTGTAAAATTGCTTCTTCAATGCTGACCAGCATCAGAAATTATTTATCAACTAATTATTTTTGCAATAATTAATTAATAATTATTGTTACGTTATGTTTTAAAAACTTCAAATTAAATTCCTTAAGCCCCCGTTGCTATTGTTTGTTAAAAAGTAGCCACCGTCATTATACAGAAGTCTTAGTTTAGACAAGGTCCAGGTATCGTCAGTGATCGATGCACCACTCATCATTAAAAAAAAGGAAACCTTTACCACCGCAATCCATGAAACGTATTGTGTTCAGTACGTGGTAGGGACTATTATTTTTCTAATTCAACGTTCTGCATTCATTCCATTTTTATTTTTTTTAAATTATAAAAATGTAAATAAATTATTTTTAAATATTTTAATTTTGAAGAGAAATGATTTGTTCTGGCCGGGATTTTAACCCGGGTCGTCCGCATCTCTAACGCGGTGCTCCAACCATATGAGCTACCAGGGCTCGTAACCAAGCCAGACAAATCTATTCACTTTACCGACTTCCTTTCCCCTTTCCTTGATTCCTTCCCGATTCTCTTCAAAGTAAAAATATTTAAAAATAATTACCATCAAAAGAACAATATATAAAAATAAATTATGTTTAAAAGGGTTAAGGGTGGAAGCTTTGAATGGAGATGGATAAGGAAAGGAAACAGTACTTAGCACTTTAAATCACTTTTATTAAAGAGGCAATGAAAAAACTTGGCGATTGAACGTGATCCCTTATGTGTTTTGGTGATCATATACATCTCAACGCATAAGAATTGGTTTATTTAAGGTGAGTACTTGATGGTTTACATTTTCATATAGTACTACCGTTTGCTTGGCCTTAGAGTATGTAAAACACGAATATATAATATATAATTTTTGTGTATGGGCGTATAATGTACACCCCAACAACCAAGGATTGGAATAAATTTGTATGTGTAATTGCATAACTTGTAAAACTTTATATTCGACATTAGCTTCATTTAATCATGAATAGCCGAACATAGACTTAATACCCTAAGAACACATCTGAGCAAAAACTTTATACCCTTATGTACAATACGGTGAAAGGCCACCGTGATTAAAAATTATAATTAATAGTTAATAATGCAAGATTTGGGATTGTTTTTAAATATCCTTCGAATAGTAAACTATTTATGTTTGTTGGGGTTTGACATTTATAAATTATAAACACTTATTTACTCTTTCAAACAAAAAGTTCTTTTATCTCCTTAAGATTTTGCTACTTGGAAATAATTCAGTATTTACTAAATCAAAGGATGATTTTCACATTATTTTGTTTTACGAGTTCAAACGGCCGGAGCGGGACCCAAATGGCCAGAACCGTCAACACGAAGTCAGGAGCGAATGAAGTATAAGTAAGTGATTCCACAGATTTCTGTGAGAGACTTGAGCCTTTAAGAAAAAGAAAGCAGTGGAAGAAGCTTTATAAACTTTCAAGATTTTTCATCTTTCCAATTTCCTTGGGATAGTCATTAACTCTACCACAAAGGTGCATGCAATATGTGACCTTAATTAGGGAATAACTTTTAATAATAATAAGTTTGAAAATAACTGATCGAAGCCAGTTTTCTGTTTTAAATACCGAGGCGCAGTTTTGTAAAAGAGTTACAAACTACGGCGGATCTTTTCTTTGTGAAATGTTTTTATTGAGTGTCCTGGATTTGTAGCAGTAATGCAAAACATAATTTACATGTAACAACTGTTCTACAGAAAGTCTACAAACGGAGGTTACCCTCGGGGAAACTAGAAAAGACAGAAGTTATATTCAGTATCTGAATGCGATTTTTACGATTTTGATTAAACACGAGGAGTGTCCAATAAATGCGCGAACTGACCCCAAAGTGGTGCCAATGGCGCAATATATAGCTCACTAATTCACGTGTTGTGTGCCACGCCAATGAGAAATCAGAACTCGTAAGACTATGAAGCTGTCCATATTGTGCCACTAGCGTCTATTTCTGCCCTGCGTGTCTTGTCTGTTCGTCGAAATAGAAAGTAATAAAATCACTGAGCAACGACTCAGTATCAAATTTTTGCCAAAGTTTGAGAGAAGATAGGAAAGGAAAGAAAAAAACGAGTCTTGAACAAAAAATTTAAGAAAAAGTAGATCGAAAATTAAGGATATGTTTTTATTATTTTTATGTGCAGTGTTCACCATGAATTTGTTTCTTACAAACAGTTGCCCCCACTGACCTTTTCCTTTTCTTAAAATATAAAACGTTGATGAGGCGATACCACTGCAAGGATGTGGAAACAATAAAACAAGAAATGACGAGGAAACTAAAAAGTGTAACTGCCGAGGACTTTCAGGGGTGCTTAGAATAGTTGGAAAGAAGATTGTTAAAGTGCCTATTGATGAATAGAGAATTTTTTGAAGGATACGGAATTAATGAAGAACTTTTGTAAAAGAGTTACGGTTTTACAAACTACGGCGGATATTTTGTTTGTGAAATGTTTTTACTAAGTGTTCTGGATATACAGCAGTAATGCAAAACTTAATTTATAGGTTACAACTGTTCTACAGAAAATAGACTAACGGAGGTTACCCTCGGGCAAACTAGTGCAGACAGAAGTTTCCGTGGCATCGGGCAAGTGCCTCAAATGGCCTGAATAGCTAATTTCAATATGAATAAACATTTCTACAAGCTGGATATTCTCGAACTTTTGAAGCAAATCCTCTTTAGTGATATCGGGTTTGGCCTTCTATCTGATTAAGATTATTACTTTATGTTTTGATAATATTTTTAAATATTACCAATCTTAATTCAGCTCATAATCATATTAGTTGATACACCATTATTATAACTATCTATACCAATATAATAACTATTATTAACTGATGGTCTTGGATTAAGTTAGGGCTAATTTACTTCAAGGCATAACAATGTCGAGATTAAAAATTAATATTTCGTTTGCTATTTAACATCCCAATTAAACTTACTACGTGTCGTAATAGATACATTTTGGAGCTCCTGTTTATCGTGATAAATAAATTGCTAGGTTTAAGAACATGCTAGGGAAGGGCTATTCTAAATCTATATTTAGAATATATAAATAACTATTTATTTACAAAAATGTATACGTTTAAAAATATGAGCAACCATATTCCTATCAGGAGGCGAATAGTAAAATTGTAGGAAACTTTTTCAGAAATCTTAACACTATTTGAGAAACCCCTGAAATTTCTACTCGGCTCCCTAAAAATAGCTTTATTTATTAGTACACCAGTGATGTTTCTTTGATTTATGTTAACCCTGTTTAATATTTTTCCGATATACTCTAATGACAACTTAAAAAAAAAATCGCAAATATATTGGTGAATCATTTTTTTTAACTGAATCGTATTAGATCTATAAATTTGGCGAAATTTAATACATTTAACTATTTAAAACCCAAAATTAACTCAGTGTAATAGACATATTTCGTAATTTCTCAAAGAAAATAATTATAATTTATTCTTATATTTTATTATATCTTTTGTTAATGTTTATATAAAAATAAATAATTAGGTATATAATGAATGGCAGTTGTTAAACCTAGCCTTTTTTGGTAATATTAATATATACTGAAAATGCATTTAAATTATGTTAATTTTATTTCTGATTTACCTACTAGTTATTATGAGCTGCTTCGAATTTAAAAATAATTAAAATATTTTTATGAACAGATAGTTCTGTATGCTAATGAAAGTATTTCTGAAACGCATATTTGGGTATAAAATTGAGTGAGAATTAATTCCGTGAGTTGTACACTTCATACTGTTAGCGAATGCTATTAATTGCAACCATTCCGTGAACAGACTGATCTATTGTTTCATATTAATAAAATGCCATTTCGTTTTCTAGCAACATTTTCTTGGCCACGATCGTCACGTTCAATTCCCATCAAATCACTCAGACGTCTTTCATTAGGTCACGTTTCGAACATAGTCTCGGAGTTTATATTATTTTTAAATAGATTTACTCTTATCAAGGTTTCGAATTAATAAGGATACTTATAGATTGGAAATTAATTTTTCTAATATATTTATTATTAGTGTTAGGTGACGTGTTCGAAAAAAATGGGAAATAGCATGCATACTAACGTTTAAAGTTAGTGCGATGTGCTAGCCCGAATTTTCAAAAATTCCTTTCTATTTCTATGAGTTTAACAATGTTGCTGATGAGGAGGAAATCGTATATGGATTAATTGGAATAGTGAGAAACAGTTGGAATTCTATTGGCTCTGGGATTCCACTGCTTCATATTAAAATCCGACCACTAGAACCGGTCATGAGCGTGGAGGTCTGATTGAGTGGAAACTTAACTTATAACTTATTTAATTATTTGTTAAACGTTATATCTTATAATTGCGAAATATTTATTTAAGCCAGTTTGAATTACTTACAAATGTGTTTATCTCTCTATAATATAGACAAGTTTTAGCGATGTAATATTTTTTTAGAGTTGCGTTTCAACGGTTTTTGTGTAGTTTTTTTACCTGCGACACCAGTTAAATTATAAATATTTTGAAAAATTAGTAAATCACAAAGCCGCAGTCCCCTAACTTCTTTAAACCGATACAGATTAAATAGATCTGTTATTTAATTTAAATGAAAAAAATGCATTGTACCAATTTAAAAAATAAAACCAGCTAAGTACATCCTATTACAATATTTCGATTTTAGGACTGTTGTATGAATACAACGGCCAGCGATAGAAGAGCATGGCGGCGATTGGTGTTGGAGGAGGCCAGGACTCGCTTGCGGGTTGTAGCTCCTACATAATAATAATAATAATATATGAATACAAATAATGCTGTGAAATAAGATTAAGAAATATTTATTATGACCTGTAACTTGTTTGGTTTTTTATCTATAAAAGAAACATATCACTATTTTATTTAATGGTTATATTTATTTTATAGTTTTATGGCTAGGGGGTAAAAATATTGACTAAACTAATTTTTTATTTTTAGAATAATATATGGGTACCACCTTAAGTACCTACTGTTGTACATTTCAATGAACAATCGTATAATTTCTAAAATGGGGATTACTTCGTAATAATAATAATAGAGAAATAAAGTTGTTCAAATCGATTTTTAAAAAATTATTTTCGAATATTTAATCGACCCAATATTAAGTACAAATCTAAAAAAAAAAATACACATACATTTTAATTAAACGGCTTCAAAAGTTTTTATTGGGCATATAATCTAATATGCTTAAAATGGCCACTATTTTGTAAGCTCAGTATATTAAGAATATGGTTGTTATCACACCTAATGTTGCGAAACCAGTAAATATTTAGAAGAACAGGTGTTATTTGAAATAGGTATAATTGAACTATTATTAGTGATCTCAAGGTACTCCAAAGTATCCCATAATTATTATTTAAATTGTTTTGTGTTTTTGTATAACGAATATTCTGTGATTTACTGTTTAAACAATGCCTCAGACATTGTTTTTATTGGTTCAATTTTAATCATATCTCCCTTTAAACGTTCTTTAAATATATTAATTACAATTTCTTTATCTGGTACTATACTCGTATGTGTACTTCAAGAGTAGTTAAATTTTTTTAACATGACGGTAGTTATAAACCTAGGATTTTTCATGAGAATGACAGTCCTTAGGCGATCTAAACATAAATGAACAATTAACATTACTCCACTTTTGATTAAAAAAAAATATTTATTTACTAAATAATCTACTAACTACCTGAGATAGTGAAATCTTCGAGAAATATATTTCACCCAATTTAAAAAAACCAATATGTCCAATAAATGCAAAATTTGATATTCTATATTCTAACTTTTATATTATGATCTTTTCTCTTTGAACCACTACGCACTTTAAATTTATTCAGATAACCATCGACAATAAAGAAACAATTCTAACCCTGAATAAAGACGTCATTTATTATTGACAGTTATAAAAAAAAAAACCCATTTGATTGTGTCGATGGGACCCCTTTAAACCGACTGATAGGCCACAACAAAAGAAGAGTTATTGCTATTAAAAGTGATACCATCTTTTCCTCGGTCCTGACGCCCACGTGCTGACATATATTTTTACAAAGGCTATAATAATACTTGTCATTGAACACATCTAAATATAAATTCGGTTTGAACTATGAAAATGAGAGTAAGGTGCGAGGGATGCCCTCTTATTAGGCAAACTGTTTTCTTTCTTTTTTCGAACCCCTCCTTTAAGGAATAAGAATTTATTTTAAAGAAATCATTCTTTTTTAAGAATAATTTTACGGGGAATCGGTCCCTATTCTTCTTTTAAAAACAGCTGTCCAATGAATTTTTTAGTGCGGGCAATCCTTTGACTAGTGTTTTTTTTAAATTATCTCTTAATTATACCCCTAAAATAAAATAAAAAAATACTCGTTTTTTAAATCAGATCCATTATTGTTCTTTTAATATCAGGCTTATAATTATTTTTTAAACCTTTGCCTAATAGTTACTCATTATTTTATTTCCTTTCTCATGATGATGGGTAAAGAAATACAATAAAATATATTGTAATTAAAATGTTTTTATTATTTTAAGTAACGTTTCTATTACGAATTTCTTAATTACTCTACTTAGGAAAGATTTTTTAAAAAGTAACCGGTAATTTAGTAAACTGAAAACTTGGTGCATGATACAATCTCCACATTGTATTGTATTACACATTGGTAATTCAAATGACAGGCTTCATGTTTTCATAGCTTTTTCTTTTCATAAAAATAGCAAGGGAGATTTGTGTACCTTGAACTATTGTTAATTGATCCTAAGATACTCCTAGGTCAGGGGTCGGCAACCTGCGGCTCGCGAGCCACATGCAGCTCTTTGGATGTGAAGATGCGCTTATATTATACGCAAATATTATTTATTTTATTTAAAAAAAATTAAAACTCGTTCTGAATCGATTAATGAGGAGTAGTCACCGATTCTATCTCTCAGCCACTTGAACTCGCTTTTCACCTCACCCCTTCCCTGTGCACGCATCGTCAGTCCTTTGGAAGCTCTCGAAGACCCCATTGTCGGATGTTTCTATGTAGGTTTTAATTCGCTTTCGACGCAAGACAATTTGGGGTCTTTACCAGTGCTTTGGGTGTGACTTATAGTTTTTTGTTTCAAGTAAAAGAGTTAGAAGCGAATTAACTTCTCAAAATTATCTATGTACATATATATAATAATAATAATAAGATCGAAGTAAAGGTAGGTAGCATAATAAATGTTTAATTGTTTTAATTTTTTAATTAAAAAATGTCTAATTATCTAATGATGTCATGTATATATTATCTAATTTGTTGTGAAACACACTACTTATATATGAATAAATAGATATTTTTCTTATGAATAAATAGATTACTTATTTTTGTTTATCAAAAAACTTTATTTATGCGAATACTATTTATTGTTGGCAAGAAAATTTTTTGTGGCTCTTTCAAAAATTCGAAATTGTAATTTTTAACTCTTGCGACTCAAAAGGTTGCCGACCCCTTTCCTAGGTTGTTGTTTGTTTGTTCATTTATCGCCACTTTATGCTGCTATGGCAAATCGGACGATGCTACATTGGGATCTCTAAACTTATCCTATCCAGGTTTAATTAGGATGGGGATTTTTAACGAGTACCTGACATTGAATACCTGGACCCCCCCCGTTTTACGTCCCTTCCGAAGGACGGCATGATCAAGGATTTTTCGCTTCCTTTAAAAAATCCTGCGGTGGGCTACGAACCCGCGATCATGGTCTTAGTAGTTTGTTATGCTAACCTCTAGAACACAGGTCGCCCATACTCCTAGGCATCACATAATTATTATTTAAACTGTTTGATAGTTTTATGATTTAGTATAAAGAATCTTATGAGATTTATGGTTTAAACAATGCCTCAGGTATTGAACTTTTTAGTTTAATTTTAGTCATATTTTAATTTAAACGTTTTTTAAATGCTTCAATTTTTATCATATTTATTGTATTATTGGAACCAATTACCTGACGTAGTTCAAACTTCGTGAGGTATATTACATATAAATGCAAAAGTTATAAATATATTGTTGATATTTTATAACTTTCATACTTATACTGTTATAGTATATGTCATGGTACATTCGTAGATATTAGCCAAAAACTATTACTTCTAGCCGCTACTCAGAAGTTGCGAAAGAAAAAAAGATTTTGGTTTTCAATTTATTTTTGTTTGAAGTCTTTAGCTTAGATGTTAGATGTTACACTCTGATTAATCATCTTTATTAATTTGTTTTACTTATTCGAAAAATACAAGAAATTTGAAGATTTGAAAATGGATATGGCTGATTGAATTATTTCGGCTTGATGTAAATAGTCTTCCCACAAATTCGTGTGCAATGAATAAAATATTAAGGACCATTCTACGTTTTCTGATTTTTTTTGGTGAAATTTCTACTTTGTTCAGTTAGTATGACAAACATGAAGGTATTTTAAAATTTTAGTCAGTTAATACCAATGTTAATGCCAACGAGGAGATAAGGATGAAACGGGTATGCAGGGTGTTCGGGAAGAGAAATGGCAAACGGACATCCTGAACAAAACGAGGAAGGGTTCCACCCTTGGTACTTGGCGAATTACTGATAGGGCCATGTGCCTCCGCGTTCCCTAGAACAGATGAGACGGAATGAGGTAGATATGGCAGCGACAAGCCGGTCCAACGCTAAATCTATAAGGCGGAGGGAAGGGAGTAAGGAAGGATGAAGGGTTAAGGAAAATTAAAGTTTACCTTCACCTCCAACAGCGGAGTAGATTGAAAATTAGCTAGTTGTCGCTCCGAAAATGTACTCCATGTTATGTACGCTTTTTTACATTATTTACATAAACGCGGAGGAAAAAAATATTGTAAAAGTATTATTAAAAAAAAAACAAAAAAAAACTGTACCACCTCTACAATCCATGAAAGGTTTTGGGTTCAGTGAGTAGTAACTCGCGTTTCTAGGACAACTTTTGTGCTTGGGGGAGATTTTACCTAGATCTCGCCCAAACGGCAGACCCCCCCCCCCCCCCAATGAAGGTACCCACTTTAAAAAGCCTGGGTGACCCCCAAGGACGTCTGAAGATCCTACATCTCATCCTGGACAGAAAACAGATTAAATATTTTGTTGAGTTGCCATATTTGAACCAAAGACCTTCTTCAAGTTTTCTCAACGCTATACTGCCCCCTTTTAGTAAACATAAAATGTATGAAATAAAACATGAAGAGCAGTCAATATTGAAATCCTATTTTTACTAAAATACAGTCGAAATTCGAAACATTAAAAATGACGGAATGTAATAAAAAAATTCCACAAGACTTTATTTCTAATACTATTCCTTTGTCACACATTTCAAGCTTTGATGTGGGGGGACTGTGAGGTTAAGCTGATACTTTTAATTTTAATAATCATATTAAAACATTTTGACTGAAATTTATCTGTATTTCGACACAATGCAGAACATTGCATATAACCTCAATATTTTATTGCGGTTTTATTTTAAGGCTTGAATGTAGTAGTTACAAAGGTAGCGGTTACATATGTATAGAAAAATCTCAAAAAAAAAAAAAAAAAAAACGGGCTATAGGAGTTTTGTAACGGATTTAAAGTGCTTTTGCGGTAGACCTTTATAGAGCTTAAAATAACATTATTTTTGTGAGAAATAAAACTAAAAGGAAGTCTCCTTTTGTAATATTTACCAAATAAAATTACATCAAAGTAATTATAAAATTTTTAAAGAATGGATTAATTAAATTACGATTATCTGTTACAAGATGTGGAGAAAGAGAGTAAGATGGAGGAAGTGTTATTGGATTATCTTTAATCTAAAGTTTTCATTTTTCTTTTGAGATGTTCTTCCAAAAAAAAGCTAGCATTTAAGAGATAAATAGTGGTTTATCATCGTCCACCATTTATATGACTAAACGGGTTAATAGTCCTAAGTCCTTTGCCGTGGAAAAATGGCTTTTATACTTTACCCTTTGCCTTTACTGAATATTGAGCCATTTAACTTCACCCTGCTTTATTCCAGTACTTGACTCAACATATTCCAATTCTCATAGACTTTTTTAAATTATTAAATTATGACTTGCCATCTTATAGTTTTAATTATTATCGATGATAATTATGCAATTATAACTTATTGTACTGGGACTAACAATAGTAGAGAACAGAAAAAGCTCGAAAGCCATTAATATAATTCTATTGCTCTAGAGACTGAAGTCCTTTTCTTTGGATTTTTTTCCATTCATATTTTATGATCAAAAGCGGATAACTTCAATATTTAAAAATTGCCTTTTTTTTTTTTCTCGCTGGCTTAGCTAAGTATTTTTTCCATCCGAATAATCAAGTTCACTACCGGACTTAAGCCATGACAAATATTAAATTTTAGACACAATTGCTTGACTAATTGTGATAGTTTTTTCGTAGTAAATAGTCACTAATAATGATACTTTTTTCAGGCTCATTTACTGTTGCTTTTATATAAGATATGTAATCTATATTCTCGGAGTGTAATCTATCTTTAAGTTTTATTGACAGATCAGTTTTTACCTATTACAAGAATCTCAGTAAAAAAAAAAGTTATGTTCAATCAATTTTAAGTTTAAATGAAGAGTTTCTTCATTTTTAAAACACTGGATTAGTAATGTTATAGGATTAGTTAATTTTAAAAAGTGCTTTTTTATAAAATTAATTTTACAGGTCCGCTTGGAATAAAATTATCTTGAATAATACTAGTTGACCTTATAGTGGATGTCAAAGAATTAATTCCTTAAAAAGCGATTTAAATAATTAGAGCTTTGACCTCCACCCAAACCGTTTTCTTCCTAATTATATATCTATATCAAATTGTATTTCAAAATATTTCGGGATCATCTACTTCCTAATATCCAGTATTTCATTTCCTACCTTAATTTTCAGAGGACAGCATTGGATTTTCTCGTAAATTGGATTACAAGACATTTTTAAATATCGTGTCGTAATTATTTTTAAAAACGTATAGGTCATGTCGAGGTTTAGCATGCATATCAATGTTATGTATGTATGGAATTTATATGTTAGTCTCTAAGTTTCAGATAGAATAAATTATCTATTCATTTTATAACTACAAATTACCTATTTGTTTAATTTTATTGGCGATGCTGTGAGATAAATGGCGATACTTATCGATCGATTGAGCTATGAGGCCCAGAGCAATCAGCCCCGTTGGCAAAATGCCATCTTTTGTTTACTGGAGTATTCCAAATATCAATGACTTTGGATACGATAAATCATGTTTTTCCCGGTTTTCAGTCCGTTTCAAGAAAGTGAATATTGATGTCCAATGTAACTTTTTTTTTATTCAAATGCAGAGGTCTTAAATATAGACAAAATATATTAAATGAATCCGAACAAAATATGCTTTTGGATAATGAAATTCAATGAACTATAATTGTGTTTGATGCCTTAATTCCGAAAATCGTTGAACTGAAAAAGTTAACAAAGGGTATGAACTATACTAAATGTTTATAGATTCAATTTAGCTCGGATTTCTCTTGGTGATAAATTGCCGTGTTGATCCCTGCATTCAGTTTCAACAGTGTATGAAGTAGTAAATATATCGGGCGTTATTTCTAAATACCCCGTTATCTACTGTACACTATCTATCAGCCGGTATCGAGTTGATTTAGTTCTCTCCATTCAATTTTATTTAGACCATTTATGCTCTCCTAGCAGGATAGAAGGATCATTATTCGATAGTAGTCTATGTACTTGACTACGTATACATTAAATATGACAACTTATTATTTAAATATTCCTCAAGGTAGTATCCTTGGCCCAATCCTTTATACAGTTTATACAGCTGACATCCCAACTCATCCATATACTATCCTTACCAAGTATGCTGATGATAAATGTGTATTATCAGTCAACACTAATCTATTTATTCCATCCCATATCACTGATATTGAAGAATAATGTCAAAACTGGAGAATTAAAATAAATTCTCAAAAATCGCATCAAATCACTTTTATCTAACGTCGTAAACCAATGACTTTCTGCCCTTCAGTATCCTTTAATAATATCCCACTGGTGCCTGTAGAACACATCCGATACTTCGGGTTGCATCTCGACAAACGATTAACCTGGAATCCTCATACGAGACTGAAAAGACAAGAAACCGCTCGACGTTTCAGGCTACTTCAACACTTACTAGACAAACGCTCTAACCTCCCAATTAACTACAAATGACTCATCTACATGACCATCATACGACCTATTTGGACTTACGGAGTAGAGCTTTGGGGCTCCACTAAGCCATCGAATTCCTCTCGTATCCAATCCCTACAATCCAAAATCCTTCGTAAAATCCTCAACGCTCCTTATTTTGTTAGGAATAAAGTCATCCATAACGACCTTAATGTCCCATTTGTTGCTAATTTAGCCCGAACCCGCTATCTATTTTTTCATAACAAACTTCATACCTTCTCAAACCCTCTAGTTTCAAACCTAGCTTCCTCTTCCGTTCCCGATAATCCTCCGAGGCATCTGAAAAGAAGATGGCCTTCTTAGTAAAACTAGTGATTTGCGTACTACTAGTGGGTGGTTTCTCTACTTGCCATTGACTCATTTCATTATATATCACTTAGCCTATTTACTTGATGTATTATTGTAATACAGTTGTAAATGTCAATAAATAAATTTTTTTTTAATTATTTAAAAAATGGACATTTAGTTTTATTAAAATAACCGATAGTCGGTCGAACGCTGATAACCTTTTTTTCCCTACTGTTAATAGAGATCAAGCGTATTGCTGTCAGCTCGAATTTTTAATTTACATATTTTTACGGATACTTTTATTTGTATGCCATTTTATTTCGATAATCTTTTTTAACAATTGATAAGTTTATGCTTAAAAATTATGGACAGATGAACACGTTTTTTGTTAGATTCGGTCTCTCTCCCCATTTTGTATTTAATTGAACATCTTATTTTTCTTTATAATTTAGCGGTCAAACTATTTTTAGAGGATTATATATCACAAGATTTAGCTTCAATGAAAACTCTAACTCAGAGTCTGTATTACATACTTCATCTTCATGATATTTATAAAAGGTATATTTGTAAGTTACTTTATATATAAGGCATTAAATTTAGGGCATTAATTCTCTTGGACTGCTTTACAATACAGTATTCGACTGGTCCCAAGGGACACTGCCTGAAGGTTCTGGGCCAGGTAGCTCGTACTAAGTGTGTCATATCTGCTTTCATATAATTGTTCTTATGAGCATGAGATATTGCTTTTCTGATGCTTACTGTTATCTAAATTATTTAAATAATGACAATAAAATAGGTAAAATCAGACGTGCGGCTACCTATGACGTTTTTAATTTGTTCAGCTTAAAGATGGTTCCATTTCAAGACCATCACAATTTTTTTGTAATGTATGGAGTGATAAGTTTGAGGTGTCTTGTAATTTGTTGACTCTATTTACTGCAATAGTATAACAAAGAAAACCTCCTTTGCTTGAGAACATTGAGATAATTCAAATCCCATGATAAATTTACTTATTGAGATAATAAATAATTTCGGGTGGACAAGTGGCCGGATAAGTTATTGGCTAGTGCTCATATTTTAGGCTCTCAGAGGTGGTTTCGGTCTTTTGTCATTTGGAAGAGTTGGAATGATTTGTGGGGGCGGGTCGAAACAGATTAAATCTCCTATAGTCCGGTCAGGTGGATTATTGCTTTTAGCCCATATTTTTCCGACTTGGATTAATTTTTTTTATCGGTGTTAAAAAAGAAAATTTTAATCTCCTTTCAAATAATAGGAAATAATGGTGATGGTTATATCTTTTTAAATAAATGAGAGAAAGTGAATATAACGAAAAAATAATTTTATTCAAGGGTAATGTCTTCTAAGAATTATTCCAATGCACAACTTTTATGTGCCTTAATCTTACAATACCCTATTTGAATTGTAACTTCAAACATTATTATGCCCTTTTTTGACGTGAATATGTTTTTAAAATTGCTTCAATAGTGGGAGACAATTTAAAAAAAACGAATGATAACGAAATTGAGTGATACAGTTTGGTCTTATAGCTCCATATATATTATCTCCATCCAAAATACTATCATACCACTGGATAGCCAAAGAAGTACATATGCAGCTGGGGCGGTTAAAATTATGCAAGAAGATGATGAAATCGCTTCTATATCGACAACGGACTGTGCAGGCATCTATTGTAATTAAGAATAGACACATTATGAGGATACGTGACTGCGACGTTAGTCAGCACTCCTTTTGGACATAAGTGTGATGTGTTTGATATTCTATGGTCTCTGCAATCATTCAAGCCAACGAAAAAAAACAGACGCTCTACTTTACTACTTTCATTGGAGAGCTAGTAGCGGACTTTAAACAAGTCACTAATGAACCGGTAGATGTAGACACAATGTTATGATAGGTACCGCGTCAACTGGACAATTATCAGACGTCCAATGTTTACATAAAAAAGAAGAACATGATACATAAATCAACATGATTGAAAAGCCAGTGGTAAAAGCTTGTCTACAATTCTTACTTGGTAAACCATTGTATAAGCATTACAACATTACAGTACACTGTGATTCATTTCATGCTAACACAAGAATCAGTTGTGTGCCAGCCAACGCCACCGATGACGATCTAGTCAACCTTCTACAGTGTGACAGAAGTGCACTGCAGTTCTGTTTGCAATGCAGCAACATTTGCTTTGGAATGAAGAAATTTGTCTCGACATATCTCCGGGGCAGTATTCAACACCTCTGAACATTATTTTTTCCTTTGATGTACTACATAATTAATAATATTTTATAAATAATATTACCCGTTAAACGTATTCACGTACAACACACGGCCGTTTCCATGACACAGCCACACCCCATTTTTATTGAATCTAATGAGCTTAAGAGGTGCCTGCGATTAAGGAGAGAATGATTAAGGAGGAGAGGTATTAGGTCATCTCATTGATGAGAGAAGAAAATAAATAGCTTCTAAGGAGGGGAGCAGTTAATCAAGAGAGAGACCGTAGCCTTCTGCGGTTAAAGACAAGAAACTTCGCCATGATTTTATGGGGGATAAGCAGTGGAGGGTTTCTTAAGTAATTTTTATGAGATGGCGAGAAGAAAGGAATGGGCCAGGAGTTTAGGAGGTAGATATGATTTTGTGAGTAAGTCTGTGATAAATAGCGTAGGCCAAGCATCTCTGGACAGAAAATGATTGGTGGTTGGAAACCTGCGATAAATAGATAGGGAGAAAATCAGATCGATCAAGTAGAATAATCTTGGAGGAGATTGACTTTGATGTACAACTATAACAGTTATCACATTTTGATTGAGAGGGTTATCTTATGCAAGGGTGGATGATTATATTGCGGGATCGAATCTGACACGAAGAAGCGGTACATAGCGTTGTAGATGAGGCCAAGACGATGAAAATGATAGGAAAAATAGACGTTCTATAAGCGGAGTTTCAATATATGGACATATCAAAAGAATCTCAGCCCTTAAACTAACCTAGGTGAACAGCTAAACCTCTCCGGATTTGAGCCATTCGTTCTTAACGTAAAAAAAAAAAGTTGGGATTCTTAACTGAATGCGGGGAAGAAAATGGTTCGGGTAAAAACAAAAAATTAATTCCATAATCATCCAAAAACTATTTATTATAAACCGACATTTCGTCCCACTCTGCAGGTCTCCTTCTGGGCTTGTAATGTATGTAGGTCACAGGTACATATGTAGTATCTATACATAAGGCTGTAACTATAGATAAATACTCGTGACCTATATTACAAGTCCAGCATTATATAAATATATAAATGGTTCGAAACCTCGGTTTCTAATAAGTAATTTATTACTATCTGAGGAATTGACTTTTTGACTTTCACCTGGACCATTTTCTTTCCCTTAATATTAGGTAAAATAATAATTATTCAAAAATGTATACTGAATATGTTGATTTGTTAGCTATAATCCATGTCTCGTCACTATAATAGATCAGTAGTATGATACAATATTTGAAGGAAAATCAAGTAATTAAATATAACGACATATCAGATATTGCGATCGAAAATAATACACGATACTGTCAATGAACAGATAATTGAAAGTGATATGATGCTCTATGATGCGGAGCGAAATTGACATAATTTTTGGATTATTAATGTAGCCAATAATAAAAAAAAAACAGATGTAAAAATTAGATCACATATTTGTTATTACTAATAATATTTATTTATAATACCATACGTTTATATAAGAATTAATACGAATGTTAGTTGAGTGTTCAAAATTATATTATTATTTATAAAAAAGGATAATGAATTTCATATATAAATTAAAAATAAAAAAATTATAATTTTAAAAACTATTAATATAAACTATATTTATTTATTGTTCTTTTGATGGTGATTATTTTTAAATATTTATGTAACAGTATTGAGTTATAAAAAATAAGAATACAGACACTGTAAAAATTTACAATAATGTTTATGATTTTATAATGTTTAACCAATTCGGTACGGAGCTTGCCGGCCACGTATCCATTCCTACAACCGGCACTGAGGAAATAATTCTAATGCTACCATTAGTATTAATTCGATTATCTCTGCACTGGTTCATGTTACAATATTTAAATTGACATACTTATTTATAGAAAAGTCTCCTCTACAATATTTGTAAGTTGTAAAAAGTCTAGCTAACCGTACAAACTGCAATAGTACTAAACATTACAAAAAAGTAAATAATCTTTTTAAATTTTATTTTCATATTTGTGTATCACACAAAAAAGGTTGTGTGATGCACATATATTAAAATGAGAAAAACGATGTCAAAGATTCTGAGTAACTTTATATTTTTGGTGTTTTGGATGTTATCCGGTCGTAATTTTTTGACGTTTTGAAGATCTCTGTATAGTTTTCGACCCACAGAACCATTTGGTATCTCTGTCCATCGACTATAGTCGACCCTCGTACCGAAGTGATTAAAGAAATAACTTCTTATTTCACAGATAATAAATATGTGCAGGTTAGGGATATAACAAAAATCTTCTAATTTCAAAAATAAAAATAATTGTTAAAAAGGTATATAAGATTCTCACCCTAGAAACACAAT
Organism: Troilus luridus; assembly: GCA_964056705.1. Lineage (NCBI taxonomy): Eukaryota > Metazoa > Arthropoda > Insecta > Hemiptera > Pentatomidae > Troilus > Troilus luridus. The sequence continues at coordinate 80,145,074 of OZ057414.1, read as the reverse complement.
AGCTTTTTTTGATACGATAACGCCATCGTCCACCATAGGACCCCCCCCCCTCCCCCGCAGACCATTCATCTTACCTCCTTCTTCTTCCTCTCCAGCCAGGAAATGTGTCTGACTTTATACCCTTGACCTAGGGGTGGGCGATAGTCGATGGTTGGTCATCACCGATAGGTCACACTATCGATACTTCAGTAAGTTCCTGGATGATATTACTGATATAAGAAAAGTAACTCTCATTTTCATTTCTATTACTCATCAGTATTTCTCATCTATACATAAATTTATGTATGATTATATTTTATATCATATTACAATTAGGCGAAATCATGTTATAGCTGAGTGTTTTCGAAACCCTGTACGTCTTGTACATAGCTTACTATAAACCGGAATAACGCTTATTTAATTTTGTATTAGTTAGACTGGACTCAGCAGAATATAAAAATACAATATTGTGCTCCATCGATCCTTCTGAAGGATAAATAATCTTCAGAAATACCATTCTATGGAGGCGACGTGAAACGGCGATCCGGAACTTGTGCGGTGCCAGGTACTCTTAAATGATCCATATCAAAATAATGCCTGGATAGGAAAAATGTAGGATTCCTGTTGCACCATCATCCGATTGTCAATAGTGCCATAAATTGGCGTTAAATGAAATATATAAAAAATGTTGATACTAAGAGATATTTGATAATAGAATATAACTAAGCCATTAAAGCTGGAAAAACTGTACCACTACAACCCATGAAGGAAGCTCAGGTGCCAATGCACCACGATGGAGACGTGGGAGACCCGGACTCGAATCCCGGCCCTGGACAAATCTTTTCTCTTCAAAATAAAAATATTTAAAAATTATAACATTTAATAAAAAAAAAAAAAAAAAAATACAAATGCACGATACAATACGCACACACACACACACACGACACACACACAATATATAAATGTGTAATAACACGAGTATCCTACGAGCATTACTATCACAAAATCTGCCTCCAGTTTAGAAGGGCTGGTATCCCGGTTGATCAGCATGCAAGGACCGTCCTGGCCTTTCCCAACCAACTACCGTATTCATTATTCCATAGCACTTGCCCAATTTATCCTCTCTAACCTTACCACTTATCATTCCTCTTTTAATCTTTTTTTTTCAATTACCCATTAAATGCCAATCCCGCCCTGAATGCGAAAAGTTTTCATCTGTTGGAAAGTAGATTTATATGGAGGAGATGTCGTAATGTACCTAATAAAAACTGTATCCTTCGCAATGGATTATTCTAGAAAGGGTCCTATCAAACATTCAATCAATATTCAGTGCATATTACTTGAAATGTACATGTAAAACTAGCGTTTAGCCGCGACTTCGTCCACTTTGATTTGATTTGTAATATCAAGGAGTTGATTTTGAAAAATCATGAATACAATTATTATCATGTTATAATGTAAAACCTGCTTACTTATTTTCACATCTCTAACTTAACTTAGAGGACGAATTTTCAAAGATTCTTTCTTAGTGCGCGTTGGCCTTATAAAATGTACCTACTGTCAAAATTTCAAGTTTGTAGCTTATGCCGTTTTGGCTCTGCGATGGTCTTTTCAGCCATGACAAACTCTTTTATATATATATATATATATATATATATATATATATATATAAATATAGATAGATAGATAGATAGATAGATAGATAGATTGATAAAGTGATGCGATTTCCCGTATTTACAACTGTATTAGAATATCACAACAAGTAAATAGGCTAAGTGATACATAATGGCATGATATAATGACAATTAGAGAAACTACCCACTGGTAGCACTCAATTAACATGGTCATCTTCTTTTCAGACGCCTTGGAGGATTATCGGGAATTGAAGAGTAAGCTAGGTTTGAAACTAGAGGGATTGAGTGGGAATGAAGTTTGTTATGAAAGGATAGATACCGGGTTCGGGCCAAATCAGCAAGAAATGGGACATTAAGGTCATTATGGATGACTTTATTCTTAACAAAATAACGAGCATTGAAGGTTTTACGGAGGATTTTGGATTGTAGGGATTGGATAAGAGAGGATGCCAAAATTCGGTCAAAAGCCATTTCCATGTCATGAAAGACACCCGAACAATATGATCCACGTTCTAATGCAAATTATTTCTGTGAGGCAGCAATTTGCCCGATATTAAATGTTATTGATGCCGATCAATGTCTAACAACTAAAAATATATCGATATATTCTCTTATTTCAATCTTCATAGCTCTTAAAAAATCTCATGTTACATAAAACTTATTCAAAGTTTTAACATTTTTAAATTTTTTTAAAAGTAATTTTGAAATATGTTGTATTTTATTGGAAATTCAGACTAATTTACTAGATTAGTTACATTAAATGTTTTTGTGGCCATTGAAAATTAAATAAATCAAGATGAAAGGATAATAATTAATTTAGCGACGTTTTTTCCACAATGGTCCATTGATTTCACCTTTCATACTATAATATTTCTATAATATAACAAAGGCATAATTATTACAATAATGTTGCTATGTATTGTACCGGGCGGCATTATAAAAATAAAAATGTTTTTGCACAAAGAGCAAATGAGTATTTCAAGAAGTAGGTCGCGCTCAGGTAGAGAAGAGTTTGCCCACATGGCCAAGGTGGGTGAAGAGATAACAAAAAGAGGGGGTCGAAGACTCCACTTTTAGGAGAAGACTCTCTGAGAACACCCCGAGGAGGAAGCAGCGAAGACGCGGAAGAAGGTCGGCGAACGATGTTAGGCGCGGAGTATCCGGAGGCGGCTAGGCCTTAGAAATACCTATGGACGTAATCTACCCTTCTTTCACGGATAATTCGTAATTTAAGTTTTTTTATGTATTTTATGGCAATCCTCTATTACATCTGAATCATTAAGTGTACTTTTCAATGTTAATATCTAATCATTAATCGTATTTCAAGTTGTATGAATAAAATATGTTTATTATAATTCTCTTGGTGCTTACTTACCCCAGATGCACTATTTATTTATGATTAATATATTGATGGTTTAAATAATTAGTAAATTGGTAAACGCACAACAGACCTCTGGAAAAGAATCCAATTAAGACTGAAGTTGGAAATAATAATTTGAGTAATTAACTTAAATTATTACTCTGGCATCCCAAAAATCAATTAGAATATTTAAAATATATTTAAGCTAATAAAACATAGCAATATTTATAAAACGAAAATTACTTTAGATAAGAAATGCAGTGAAATAATTCAGTAATTTTTCTTTCAAAATTTAATTTCATCACTTCTACACTAGATTAAAAAAAAAAAAAGTTTTTTAATATTCTATAGCGGGCGTCATATTTTCTATTCACCAACTCAAGGCATCTACAATGCTAAAATATTTATATATTTCTGGTTGGTTTTTTAAGCAAAAGATTTATTGACCATTTTATCTTTTTTTTTAAGCCCTTCCTTGTGTATTACAGAAGCCACGATTGAAATTCTAGTTTTATTTTTTATATTCTATCCATTGTTTATTATTAATACTAGAATAACGTAATTTGGTTTACAGAAATGAGGATACCTTGTCATTTTACATTTAGATTATAAAATGTATAACATTTTAATTATAGTGATTTAGATTATTATAACATTTAGTTTTCAGGTCAGCAACCATATTTTCCAAATAATGCCGACAAAAAATATTTCTGTTTTAGTAAATATTTACGAACATTAACATCATTTAGAAAGGTTGTTGTAAAACAACATGAAGTGAATAGGTTTTTCTTTAACAGTTCTAAATGGTCAAAGCTGTCGTTCCCTGTGAATAATTGTTTAGGACCGCCCTGCAATTTTAAAATGTTTCTAATTTTTTAAAGGCGATCTTAGTCTTTGGCCCTGTTTTATTTTTTTGCTCGAACATTACAAGAAAAAAAATCACAAAATTATTTACATGGATTTTATCATCTGTAAAAAAAAGAAGAAAATATGCCATGATTTAAACTAGAAGAGCTTGAAAAAATTGTATCAATATTATTTTTCTGATTAAGGACCGTTTTAAAAACAAGCCTCACTCTACTACATTAAAAAGTCACTTACTAAGTTATGTATACTTTTTTAAAATTATAATCTAGTGTAATATATCTATGGAAATATTGTGTAATTCCATAGTAAAACTTCAGATGTGTCCAAGTCATGAGATCTTACGGAACAAACTAGAATTGATTCATAGGTAATTTTGTAAAATACAATTTAAAAATCAATATATAATGAATTCCAAAACCAACATCATATTGGTCTTGGAAGTGTCATATTTGTCGTTTATTATGACTACACTCGGTTGTGAGATAATTTTTTTTGTATTTGTACACTTAGGTTTTTCATAGTTTTGGTCATCTGGGATAAGAGCCGATAATTGATATCGATTGAAAATAGATTCAATTAAAGGTTATTAACATTGAAGAGAGTAAAAAAAACAAACTATCACTACAATCCATGAAGGTTTTGTGTTCAGTTCATGGTTGAGGCCTTTTTAACCCTTAACTTGGCAGAATTTTATTTTTTTAATATCAAAATAATAGTCATACCAATTAGCCCTTATGACCCAAGGATGCCTAGAAACCAAACTTTAAAAATCTCATGTACCTTGTGGGATACATTGCCAAGAGCATTAATAAATACATTATGCTAAATTCTGATGTATCTCCACAGATACATTATCAAGAAAAACGGTTAAGCCAACGGTTTTGAAATGTGGGCATTTGGCTAAAATCAAGCTAAACCGTCTGGTTTTCCCTCAGTCTATAAATATATAAATGAAAAAAAAAATCAGCTGGTAAGTAAACATTTTTGATGACCTCATTATAGATACATGTTGGAAGGAGGGGACTCTTTGATCAAACCATACATTTTGTAGGACAAATATTTTTTCAAATAATTTAGATAATTATCTTGAGATTTGACAAAAAAAAAGCCAAGTTAGTAATAAATTTTTGAGAATCATCAAACCGACATATTTTATCTTTGCTACCTCTGTTAGCACCACAATCGATAATTTTCGCAAAAGAAATTGTTGGGCGTCTTATCGAAACGAAGTTATTCACGAAGATTCAGCTTGATAGTAATCAAGTGCAAAAATGGACCATGAATCTTGGACGAAGTCACTTAGGGTTTGCATGAAGTTGCGAATAGAAAAAGAGACTACACGTTACATTGCAACACATTTCCAAATTAATAAAATTTGTAGATATAATCCCTTGGCTCCTGACCAATGATATATTGTACATAAATACTCTAAATTGTATTATACAATTTTCTAACCTTTTATTCTCCTTTTTCTTTTTCAGATCATGTATTGGTAAAAGGATCGGTACAGGAAACTATCAAGATGAACGACTCAGACCTGACAACTGACGTCCCTGAAAACAGCACGACGAGCACGTACGATTACTACGATTATGATATTGAAGATTCGATGAAGACGTTCTATTGGAATGAGCTGGCGCCTACTCTCATCGTGTACTCCATCACTTTGCTCGTCGGCATCGCAGGCAACAGCCTCATCATCTTCACGATCACGGTCTACAGGAGGATGAAGAGCACGACCAACATGTTCCTGGCCAGCCTTGCTTCCGCGGATCTCCTCCTCATCCTCATCTGCATTCCTGTCAAGGTAGGCCTCTTTATTATGGTCATGTAGGTTGTTGTAAAATCATTGCTAATATTTAATGTACCAAATCGCATAAAGAAAGATGGTGTATTCCACTTTAAATATAAGTAATGCAATGTAATAAATAAAAGCCTCAAGTCTCTGAAATTATACCATAATATAATTGGCCATCATCTCGTTTTAAATGGTTTATTTAAGATCGTCTTTTTATGTTATTTATTAATCTTATCTTTTCTTATCCTGATAATACCTGAGATGACGTAACGTTAACTGGTGCGCTTTTCTAGGATATGAGAGTTCCCGTTTTTTTTTTCTGTTCCTTCCACTAATAAATATTGTATTTTAAACGTATTGATCTGAATTTACAGCAACAATCCGAGGTGGTATATCAAATTAATCAGTTTCTGTTTTGGATACAACTTTCCTCTGCTTTTACTACTTTCATTTTTACTTTCTTCATTAACAGACTTGGAAATGGTTATCAGCTTGATATGAAAATGGTTAGTAGTGGATCAACTTTTATGAATGCTTTTGGCAGTGATGTATCAATGAATAATATAGTATAAAGCTGGCTACTGCCAGAATTCCAGTGGCATATATACAATAGGTCTCTTGGCCACTTCCATTTCTGGCCAGCTTCAACCTCCGGGGAGGACTATGGGGATGAATGGTGCTGGATAAGCATTACAATAGATGATTTGGGTGATTAGATAAGTTCATAAGGTCTGGTACCAAGGGGATCTGAAGGTCGTGGTGTTGGGTTCTTTTACAAACGCGTATCCTATTAATTACATCTTATTTTTTACCATTCACCAATTTTTATTATAATTCTTACCTCAGATAACCTCTATTGCTATAACGTTTTTTTTTTAAATAAAAAGATACATTTTCATTTTTCCCTTTGTAATAAAATAGTTAGGACTGAAATAGTGACAGTCACTTCGATTATAATAATTTAAATGGTATAATTGTCGATTGACCAGCAAAAGTATAAGGGTGAAGAATCAGCGCTGCTATCTACCGCTGGCATATTCATCGTCGACAATATTTTATACGCGGCTACTCCCTGGTGTAACATCGGGCAGTGACACATTGACAAATTACGTCTATCTGTCCCAGTCGAAGAAAATGCCGCTGGGGAGGAAGCATTTGTTATACGTTATTGGGTATATTTTTATCTTTACCAGTTCGTTGTTGTCTTAGGTCGCATCAACAAAGGTATTTTTATGGTAATAAACAATAAGAATTTACTAATTTATTTTAAATATGCATATAACTCCATCACTCTCTCTCACCCCCCCCCCCTCACACTCTCTCTCTCTCTCTCTCTCTCTCTCTCTCTCTCTCTCTCTCTCTCTCTCTCTCTCTCTCATTATCTCTCCCTTCCCCCCTCCCCCCCACACTCTCTCTCTCTTTCTCTCTCCATATAAATATACGTGGATGAGAGAAACAGGAAGAGAGGGGAGTCATCTGTTATTTCAAAAATGAACCATTTCCATATTCACAAGCTTGGTATGTACCGCTTTCGGAATTTATTTGTATCTACTCCGATAACCCGTTTTTCATTTATTTCTGGGAATCGTTTGTTCGTTTAGTATATTACGGTTACATTATATATACGGTTATATTAACTTGAGAATATCACGTTTAAAATAATTTAAAAACATCTATAACGATTTAGATCGCTATATGAATTTTCGTCGGCTTTATGGTTTTGATGGAACTTTAATTTTAATTTTAATTTTATTCTGTTTGACCTTTGTTTTAAAAAATATTTCTATAATGAACGAAGTATTCTTGATTTTTTTTTAAAATATTTTTGTTTGGTTTAAAAATTGACAAAAATTTTTTCCGTTACTCCAACCACTAAAATGACTCTACCATTCAATTTAGATTTACAAAATACACTTAGTAAGACCCTCGTAACATTAATATATGGGAATCTTAAGAAGAAAAAGCCATGTGGAAAAAAATCTAAGCGATTCAACTGATTTTACCCAGTGTTTTCCTGGTGATCACAATACATTTGTTTTTCTAAAAGTATACTGATTGGCTAAATTAACAACATATATTAATTAAATGCACAGTATTTATGAATAGCTGGGTATTCACGGCATATTAGTTTATATTTACAATCAAAGTTGATGTCTCGATCTACTCCTGGATTAAGTTATACAACCAGCAGTTACTTACAACTGAGTGACTCAAATTGTTTTCACTCAATTCGTTTTTATCTACTCTGCATGACCCAGTCCTAGTGGGCCGCGCCCCATTGGTTGGGAACCGCTGACCTAATGGATTTAGGTTTGGGTAGTAGTCCGTGGACGAAGGTTTGTAAGCTGGGGTTGGTTGTATCGGCATCGAGCCTTTCGCGTTCGCTTATTATTTAAGGATGGGTAAGGTTGTATCTAGAGATGGGTAAGGTTGTATCAATCTGATACTTTGTATCTGGTATTAAAAAGTAGTTGATACAAGTATCAGATACAGTCAAAATGTACCTAATACTTTTGTATCAATTGATACAAGTATCAGATACGGTCAGACACTAAAAAACATGATTTTAATCATTTGATGCCTTGTCCAGGTTACTGTTTTGGTGAATAACTCTTTTTCCTTTAAAAATTATAACAAAAACTGGTCCCCCAAGAAAGGGTTCTGCGTTGCGTATTCGAAGAGTAAGAATATCTGTATTCAACTACAACAGTATCAAGTAAAAGTATCAGATACAGAAAACTATCAGTATCACTTGTATTCAGATACAGGAAAATCCAGTATACATCCATGACTAGTAAAAGTATCAATTGATACAAAAGTATCAGATACAGAGAAGTATCAGTATCACTTGTATCTGGTACAGGAAAATCCAGTATCTACCCATCCCTATTATTATTATTTTAATTATTATGAACAGTCGAGCTATCAAGAGAGACGATTTCCGTTTTCATATTTTGAGGAAAGTGTATGTAGAAAATATAAATCAAATTTGCAATGCTCTCCCGTATAAGGAAGTTATTATGCTCCGGTATAGTAGTAAATTAGCAGACATCTGCTTTTATCCCGTGATGGCTTTGCGGTTGTTAGTGGTGATGGACTATCCGTGTACGCTGTGCCAACCCGTGGCTGCGTTATGTCGGCGAGATAATACGTAGGTGCTTGGAGTAGGGGCATTTCTATTACGAAACGCCATTTTGTATTTCTAGTTTGCCTCGATAGGGAAATCCATTTTAAGCCTATAAGATTTTTATTAATTAATCGCAATCCTCTGAAGTAATATCACTTTTATATACCACGCATCCTATTGTGGAAATTAAAACCTTACAAAATAAATTGCAGTGGCTGATAAAAAAAAACAATAAAAAGAGAAAGTCTTAAATTGGAAATAAAACATTTACTTTTACTGTCACAAGATAGTACATTATAAGTTTCAATTAATGATAAAGAAATACCGGTTAGAGAAAAATAATATTCTGTAATCAAATAAAATAGGAAAACATATATAGAAAACGAGTGTTATTATTTATTTTGGGCCAAAATGAATTTTTATTCGATCAATTTTTAAACTCAATAGATTTTAACGAATTAAATTTAGTCCAAAACCTTACTGAGCTCGAGGTTCGATTTAGACCTTCTTCCTTCTATCTCTTTCATAGAACCAATTATTTACTTGATGTTCTGTACCGTCATAAAAAAATATATTTATTGACCCTGTTTCCTATAACGTTAAAATAACAGAAGTCACAAAATTACGATCCGTGTAGGGCCCCTCGAGTTGGATCCGTAGCCGCTTCCTTTGTGGGGAAGCTCTTGATGAGAGCACGGTTCTGCCCCGCTGATATATAATAACAAACATATTCTCAGTTGATAGACCTCTCTTTGATCCTACGACACGATCAGCTAATATTGGAGGAGATTTGTTTGTTATTCCCTCATGCACGTTTCTGATATATTTTGCGATATAGGAGGAATCCAATATATTATAAGTGCCTTTGATATATGATATAGATAAAGTTGCTGTTTTACCCTCAGCCAATAATTGATTCTTAGGGGGTTGTGTATTATTTAACTTTCATTCAGCTTCTCGTTAAACTTGTATTTGAATTTTATAATTTTGAACGCGCTTATACTAGCTTGTATGCACGTGTAATAAAGTAAAAGTAATATTGTTATTAAGAAGATAATACTTAGATTAAGAAAAATTGTATTATTAAAAAAAAAATTGTTAGTTATCGAGGTGTTGCAACCCAATCGGTTTTTGTAAACGTAAAATTATTCACTTACGGTCGAAAAATGGGTCTGTTAGGGTGCTTTATGAGCTCATTTTTTCCAATCATTCAGAGTCTGAAGACTGGTGCTCCCTGCGAGAAGTGTCTTGTTAAAAATGAATTCTTAAGATAGGAATCTTTCTTTGTTCTGTATATTATTATTCTAAAATAATTCTGGGCGTTGATTTCATATAAATAGTATTTTCTTGGCTATAGAGCCAATGAATTATGACAATTAAACATTTTATTTTTTTTGTGACGACTTCATCACTAATCAGATGGGATTATGAATCTTGTTGTAGATTGTAGGTATTATTATTATGAATACTATTGTGTTATGATTATTGTTATTTACAGTTGTTTTGTATATTTTTGGTTTAAAATATAGAGTTTTTTTTGAGATTTTAGGATGTTTTGGGCTCTTTTCTTTCCCAAGTTTCCCTTATGTGCCTTTACTGTACTTTGTTTATCACTCAGCCCTTTCCAGCTTTCGCTGGTAGGGTTGCAATACGTCCGGAAATATCGGTCTATGCCCGGAATGCGGGGGGAATCCTAAGCCGCCCGGAATTTGTAGAAATCAGGTAAATAAATAAATAAAATAATCAAGTAAACTCAAGATTTTTATCAAAAATCAATTTTACATTATTATTAATTATACATAGTTATTAAGATCATCAATCTTATATTTTGTGCTCCGAGAAATACTTTTTAACACTTCCGAATCGTTCATAATAGTTTTATAGAACATTTCACACGACATATTTTTTTTTTAAAACTATGTAAAATACTGGACTATAAATCTTCAATTTTCATAAAAAATGGGGAAAAACCATTATCCAGTCTGTATATATTCTTAATTTATTAAAATTATTAGACGTTTCGACAAATTTATGTCATTTTCAATCTTTCTAAAAAAATTCTTCTGCATCAATTAACAATCATAAATAAAAATTATGTCACAAATCCCATATAATGCATTTTTAATGTCGAACATTTTTTTTATATATATGTTTTCTTGAGGATTAGCTATCCTCCATGGCCAATTGTTAATATAAAAATTTTAATATTAGCTGTGGGGGAAAGGGTAACATCCGTCGCCTGCCCCCATTCATTTAAACACACATACAGTGCAGAATGTACTATCACTAGAATATACTAGAATTAGCTTCGTTTTCTCACAAAACGACATTAACATTATATTTAAAAGAATGTCCGGATTTTTTTTTCAAAAAGAGGAATTTTTTCCGGAATTTTAATTTTTTATCTAGTAACCCTAGTCGCAGGTAACATACCTGAGTAACGGAATCTTTGAATTCAATTTACAGTCGCTTCAAAACATCAAATAAAATTGAATATTCTCAAGTACCGGCGACAATACAGTAATTTAACAAGTTTCTATCATTATCCTGAAAAAGGATTTTCGGGATTAGCGATTGTTCACACTCGAAGTAGACAGGACCGACTGCCTGTATATGACTTAATCTTTGAGACAAGCATATGACAAGTGGCGTGATCAAGTGTAGAATTTCGCATATTTTTCAAAAAAATAAATAATAGCTAAACAAAGTGAAGACACGCTCTAATAGCCAGCCGAACAAAATAAGAAAATAAACAATAGTTTAAAACAAACACTCTTTAATAGGAAACTAAAGTACAAAGTAGAAAATAAAGCTTGGGCTATCATTGTAACCATATTATTATTATTATTCTTATATTTTCATAATGACTCTACTTTTACCACTATAAAAAATACCAAATGTGAGCAGATTTATCCATTATAATAAAAAATTATCCATTGTTATAAAAAAAATATATATGAATAGCTATACATATATCAATTTATAATACCCGATACGGAATGTCTTGAAATAACCTCTTTACAAGACTTCTGGGAACCTTAGGCCCAATTTACCCAACCCTATTATTGTTGACTTTCTTGAAAAATCATAATCCCATTTCCTGTAGGATTTTGCGAATCGGTTTCTCGAGGGTTTCCTCTTTATAGACCGCACTTGGGGTAATTGGCATACATCATATTTTTGTGTATTGGACTGAAAATTCTTTCGTTTAGAGATAAATTGATGTTTGCTTTCATAATTGGCATACCTATTTAAAAGGGCTAATCCCTAAACGAGAAGGCGGATCTCCCAGAGCCCAGAATGTTGGAGAGACTCTTACGTCCCAGGAATCGCTATCAGCTTACTATCGGGCCTTTGAACAGTCGATATTTAGGCGGTTCTTCTGTGCAACCCAACTCCGTGCAGGGGTCAGCGCCAGCGGCTTCAACATCTTGGGTATCGGCATTCCTCTACAAAATCTTCGAGATTGAAACAGTAAAATGTACATCGTCAAGTATTAAACAGCAGAACATCATAGACCATCTTCTAAATTAATGATGCATATCTTTTCGCTCCTTTCCTATTCAGTTTCTTATATATATTTAAAAGTTTGTATTCATTATTTTTTATATGTAGGAACTCTAGGTGCTGATGCTTTTGGACAAGAGTATGTCCATGCTTTCCACGGAGTAGTTACACACTATAACCTTATATAGTGTATAGTTATTCCTCGGTTCTGCATCTGAGCACGGAGATGCCGCAGCTTACCTTGTTCACAATATTAGACTCATAATATGTGATCCATTCATCTCCATTCTGTTAGTACTCCAACGGGCCTGGCCTAAAAAAAAACAACATTTTTGCTACCGGTCCTCATTTATTTGACCCATATTTATCTATACCTAAGGCCAAGCCTTATAGTCCCATCCTATATTGCTTGTCATACCCTCGATACTTCATCTCACACGTTATAGTACTAATCCAGTAACTGTCCACGATTACTTTCGAAACGTTATGTCTGGCAGGTACCATGGAAAAACTACGTTTGAGAAATATAAAATCGTACATATGTGAGAGGTTGGCACTCAAGTATTTATAGCTTTTTTTGAAAAAAAAATTATCTCAAAGGATTCTTCACCTGTCCTGTCATAAATGTTCCTAATTTTCAGTTTCTAAAAGGACCATATGATTTGTAGAGGTTCAACTTTGAGAATCTATTCACACGCATTCATGGAATGCTTTAATGCCATTTCTAGTTGCCATCTAAACTAATTAATCTTGACTCTCGACGAAGGGAATGAAAGGGAAAAGTTCAGGTTGGATCCTTTTACCCTGTCACTCCTTATTACTCGCCAATAATTTACAATAACTAAATTTTAATATGACCTGAAGAGAGCTTAGTCATAAGTTTATTATAACATTAAACACTTAATCGATATCCTCCGTTAGCATGAAATTGTTGATGAAGATAACTAGATCTACCGGATCAGGCTCCAACTATCTTTTTGTTAACTTTTGCCTACGTGGTGTGTTGGGGTTGTGGTGGTACTCACCTCGACTAACTCAATTACCCTCAGTGGCGTGATAAAGTTATGTCCGAACCGAACTTCCACAACCTTCCAATATTCAGAATATCTTGAGCAATTTTTTAATCGAACGGTCAATAAACTATATTTAACCGCAGTTCTATAAATAAAACCGATGGAACTAGATAGTTTGTTTCTCAATTTTAATTGTGAATTCCTTAAGTTGAAAAACAAATTTCATCTCGTACATTAAATATACGTCGTTTTGTATTTACTTACAGTTTAATAATCGGAGTTTATGAGATCTAAAAGAACAAAAAATTCATTTTTTGAAATCTTACGACCAGATTCAGAAAATAAAATAATCAATTCTCATTATTTAATAGAGTGTATAAAAAATAAAAAAATGACCGTTTTATCAAATTCCAGAGCTCAAAAGTCTGTAAATAATGGTGACTAACAGTATCTTTCGATACATCATACTCCCTGGCAAGTTCGCGAGTACTTGTGGACGGATTTGACTCAACAGTTTCCTTCAGAACCTCATCAATATCCATTAATGGTCGCCCGGAGCCCTTCTTCCTTTCCAAAGTCGTATCTTCACTAATAAATTGTTCAATCCAACGCCGCGTAGTGCGCTGGTCAAGGACACCACCCCCTTTATATTTAATAATTTCACAAGCTGCTTCAGCGGCTGTGAATTTTTTTTCCAGTAATGTATTAAAATTACGAGAATTTCGTAGGACACTGTCTTGTTTCTTCTTTGAAATAAATAACTAAACTGAGGCTTTTTCCAGTGTTAGTAAGCAAGCTTAGAGAATGCTCTACACCCTATTATTTTAGGTATTGGGCGGTTCGTTGTACATAACGGTTCTGTTCGTATGGCCTTGTATTCATGTACAAGAATTCTAAAAAAAAATATTAAAAAAATTCTGTTGGTTGGTTCAGATTTAATATAAAATAGATTACCGTACTGTTTCAAACTGTGATGTTTGCAAGCTCGCGAAATTAATATGTCCGTGTCAACACCAGTTTCAATAAAAGTAATTAAACTGGTGGAAAAAACTATTTTAAGTTTAAAATGAAATGAAAGTTTACATAATTTTACTTGTAATGGTTTAGTTTTATTACAGTTTCGGTAAGTTCATAGACCTGTTCCTATTGCCATACGAAATAAAGAATATTTATTTCCAAAGTTTTTAAGTTGCAGATTTGTGACTTAACACTTTTAGATTTCGAAAGTGCGTAAGTTGCAGAGTGCAATTAACTATCACCCACATCTTGGAGGACTACCCCCTGTATGAAACATATTTCCAAGGCTTGGGAATTGATAGAAAAACCCCGACTATCCTGGGTGATAACGGCACAAATGCTTAACTTTTCTTAAGCATAAAGCATAGGATCTTAAGCATATAGCATAGGTTCAGTAGCATATAATAATTATATGGAGTATGTGGAAAAAAATGTTAAACCAAAAGTGGGATGACCATGGATGTTGTGCGTCTATAAACAATAAAACCTAACCTAACCTAACCTCCAAAGTTTTTAATATATTATATTAAATCATAATTAGCTTATTTCAATGATCAATACTTTGATTGAAAATATGGTTTAACATGCAAGCTGGATTGCAGGCATTTCATTGGGAATTCAGTTTATTTTTTGGTGACATCAGTCATTGTGTGATTTGATATATCAATTTGATCAAGATTTCGTTTCATGCATTTTGGTTCATTAGAAACCAATGATTAAACGATCAAACATTTTCTCTTCCCTTCAAGACACTAGATCCGCGGAATGATGTTTTTGTATTTATGATTAAACGAGAGTATTTGAATAACAGGGTCAAATATAAAAGCTGAGTTAGTTTGTACTAACATCTTAGAGTTGATTGGAATATTTTCTGTTTGATTTTTAATGAGAAGTGAAAGAAATTCACTTCTTATTTAAAAATTATGCTCTTCTTTATTTTATTTTGAATTAAAAAAGGAGCAGCGTTTCATTACCAAAAAAGCAAGAACTCTGCTTAAATTGCTATGAGAAACTTTTGTCCAATTATACAAATGTATATTAAATATTATATATATTTAAGACTGGGGGCGCCTTGCAGTGGACACAGGCGAATGGCGTAAGGAGTTGGCAAAGAAATGTAGAGTAATGAATGAACGAATTAATATATATTTTACAGAAATAAAAAAAATAATGGGATAGGGGGAAAACAGGAAAATAAACACACAGAAGTACAATACCAAGTGTGTCCAATATTTACGCGGACTAGGGTTATAACAACTTTATTTTACGAAATTTCGTCTATATTTATTTTTTCTCCTTTAAAATGCTCTCCATTCGTTCCTGGGAAGTTGTCCCATCTTCTTTTCTCCTGTTCAAAGCACCCCTGGAAGCCTCTTATTCTACTAAGTTTATTTTTTTTTTAATTATATAATGTTTTTTGTTTTATTCTTTCCACATCCTTCCTATGGTGACCCTTTATTGGATCAGTTTACGCATTGATTGAGGACACCTTGTTACATAAATTAATGCAGTAGAAATATAGAACATTTATTCGAATAAAATATCTTTAAGTTTTAAATCAATCCATATATTTGAAAACTTTTATTCTCATCTATTATTTCATCATCAGATTTATTCTGAATTTATATTGGATGAAATCATCACAGCGATGGCTGAAACATGTGCATTTCATTTAACATTTCTAACCTATTAAGACCATCTTATTACCAGGGATCCTATATATATGGCAACACTAATAAGGTGTGTGTGGTCATCTATGGTGTAGTGGCTAGAATAACAATCGTCTATGGTTTAATTGGAGCGAACCGCATCCCGGCAATTGGCTCTAGGAATTTGAAATGGTGGTGAAAAATCTATGGTTTTGCCGTCGGAAGGGACATAAAATGGAGGTATGGAACCTGTGTGGTGTCAGGTACTCGTTAAAGATCCCTATTAATTATAGCTTGTCAAGGCAATATTTAGGACCACCACTGTAACATCGTCCAATTATGCATAATAACATAAAGTTACGTTAAATTAACAAACAAAATCTTATTCCCAGCGAAAGCTGGTAAAGCAATATTGCAGGCTAAATGGATGTAAATGTCCGGCTTCATTATTAACAAAATTATATATAATTGTAAATAAAGTCCTATTGAAACTGTGGATTTGTTCAGAGTAGGTGTTATATTTTCATAAGATTGCAGTTGGCCACATTTGTCACCAACTTGAGAATATAATAGAGGTTACTTACGGCTCTTACAGATTTACATGTTTGAAAAATGATTAAAATGCAAATTGGAAGGAAGGAGTCGTAAGTTATTCAAGTTAAGTCTCTGCTGCGATATGATTCAGCCCTACTGCAGTAGATATGGCTGACAGCCGCGGTAGATAATGTGAGGGCACCCTCTAGAATTATGGAACCAATCTCTTTGGTAATCCGGCTCTAGAAAGGGAACCTGCACCGAGGCAGAAATTACAGTTGAGATTGCCACGGTTGAGGGAACATTTGCCGCCTTTCATTTGTACTAGCGAGTCTCCAACCACAAGTCTCCTACTTGTAATTGTTGGCTAAAGGAGGAACCGGTTCTGGGCCGCAAATCGAATTAGAAACATTATATTTACGATTCCCTTTGTTGTCCCCGAGGAAATTCATTTTATCGAGGGCGGATATTTCCGAGCCTGGAAAAACTCATTAGGATTTAACTCTCTTCCGAGCGCTATATAAGCTCGCCTGTAGGCCGTAAGGAACAATAATTTTTCATCATCTGCTGTTTTAGTATCCTGTAGGTTTTATTGAAGTTGTACCTAATTACTTTGAGACCCTTATGTTTTAGTTATTGCATTTAATATTGCTAACATGAAGGGTTGGCTTCCTAATGCCTCAGGGAAGTATTTTGTTCCATAAGTTATAAAATAAAAATTTCATCAATTAATCGTTTTTCTTAAATATGGAATTAAGTTGATTCGATGAAGAATTAACTAGCTTAGTGCGTTAAATTTCTGTGCTGCGCTCCTGGGTTCAAATCCAGCTCCGTAAGATACATTATTTAATCTGTTAATGTTCCTCAAGGTAGTATCCTTGGCTCAATCCTTTATACAGTTTATACAGCTGACATCCCAACTCATCCTAATACTATCCTTACCACGTATGCTGATGATACATGTGTATTATCAGTCAACCCCAATCCAGTTATTGCATCCCAAAGCCTCCAATCCCATATCACTGATCTTGAAAAATGGTGTCAAAACTGGAGAATTAAAATAAATTCTCAAAAATCTCATCAAATCACTTTTACCTTACGTCGTAAACCAATGACTTCCTGCCTTTCAGTATCCTTTAATAATATCCCACTGGTGCCTGTAGAACAGATCCGATACTTAGGGTTGCATCTCGACAAACGATTAACCTGGAATCCTCATACTACACTGAAAAGGCAAGAAACCGCTCAGGCTACTTCAACACTTACTAGACAAACGCTCTAACCTCCCAATTAATTACAAAAGACTCATCTACATGAGCATCATACGACCTATTTGGACTTACGGAGTAGAGCTTTGGGGCTCCACTAAGCCATCGAATTCCTCTCGTATCCAATCCCTACAATCTAAAATCCTTCGTAAAATCATCAACGCTCCTTATTTTGTTAAGAATAAAGTCATCCATAACGACCTTAATGTCCCATTTGTTGCTGATTTGGCCCGAACCTGGTATCTATCCTTTCATAACAAACTTCATTCCCACTCAAACCCTCTAGTTCCAAACCTAGCTTCCTCTTCGATTCCCAATAATCCTCCGAGGCGTCTGAAAAGAAGATGGCCACGTGACCTTCTTAGATGAACTAGTGATTTGAGTCCTCCCTGTGGGTAGTTTCTCTACTTGCCATTAACTCATGCGATTATGTATCGCATAGCCTTTTTACTTGATGTATTATTGTATACAGTTGTAAATATCAATAAACAAATTTAAAAAAGAATCTGTTAATGTTCACGGATGGACCTGTTGGGATCTGGAACATCCTGGGGCTCTCCTGGCCTCAATAAATAAAAGGGTCCCTTAATTGGGGGGGGGTGGCGGTTGAGCGTTATATCGGTCACATTACCTCCCTGCACAACCGTTCTCATATAAACACTGTACTGAACCCAAGATCTTTAAAAGAAACAAAAAAAAACTCAGATCTCATGTACCATATATTGGTTTCTATACTCATCTCTTGAAACTCTCTCTTGAAATTTATAGAGTCGGTAACTAATATTTTAGTACAAGATTCTATAATAATTGCAATCGCATCCAGATTCGAGTATAAGCTGATGTCTAGCACTCCTCTAGAATATTTATGAATAGTTCTTGGGGGGGGGGCATTGGGTGCACTATTCGTGTTGTAAAAATATAACCTTTAAATTTCTTAAAGTAAAAACTTTTTGTTTGGTTTGATTTTTTTTTAAATCTTGACGATTGTATTTTCAATCACGTCCCATATAAATCACTATTTATAAATGAAGATGAGTTATTTGTTATTCCATATTTCAATTCTAAGAGCTACTTTTTATGTAGAGGAAGGTTCGGATATATCGCATCTTGAATCAGAGCTAAAAACTGCATGATTGTAAAAACGTAAATGAATTTAAAGGAATATTTGATATAAAGGATGGTCACAGTGGCAAACTGACCGTCAGCAATGGAAGTTTATGTAGGAAACAAATAAAATCTTGGTTAAACTTAAATCACAATTATTTATGTACATAATTATTTATGTAAAAAACACTCGATTTAATACCATTATACCTGCAGCCCTGGTGAATAAGTAATATTTTGTCCTAATCTGTTAATTGAGGCGTTGAGATTGAAAAGGGGGTAAGTGCCATTATTGCCGAATTTTTTTTTTTCACTCAAACGATTTTCACATCTGGGACAAAAATGTTGCTAACAGCGGCATCTTGTGACATTGCTTAAAACTTAATGAGAGGTGATAGAAACTTACCTCCTTTTCATCGCTATTGGCCTTGGAACATAGAATCATTTCAGTGGAAAAAAAATATTTCGCCAATTTTGGCACTTACCTCCTCCTTTTCAATGTCAACACCTCAATTGTACTGAAGGATGTGAAATCATGTCGTTCTAATAGTTTTGGCTTGAAATGGAGTTTTAGTATGAGCAATAATTCCATTTCAAGTCAAGACCTGACTTCACCACTTGTGCACTACGAGAATTACATTATTCCGCTTGCTTCAGTACGATTAACTCATTTGAGCAAAATTCGACTTATTCACTGGCTGCAGATATAATGGTATTAATATGGGTGATTTTTTCGGTTTTTATATATTTAAATATAATATATGGAAGTAGGTAACTTAAAAGTCAATAGCATCACGAATTATTGGTTTGTCTCTATTTATTTATTAGTTTATTTATCAACATATTTTTACTTTATTATTCACTTCATTCTGTTGAAATTATTGATATTTACTTGATAACAGAGATAATAGCAGCAGTGATGATGTATAAATGGGAGTTTCATTGGATTGTATGATAATGTATATGCTGTACGTTTACAGTGGCACTCCTTCTTTATATTGGCACTCCACTTAGGGCTAGAGTCCCGGTGTTAGTAGCCCTCTTTGCATGCTCTACTTCAAGCTCGATTCTGGAATTGACGTTGACATGGAAGTCGCTGTTGGCTTCCATCTCAGTGTTAATACGGGATGTTTGAGCTTCGGGATATCCTTGCGAGTCGTAAACTTTTCAACAAGTAAAACCATTTTTTAAATTATCCCTTTCCATATCCAGGGATAACTTACTACCTGAATGTTGGGTTACTGTATGCTAGATTTCGATTTAGAGACCGGATGTGGCAGATAAACTAATCATTCTGTTGACAGTTCTGAATCAGCTCTGAGGAATCTGGGGACCCTCCTTACAAAATTACAAGATTACTATATTTGTGTATTCTTATATCTTACTTAAAAAGTTAGGGTGATTTACAAACAAAAAGTTGAGTCAACCAAACCACGGATTAGCTAAGTAAAAAAATATTTAAAAAAGAACCATTGAAATAGAACCAAGTGATGTTATAGACAAACAATAATTGGAAACGATGTGGAAAAGTGGATAGTAATGTGAAAGAACGCATTGAGAAAATCAGGAACAAATCGAACAGAGGGAAGAAAAAGAATGCATGGAGAAAACTGCTATATTGGCTTCACTGCCCAAGCTATGATCTCAGGGAAAATTCAGATCCTTTAATCTGAATAATATTTAAATAATAAAATGGGATGCCACCCTGAGATCGTTATACTTTATATATATGGTAATTCTATATCATTAATGAATAAGAGGGATATCCCTCCCTTCTCCAAAGGTTGATATTGTCGACTGACCTGGAGTTGTTTATTAAATAATCATAATTATTGGATAACATTATATTTATGTGTGGTCCCGGGCATGACGTTAAACTGCGACCTGTGTGGACCGGTCTCATAGCCATAGTGAACGGGAAAAAGAGGGGATCACAAACCCAGAAATTAGAGACAAGGTCGGATGTCATAACTACATCCTTTACCAGATCGGAACTAAAAAGTTAAAGTGGTATGGCCACTTAATGTGGATGGACGATAACCGCTGGCCAAAGAAAATTCATAACTATATACCACCTGAAAGAAGAAAGCGTGGGAGAACTAAGAAAAAATGGATAGAGGACGTGGAGGAATGCATGGCAGCCAGAGGGCTACGTGAAGGGGATTGGATGGACAGAGAGTAGTGGCTTTTTGGTATCGGGGATATGACTCCTTAAGTTGTAAAAACCCCAGGAAAAAAAAATGCATTTGTGCTGCTCATGGTTACAAACATAGCTAATAAAACTACTTACAAAGAAAGAGGGACGCTATATGTGACTGACTATTTCTCTTCCATCGCTTCATCCAGTTCCTTGTATGTTGAGTTGACCGATTCTTCCGAACAACCGCCCTTATCTTGAGGGTAGAAGTAATAAACCCCAAGGGGCACTATCTGTTGTAGGCCCCTTACCCTATTTATCTAGGGTACTCATCATATAAAACATATAAAAAATAAATGGAGGAATTCTGGAAAAATTACGCCAGAATTCTTTGCGCGGTCCTCCTGGGTCCATTGAAGAATATAATAGATTATATTTTATTGAAAGATTTTTTACCACATATATAAATATATATACACGCACAAGATATGGATACTGTACAGTATATCGTGCATCTTGGAAGTTCACAAGCTTCTCTAGGGCACCTAAAATCTTTTAGCTGGAATCGATTTAAGTTATTTATATAACCATTTTACTTTAACCGCTGAATGAATACTAATTAGCTCCCCAACTTAATGAAGCTCGAATGAAAGCACGTTGTTAACAAGAAGAAGACTTTCGTGTATTATTAACTGATCCGTTACGAGCCCCAGATCTCTTAGATAACAGAATTAGGCGAGTGATAGAAGGCTCCGAAAATAAACAGAACCTTTATTGAGCCCTTCCACGACACTAGCTCCGAAGGCAGTTTATTCCCAAAGGTTTTCTAAGGAAATGGCGAAAGGTAGTTCTGTTCTTCCAACTTGCTTCTTATTGTATCCTGCTTAAACTTCTCTCTAGGGTGTCTAGTTTATGTTGATGCTATCTTAAGACATTTATTTGTTAGATAACTATGTTATCAGGTAGTAGGGATATAAGAAATATGTTTACCCTATCATATTTTAGCATAATAAAACACGTCGAATACTTTCTTACGAAGCTCTTAAATTCTTTATATGGAAAATTATATCATGATAAGATGGCTTCTTTAGGTTTTGTTAATTTTTAAGCTGTAGAAAAATACCTGCACCACTTCAACTCATGAAGGGTTTTGGGTTCAGTAAGATGTAGATACTTTACTTTTTCTTAGACAACCGTTGTGTAGGGAGGTGATTTGTCAACACTTAACCACCAAGCTTTCTCCCAATTTAGGGTAACCTTAAGAGAAGCCAAAAGAGTTTCCAGATCCCCTAGGGTCCATCCCCAGCTCTCAACAGATTTAATAATTTATTTCCCATAGCCGGATTTGAGCCCGGGTCATTATGCACAGCAACTCATCGTTTTATTGCTGAGGTGTTGATGTTCAGCTATATTTTAAAATTATTTTGGTTTTCACATGTATATGTCGTGTATCCTTATGTTATTGTATGCCTTCACGGTCTGTTCAGTTTGCATTCAACCATATAATTAGTTATATCTATAGTAGTCATTAGAGAAGAAACTTTGACTCGAATCTTGAAGGTTAAACCGATAAATTTTCTCTTTTTTTTGTTGTTACTTGTTGATGATTTTGTGAATTGTTATTTGTAGTAACTGCAGATAACAAAAATAACCGAAACACAAAATAAAAAAAAGCGAACTGCACCATGCACACCATTTTATGGTACACGCATTAGATAATTTCATTTAAAATTTTGGACAAGAACACTGAATTGGCATGATGCGTGACAATGATGATGTGTGGAATCTTTCTATCTATCTTTCAGACGCTTGTTTAGAATTCCACACGTACTATGAATGTATGTTGTTTTCTGTTTGGAGTTCGCAACAAAATATAATAATAACTGTTCCAATAAAACTTACTTCGAGTTGATATTAGGATCGTATTATTGTTTATTTCGCCTATGTATTTATAAACTCCGAATGCACCCATTTGGATGCGTGAGCATCCTGTACACAGTATTACAAGTTTTTCATTTTAAGAAGTTTTATTTATTGTTGGTAGGACCCGACTATGTTCAACTCACAAATTCTAAGGCGATCTGTAGCTCTCATCTCGAATATGGAAGAGCTCTCAAGTCCCCGCAATTACTTGTTCTTGATGCACTTTCTAGATTACTGAAAATAAAAAAATCCTATTGGAATGTTTCCTACAATAGTGAACATGTATTTTTTATTCCGATGAAAAGATTACTTTAGTTTGGTAACTTTCCAATGTTTAAATAAAGATTTTTTTTGGAGCAGAAATGTAGGACTCCCAATACAGCATCGTCCGATTAGTGATATAACCTTAAATAAACGAGCTGTAATTAGGTTTGATGTTATGCGTGCATAATAAGCATACCCAAATCCCTAGGAGAATACTGGTCGGATTTAATGAAGACGGATCGCAATTATAGTCACCAACCGCCAATATCGATTAACTT
The DNA here is from genome assembly GCA_964056705.1 of Troilus luridus. Taxonomy (NCBI): domain Eukaryota; kingdom Metazoa; phylum Arthropoda; class Insecta; order Hemiptera; family Pentatomidae; genus Troilus; species Troilus luridus. The sequence goes on along the minus strand of OZ057414.1, from coordinate 80,121,615 downwards.
CGATAACATTCACAGTAAGAGAAGTAATTGCTTCTCACTAAGGCCAATTAACTTTTTATTATCTTTTTTTACTTCGCCCTTGGCTGCGATAACTCCTGCCTGACTCTTTTCCGATAGAGGAAAATAATACACAAAACATTATTCTTACATATCGATTATAGGTTATTGTATATGCTTTTTTTGTAGTAGGGTCAACAAGCATTGAGAACTAATTGTTATGAAAATTGAAGTAATTTTTACCTATTTTCGTGTTTAAACAATGAATTGTTTCGTTGCAAAACGTCTGATTTTTTTTTTAATTACTTTTATTTATATATTTGATGAGTAAATGGCTGACCGCAGATCTAGTAAATATCTAGAAATCGGTCGGGGAGCATTCAATGAATTTCAACCTACTAAAAATTTATTATAATTTTTTAATCATTGCTTTAATTTTTAAATATTTTTATTTTGAAGAGAAAAGATTTGTCCCCGGCCGGGATTCGAACCCGGGTCGTCCGCCTCACAGTGGCAATACTCTAACCATTTGAGCTACCGGGGTCGCCCCCCCCTACCTAAGACGAATCTGTTCTCTTCATCGATCCCATATCCCCCGTGTTCTCGAACATTCTTCCTCGTGTATATATCGCAAAATTGCGAGAACACAGGGGATATGGGATCGGGGAAGAGGACTGATTGGTCCTAGGTGCGACCCCGGTAGCTCAAATGGTTAGAGCGTTGCCACGGTGAGGAGGGCAACCCGGGTTCGAATCCCAGCCGGGGACAAATCTTTTCTCTTCAAAATAAAAATACTGAAAGTATAAATTATTTAGTGCAAAGTATAACTGTTATTTTATTTGAACTGAACCTTTCCACTTACGCAAATTTTCCCATTCTTGTTACCCCTAATTTGTTCAAGAATAACCAATTAATATATTTTCTGCTTATGCATTTACTTATTACAGCTCTATCTATTATTTAATACACCAAATTGTTATTTCCTCTCTTAAAATTCTCAATAGTATTGTCACTCCACCTTACATATATTGGTGATAGACTTTAATCTATATAAAAATTGTTAGACTATTGTAGTAAGACCTAGATGTAAATATTTCAAAGTAGGCATAAGTATTCATGATCTTAATCCACGAATCTATTCGACAAGGGGTGCACATCATTTTTTATTCGTCTATATTATAAATTTTCCTTACTCTAGGCTATATAATTTTTCTGGCCCTTTCTAATAAATAAAAAATTTAAATTATCCAATTTCTGAGAAATAAATTGTCATGACTTTGTGAGTAATAAATTGTAAAGGCAAGGTCTTGGCCACAAAACCGCCTCAACATTGCAATGCCAACTGCAATCTCCGTTCAGATGATTTCTTCCTCTGTTTCTTGCTATTCCTTAATACTTACTTCCATTGAGGTTGTAATAGGAAATTATAGCTGAAGAACTCGTTCTCATTTTAAAACAAAGACATAAATAAGTATTTTATTACAGTGTTTCTAGATAAATAAATAATAGCTACTTACGATCAACCATAAAAAGTTGTGATTGCCTAAAATAAAAGTAATTACTGTATAACTGATTGTATGACTGTAGATTAAAGAACCGACCTGCACATAGTGCTTAATGTTATATCATCATCTATACTTAGAAATGTTTGTTCCAATGTTCAGTTCTTAGTAAAATTATTACTGGAATATAACCATTTCCCATAGTTACAACAATTTTTCAATTAAAAACACCCTATTATTTTTATTTTATACAATATGGAAAATCAAGGTAATGAAAAGTTAAATGTTATTATGGCTGAACTCCGTGCGACAACCTGAGGTACTGATACCTTTATTTTAATTTATGTACAAATTTATCCCATAGATCCCTGGAAACCATTAAATTACTCTAGCAATATTCCACTGTTGAGCTTGAGAAGTGTGACTCTAACGGGCAGTCGATATTATATTGGCCTTATTGTAAATAGCTCGTCGTTGGTTGACATGTTTATCGGAAATAAAAATAATAAATTAATAACAGACTTTCAATAATCATAAGTAACTAATTAACTAATTACTTTATTTTAATGCTTTGTATATTTTTCTTAATAAATTGGTTTACCTTTTTGAATATATTTTAATGAGGGATCAAGAAAACTTTTTATTTTCCTTGAAATACATCATTAACAGTTTAAGCAGATGAAGTAATAATTAATAAATCCAAATTTATTATATAAATATATTTTTAATTTATTATTTCGTCATTTGGTTCAAATTTACAATATTTTGATACGTACCTTTAGAATATTTCTGCTTATTGATGTAACGTTACTTTATGCTGATAAGGTTAATCCGACAATACTACAGTGGGAGTCCTAAATTTTTCCTATCCAAGTACAGTAAGGATAGGCATTTTTAACCACTAACTGCCATCCTACGGGCTCATTTAAACTTCTTTTTTGGGCTTATGGGACGTCGGAGGTATGCCTACAGCACAGAACGAGACCTACCATGCTTTCTTGTATTATTCATAAATAGCTCTATTACTTTTATTTTAATTATTAAGATTAATTAACCTTTTTCGTTATAGTTGAGCAGAATGAATATAATAAAACGAATCAAGTGGAGATATGAAATGGACGGCATCGTTCTGATTTGAAGGGACGTTAAAATTGTATTATTGAATATTTTATCAATTTTCCCCGTATAACTTCATGTAAGTTCTTCTTCTTCAATTGACACGAAAGACAACTGTATCCGTCTTTTTCCTGTTCAATAAGTCTGTCCCACTATGACGTTCTGTATTCTACCAGGTTGATATCTATTCCTAGCTTCCGAAGTTCTCCACACTGTCCTGCCATCCAGTCCTCGTTCTACCTCGTGGGACTGCTCCACCTAAGACATACTTATAGAATCCTTTAGCAGGTCTTATGTCTCTGACATTTGAGATGCTGTACTTTTATAAAAACGGACACTTAGATTTCCTCTTTCCTTATTCTCCTCTCCAACTCTCAGATTCTCGCGTTGGACCGTCTGAGGATTTTTCTTTCAAAGTTATGCTATCCTATTGGTTGAAATTTAAGTTTTGAATTTTAAATGGTTGCTACATAATTGCTTATAGATCCTTCTCATCCAATCGAATTTTTATATATAAATTTCATTAAACTATTTTTGAAATTATTTTCTTAGTAAAATATATCTTATTATTTATTAAACCACCGTTTTGATTCGAAACTAACTCTGACAATCAAACTATCTCTTTTATACTCACATTTTGCTTGATTTCGACCCGAGGCCAAAAAAAAAAGATTACAATCCCCTGATCTATGTTGTTTTGGTGATTTGGAATAAATTTAGAATCCATTAAAAAAATTAAATAAAAAAATTCCTCTCGATCAAAGCTTTTATCAGCCCACTGCGAAATGGGAAACTTAATATTTAACACCTTAATCCGATAATAATTATATTTGCATGAATCGTACCGAAAACGAGGCAAAAGTTGTTATCGATCCGGCTAAACCCATAAGGTCAACATTAGCCTGATGTGGGATAAAAGCGTACTCTATCGAAAAACGACGGTAAGATGATGGATGACTTCTCCTTACTAGTGTATCGTAGGCACTATATGTTAAGCCTTACAAGCCACACGGCTCACAGTGGAACGAGCGTTAGGGAGGCCTGGACATTCATTAATATCTCCGCTTCTGGTTCTCCTAGAATAAGGCTATTGCTACGGTTTTAAAGCTTTTTGAATGGACTATTTAATTATATGATAAACAGAATCAAACCTTTTAGTGTAAACGTGTAAAAATTCTAGATTTGATATTTCGATGTTAGATAATTTATTATCTAACATTGTACCTATATACTACTAGAATGGGTACAATACAGTATTCTAAGGAAAGACAGATACATAGGTATTAAATAAAGTTATACAAAGGAAAAAGTAACAAACCAAATAATTTAATTATTAAACAAAATGAATATAATAATTGATAATTACTTTTGTTAGTTAATACACTAGGTATAATTGATACATCAAAATTATAATAAATATAGGCGCCTATATAAAATTGTTTTATTTAAATAACGAAATAAAAATTTAAAAAATATATAAATAAAAATTTAAAAACTTGACGATTTGTTGTAGGGACTATTGCACCTATGTGCACCATTACACATATGTCGTTCAAATACCACACACAAACTAAGTTTCATTGTTACTACTATTATGTTAGATAAGGATTCGGATAAATGAATGTAAACAAACATTGGTAAACAAAAGGAAACTTGCGAAAAGTAGACGCCAATATCAACAGAAATTTTTTAAATTTAATTCTCAAGGCCCGGAATAGAAAAAAAAAAGAAAAAAATCATTTTCTCGGAAAATAGCACCTAGTAGCAGAATCCGACTACTGGAAAAAAAACTTCAAACATTCTAGTTATTTACCGTGAAGGTAGTTTTTTGGGCGATTTTGAGCGATTTTCGCAATTGATTATTTTAGTTTTATCCCCCAATTTTCACCGAAAAATCCCAGACGTTTGAAATAATCCCAAGTTTTATTTGCCTAAAATATCTTATTATGGATGAGTTTTTTCCCAGTAGGTGCACGATTAATTTAATGCATTACCTCAAACAGTGGATTGCTTTAAAAATATGAGTTTTTAGAAAAATTTATATTTCAATTCAGAATTTTTCATATAAGATTTAATTTCACAATTAATTCATCTATGGATTTTGTTGAGAAGAAGTATAAAGTATAATTTAAGATCAAAATAAAGGACAAATTCAGTTATTAGAGAATTGGTCCAATGTCCAACAAATGCATTGATTCGTTCCACTGTGCGGCTGGGAGATAGCCATCAAATACCCCTTTTTTTCAAAATACTGCGCTTGAACTACTTCATCCATCTTGATCGATTGCAGAAAATTCGTTCTATCCTTGAACAGCTCAAGTAGAAAATTTATGGGAAGTCTAGATTTAGGCCAATCTTAAGAAACTTGTATAATGGAAACCTTAAATCTTCTCCAAAGTATCAAAACAGATGAAATATTCTGAATTGTATTCTTTTTCGATTTATTAAGGCATCCAAAACAGTTTTTTTTTTCTCGAGCTATTCAACCTTGAATTAGACTTGGGCTCTATTCTTTTTTCCTAAAAATGAGTTTTATTCTTATCTCCAGAAATTATGGAAAATCCTCTCTTCGTGCCATCCTTCACTAGATTATAAATTAGGGTGGAATCTGACAAAAAAGTTATTTATGAACTTACGGAATTCGCGATACAATAATTTATTATATTATTGCTTGTTATGATTTTATGGAATTAATTATTCCTTTTCTTTTTTTTCGAACAACCCATTATCGACTACGTTTCTTGGACTCTTTGCGTCTTATCTGTCTCGTCACCACCCTAATCTCCCTCATTCTTGCAATATGTTTTTCTTTCTTTTAAGCCTCTTATTTTCTTTTTGGGTACTTTCAGAACGACCTTTTATATATAATTGAAAATAATGTTCAAATGTCTCGATGACTCATTACATTTGCACACGTTACTTTTTAATTTTTCTCACAGTTTTATACAACAAAAATTTCTTGGAAAAAAATGTTCTTCATTCAAAAGTAGTGCAGCATGTCTGCCCTTAACTTCTTTATCCGTTAAAAAAATATTGGAATATAAGAATAATAAATTAGATATAATATGAAAGAAAATTAGATAATATATTTTTTTTGTTGTTCACAAAAGAACTTTAAACGATGAGTCAATCAATGTATTATTACGGGCTACTGGGTGTGAAAATTAATTATACTACTCCTAAATTTGATATACTAATATTTATTAAAAATTGACAAAAAGAATACAATGAAATTAATGACAATTCAATTATTAATCTAATATAAATTCACAATAACAATATTGTAAAAATTATAACCTAAGTCTAACTGTTATCTAATTACTAAAATAATATACAAATAATATAAGATATTGCTAATACTAAATAACTAAACTATTTACATAAATTTGTGCAAATACAATAAAATTACACTAGGGTTTATAACTACAAATTAACACTTCCAGTTTACTAATTAAAGTCCACCGACCGTAAGACTCTCCAAATATGACAAACTGACACAAAGTAATAATCAGAAACAGTTTATTACACCCGCGGACTGTCACAGTTCACTGAGATACAAGTTTACTACTCATTAGTTTATTACCGATTGACTTATCACTGACTCAATTATTTCTGACTAATTCGCAGCGGACGGTATTTATATAGGCAAGGTCGAACGTTATAGACGAGCGGCAGTGGGGGAGGCCGTTCTCGGATCTTCAAGATCCTTCTAATCCGTCTTAATCCCTCCAGCCCGTCTTTCTCTCTCTGACCGTAACACTGTCTTATTGAGAATTTTTTTTTTTATTATTAATTTTGTCGTTTTTTCTAGACAATTTTTGATATAGTATTTCTTTTTGTTGTAGAACCTTTTTTTTTTGAAGTGATTGCCTCGACTTTTCTAGTCTTTCTAAAGTAGATATTTATGAATATTCATACAAATGAAGACAGGCTTCGTGAAGAGTTGATAAAGGCGTTGTATATCAAATTAACAATGTTTTGATAATTATTAAATAAATTAATCATTTGTTTATGGCTTATGGCGATTGATTAAACGCCATACTTTTGAAGAGGTTTGGTCCTTAAAAAATTATATTAGGATCATTTATTAACCTTAACAGATAACTATACAATGGAAAAGTAGAAGTATTTTGTTCCATCTTTTCGCTTTCTACCTCTTTCCTTTAAATTGATGATATCTCAATAATGTATTACTTAATCCAGTTTCTTTTTGTGATACCATCCTTTATGAAGTCTTCTTTTATTTTATTTTTATAGATGCTTTCAGTTAGATTGTATTCTTACATGGTACCTTATGCTAGGCCATTACTATTCCTATTTCCATAAATAATATCAATTTATTAAAAATGCGGTGTTTTTTAGGGTTTTTTAGTGCAGTCGATTTTCGATGTTACCAGACTCCTGGAGCTGAGCGGAGGACTCGTGGAATGCGTCCATAGTCCATATAGTTGATTAGTCGCAGTTAACCGCTTTAATTTAGAGAAGCTCTTCCTTAATTACAACACCTCAGCAAACTACGATCAGTCTTTAGTCTGTAAAGGTGTGTATGTATGTATATATATATATATATATATATATATATATATATATATATATATAGATTGTGAATTTTTGATAAATAGTGTTGTAATTATAAATCATCTTTTTATTAATAAAAAATACATACACCAATAAATAAAGACGGCTTTATATATCATATCTCTCCTTCAAAAGAACAAAGAATTAACTGAAAAAATTTAATTAAGGCATTTTTGAGCTGAACCTTGAGTCGTAATTGCATTGTTGGAAGCTTTTCAATTCAGGAAAGATACATATATATAAGTTTTATCGAAATAATGATATAAGTTAAAATCAAAAATGTTTCAAGCTTTTAATAATTTTCTAAAGTTTAAATGAATTTCAGTATCAATATGAAAATAGTAATGATTTGCTTTACCAATACCCAAATTTTAATTTTTTTATCTCACATGGAACTTTTAAATAGCTTTATTTATTGTAAATTAGGTTTTTTGAGTTATGAAATAAATTATATTGATTATGGCTATTAAGGTCATTATCATCATCATCGTCATTATCATTACCAGGGCGGAGGGATGTAGTGTCTGAGTGATACTAGCTCTGATTAAATTAATTGTTAAAAAGAGCTTTTTATCTTATCTTAAAAATATTTTCTTTAAAAACTTATTTCGCCGGATAAACAATTTATGATAACATCTAAATTTGTAATTTATCTATTCAGGTTGCTATTTATTGTGAAATAATTAGTTATGTATATAACTAAACCAAATTAGAAAATAAGATTAATTACTTAAATTGAGAAAATTCTTTAATTCTATTAACTCCTTTGGGAGTAAAACATATATAAACATTTTCGTTTTTATTTTCTTTGCTTCTCCTTAGTGAAATGTTTATCCGGCGACTTAGGGTTTTAACGAAAATATTTTTTAGTTGAGGTAAAAAGCTCTATTTATTTCTATATACGGAGCCCTAAATGTAAGTAAGATCTCTCCTTACTGCCAACAGAGACACCTGTACAAACATCCATCCTCCTCAATCCTGCAATAACAGTAAACAACTAGGGAACATTTTCTCGATAAATAACTTTATGATGTATATTTGTTATCCAATTGAATATTTGATTAGTGTATTTTCATACATATATATAAAGGTCAACTAATGTTATTCAAAATTATTTAGAAACAGTAAGTTAGTTAGTTGGTTAATCTAAAATTATTCAGAAGTAGTAAGTACACAATGTTAATTGATGAAATCACATAAATCGAACCATAAAAAAAAATTTTATATATGCTTAAAAATAAACATGTAAAACTTTGAAATATTTCAATATTTTGCATTCTATTTTAAGATAATTCTCTTTCGTCAATATCAAGTAATACTTGTTGATTGATATTCGTGTTTATATCCATTGACTGCGCAGATGTTTTTCGCCTGTCGTCATACGATATCGAACGCGATACAAAAACCAAACCTTGTTTACGAGATCTGATCCTGAGCAGACATTGGACCGCTAATGTAACTGATGGATACCATCCTTCCTCTTCTGTTTTTCTAATCTTCTGGACGCCCTAGCAGATTGATTGATGCGCAAATGGTTTCTATTTTCGAAGGAAACTCGAGATAAAGACAGGCTGTCGTTTTTAATCTATTTCTCTCCCACTCAGAGGCTTACACCTGCTCGCCTTTAAAGAGAAAGGGAGGACTTACTAGGACTTCAACCTTGTGACAAATCGTTTTCCAAACCTCGTCTTCAACATGTGTGGAAATAGAGTATTCGGGAATGTTGTAATGTGTAACTACTAAATATTTGTGTCCCGATAGTCAAAAATAGTGCATTTGTAATTTTTTAGAACTTAGTATTGCTGTTGAGTATATATGTGATCTCAGTTTTACCTTCTTCCATACATTGATTTTAGGTTATATGTATACATTGTATTGTATATAAACAGGTATTAAAAAAACGTATACTACTACAACCCGTGAAGGGTCTGGGGTTCAGTACATGGTAGAGACTGTACTGTATCTTGGATAACGTAGAGAGGTGATTTGTCCTAAATTACGCTCAACCTTTTTATAGAGGCCGGGTGAGCCCCAGGAGGGTCCTAGATCCCATATGATCCATCTCCGGCTGTTAACAGATTTATATAATAGCAGTCGGATTTGAACCAGTCTTTTCGGCATGGAAACTCAGCACTCTATCGCTGAGCCACTCCGGTACCAAACAGGTATTAATAAACCTTGTAAATAACTATCGGTACAATAAAGTGCTGACAATTTATGACATTAGTGCTGACATTACAATGGTATTTTAACTTTTGAACTTTGCGGCCAGTTACAACATTTTAAATCAATTAATTAATTATAGATCTATTTAATCACTATTACTGGCTTGATAGATTGGCTTTAAGTTTTTCTAAACTATGCACATTTTTTATATTAAAAGATTTTTAATCAAAATATGTATTTTATAATTTTTGTAAAACATGTGCCAAATGGTTAAACAATACTTTAAACTATTATAAAGTCTTTAAATGTTAAATAAATTAAAATTTTAAAAACCTCAGCTAGGTTTTGGAATTATATGTAAAATATTCCCTGGATATTTTAACTTTAAAATCGTTCTAGAATATTTTCATTCATATTTCAGGCTTAAATGATATTTCCACATATGCGAAGAAAATCCGTGTTGACACCATCCGTTTCCAGTGATTTATTTTTCTAGATGGAGAGGAAATGTACGAAGTTATGATTTAGGTGTCGGCCTTACATGTTATGTTTTTTAAAATAAAATTTACTTCATTTGTTAACTATATTTAAGATGTCGCTAATTATAATAACTTCTGATTAATTAGTTTAAGATATTATCTGTGCGTTAAAAACTTTATCGTTAGTGAAAGGTTTTTTTTTTTATTTTATTATTTATTTATTGATATTTACAACTATATTACAGTAATATAACAAGTAAATTGGCTGAGTGATACATAATGACATGATATAATGACAAGTAGAGAAACTACCCACTGGTAGTACTCAAATCGCATGTTCAACTAAGAAGGTCACGTGGCCTTTCAGTGAAAGGTTATTTAGTAAAACAAGTTTATGAAATCTAAACACATTTATTAAAAGTATTTACTCCCTTTTTTTATGCATTTATTCTAAAGTGTTCAAATTTCAATCAAATTTTCAACCCCAGAATTGAATAAATTTTACCCTTAAGGAAATTGTCCATCTTTCTGATCAGATGGAAATCTGTTGGAGATAAGTCTGGCGAATAAGGTGGATGTGGGATGACTTCGTAACCCAGCTCGTTTAGTTTCTACACAGTCTGTCTTGAAGTATGAGGCCTGGAGTTGTCGTGTAAGAGTATAAGTCCCTTCCCATTAACCAATGCCGGTTGTATTTTAATACGTTTTTGTTGCATTATGTCAGTATCCCTGCTGTACAAAGTGTATGTGATAGTTTTCCCTTTACCTAGAATGGAGAAATGAATTATTTTTTGTTTCATTATGTATTTATAAATTAATCTGGATCTCACGCTAAAAATTTCTCAAACCAACTGCGAATGGTTATTATAACATCCTTCGACGAACGTATTAGTAATGTTTCTTGCAACTTGCTACCGGGTGTGTCCAAGCTTAAACTCATAAAAACTTTACATGAAAATCTCGTGTTTCCATGGTCTCATTTGATAGCATACTAAATATTGTTCGTTGAACATTCTAGTGACAGTAAAAATTATCACTTTTAGAGGATTTTGATTGGAGAGGATTAACATAAGCTCTTTACAATCAGTACAATCAGTAAACCACAGAAGTTCTCTAATTTCAATTAGCTTCTATTTTAGAAATTATAAAAACGTGCATTTCATATGAAACTGCCCGATAACTATTTTATGAATTTTATTTTGGGAACATTTAAAAAAAAAAGTTACCAATGAATAAATGTGTTTTTATTCAGGCAATTATACGAGGAGTTTCCTTTGTTGCCTTCAAACTTGGCAAAGGATGTCCTCCGCCATATAAACTGTTCCTTTTTTAGTTTAAAAAGTAAATGATGGTTTTCATAAATATTCTCCTTCATTGCTTATTCTAACTTTTAAATTTTCATTCACTATAATCTAGCCCAGAATACGGGAAATCATAGACCAGAAAAGTTTAAAACTTCTTAAAAAAAACAAAAACATTATTTTTTATTGTTTAAAACTATTATATAAAACAAAACAACAACAGATTTCTTGTTCCCTTCTACCTGAAATATTAAGAGGAAAGGTTAGATTTTTTTTCCTCGGTAGTTATTAATTAACCAAAAGGACTTCAATAAAATTCAAAATCATTTTTTTAGTTTAATTTTCGTTATTAATATCTTTTTCATAATGAATAACGAATTTTTATCATTAGAGTTGCGGTTATTACCTTGATATTGTATGATGGATTATAAAATAATTAACATTTTTCAAATACTTCTATAAATATTAGATATAACATAATTATAAACCGTCAAAACTCCTTAAAAATTAGAAGAATGCGATGGGCTAGAATGGAGGACGAGGCCATTTCTAAAAAGGATAAAAAGGGGGAGACAGTATCTGAGGTGGTCGGATGGTGTGGAGAGAGACGCAAGGGGTAACCTAGGAGTCAGAGGCTGGATGACGGCTGCGCAAAACAGACTGGAAAGTAGCTGGTAGAGGAGGCCAGGACTTGTCACCGAGTTGTACTATTAATTAATAGTACTAATATTAATTATGTAGATATAAAAAACATAAAACAAACCAAAATATATCTTTACATAAGAATTTATTTTCACGCGCGTTAATTTTTTGCGATAACTCCTAAGTTTACTAAAGTTTTTAAGTTGATAAGGTTAATACACTATCCGTATAAATAGCTTTCCAATTACCGCATTCTAAATAACCAATTTTTTAGAAGATATAATGGGTACAGTAAGCTATCCTTAATAGACAAATATGTGCTCTCACGGTCTTTTTTGTAGATCTATAAAAGAGGAATATTCCACCATGTACTGTTTTGTTACATCTCAAGGGGAGTAGGCAGCCTCTTCAATGAAAGCTCCCAGGCGGCTTCACTTTTCCCAACACTTCCAACAGTTATCGTTTAATTCCAATCAATTTACACAAAACCTTCAATATATATACTTTTACCTTCCTCATGAGTTACTCTTTCTATTGGTGAAAAGCGAATGAAAATCCGTGAAGTAGTTTTTGAGCTTATCGGGAACAGACAGACAGGCGCGGCGGAGCTCTTTCTTTTATATTATGTTAGGTAATTATAATAAATATTAGACTATTCTCCCACCGATGCCTCAGTCTAATAGTTGGAAGTTAACCGCTCAGGGGTTATTAACTTTTAAGCTCAACAACTTTACAAGTCCATCTTAATCTTAGCGACGCTATCACTTCTATATATTAACCGGGCGAATGCTATGCAATTCCACATTTTTTAATCTCCTGAATTCTCCAGTGAACCCATTCTTTTGCGGATGCAATATTTTACGTATAACTTATTTTCGAATTTCGTAAGAGGTTTGTCATCCTTCAACGTTAACGGCCGCATTTCACATCTATAAAAAATAGTTGGAAGAATAAAGGTTTCTATAAATTATAATTTTTAAATTTTGTTACTAACGGCTTAGCTTTATTTATATCGAAGAATAACAAGCATTTCCTACCTTTTACTGCGCCTTTATTTCTTCATAAATTTCTTTATTTCTATTTATTATAAAGGCTAGGTGCTTAAACTTCTCGACAGGTTCAAACCGATTCCTTCTCACAACAACAATCGCATCCCCAAAATAACCCCTTTCAGTTTATTATTTTATTAACTCCATTAATCAACATTATTGTTTTTAGTTATATACTTCCCACTTCCTAAGATAACATAAAAAATGCATGCGGACTATATACAGTCGTAAGCAGTAGTGTATTGCTGTTCACTACTGTGGATTGAATATTTTTTTATCATATTCAATATCATTTTTCTAATAAATAATTGGTAATCAAAATAAATTTTAGTACTTTAATATTAAAACAGCTTGCATATTTCAATTGAGCATTTTAAATAAAAATTTTGTCGATTTTTAAAAACATTCATTATCATATTAAGTAGCGCATTCAGTTTAATAGGCAAGGGATAGTTAGTTCAGTTGTGGGAAAGACGTGTAAAATATGCAGATTGAACTCCTGTCTTGACATTATTAATTTTATTTATATATTCATGAATATATTGTTCTAACGACACGTTGTATTAATAAATAGTCCAAGTGATAGCGAGTCTGCTTGTTCTAAAGCCGACAAACTCGAAAAAAAATAATTATCGATTCTAATTTTATTAAATGTTTCATATTCCTATTTTTAGCATTGATCTGTACAACTAAAACCCATGAAGGATTTTATATTCAGTAAGTTAGATACTGTTCTCTTTCTAGAACAACCGCTGTGCACGTTGTTATTTGTCCTAAACCACTCTCGTCTGCTACGCTTTCACCTATTAATGGGTCCCAATTTATTGAGGATGGGTAAACCCCAGGAGGGTCTGCAGATCCCAAAGGGTCTATTCTTGGGAGTTAACAGATTAAATAATTTATCTCTCGCAGTTGACTTGGTAATCGTGCTCTAGCAATTGGGCTAACCCGCTCCCTTATTCTTACTATGTTTATTAATTTGTTTGAAATTCCCAGTTCAGTCAAAATGTAAAACATATGACACCCTTGTTCCAGTGTTCAGTATCAATTATTGTTCAATGGCTTTATCGTTAGGAGTAACTTTTTTTTGTACGAAATAAGTTAAGTTTAACTGGAAAAGTCCTCTTAGAGCATTTCTCCCCTACCGATCAATCTTTCCCTCACAAGCTGTCTTATCCCCCCCCCCCTTTTTTCTTTGTATTTACTTAGAAAACAATATACATGTTTAAATAAGGATTTTTATTAGCCTTTTTGTTAAGGTTTTAAATTTCCCTTTCCTTGATATATTACTTTTCCTTTCAATTAAGTATCATATTTTTTGCCTTTGGTCTGGATTCGTATATAGCTTGCTTCAGCTGTTATCTGGTAGCCATCGCTATGATTCAGTAGTTGCAACAGTGCGTTGGAGGTGAAGGGTTGTTTCCACTGTTTGGGATCTTGAGATTGCACTATGAAGCCAGGATATGCTTTATTGTTGTTTTTTTTCCTTTGATCTTATTCTCTTTCTGTCCTGTGAAACCTCTAAAGGCGAAACATTTACTGTTTTCATTTTAAACACATAAGGCTTTTTTTGGTTGGGGTTTTTCCTCAAATGTCTTAGCAATTCTTTTATGTCTTTTGAATTTTTACTTTTCTAATTAATACATTTGTACAAGTATAACATATTATAATTACTATAAAAAAAAATTGAATATTTTCTCTTTAGGCGTTCTTCTTTTCCCCTACTTATTTATATCAGTTAAATTATGAACTTTATTACATCTGCTTTTTGTGATACTTGAGTTATGTTTGGGAAACATGAATAGACTTATTCAACATATTCTAATAAAAGGTAGCATTGGCACTATATCATATTCTAAGCTTCTATTCTTCCCACTTAAATTGCCTTCCTTCTCTATTCTACTTCTTTTTTTTTTTTTGTGTATATTTTCCATTTTACCTTGTTAGCTCATATTTAATATTTACGATAATGTATAGAAATATGAGAAAACCATGTGTTCTTTAAAAATGTTAAAGAATTATTTAAAAACTTGAAGTACCTCTTTTGTGTAAAAAAAAATAATGAAAAAATGGCCTACTACCTATATTTTGTTAACAGCCAGGGATGGATTCTGTTGGATTCACGCAGCCCTATAAAATGGGTACCCTTAATGGGGAGAAATCAGGGACCCCCATCACCTTTCATGGGTTCTAGTGGTACAGGTTTTTTATTCTTTCTCTATTACCTATAAAGACGAAACTACTCCAATAAAAGTCATTATAATGTCTTCCTTTTTTTTTTATAGTAATCTTTTTTCTGAAAAAGTAAGTCACCTATACTCAAATATTTACAGCAGTGTCCACCAAAAGCAGATAGGTCTGCTCTCTTCCTGAATTTTTAAAGCGCTTCTGTTTCTTTATCTTGTCCGAGTTTATATTCCCTTAAGTAATTTTTTATAAAAGCCACAACCAGTAGTCTACTATCGGTTGCGACTTTTTAATAATATAGTCTCTTCAATCTAGAAATGTGACCTCTTTAATACGATCGTATTTGTGGAAAATAGGGGAGGGAAAATTAATTATAGCAATTATTTCATCAGGATCGCTAATTTAAAGCAAGAAAACAATTTACACTTTTCTGTTAATCTATAAAGAATTATGATAATTATTGTGTTTTATAAACGATATTTTATAATTATACGGGGTGGTTAGGGAATGAGGTTAATCGAGACAGAAAATAGCGAAATGAATGGTTTACCTGCAATTTGTTGCTGTGTAAAGTTTTTACAGATTCTAATTAACGATCTCTTTGTCTGTATAGCGACTGAGATGTCTTTAGTCCCTGAAATTCCACTTTCTTGTTTAGGTGGTTGAACTTTTCTAAAATAATGTTGCTCAATAATAATAAGAATGCTTAATAATACTTCTGCAAGTGTGTTAAAGTACATCCCTGCCTGGCATACCACTACTGCAAACACGTCTAGGGTCCAAAAACAGGGAATGTTTAAATAAACACATAAATAACAGTATTTTAAGAAAGTAGTTTTTAATAGAAAAAAAACATATAATATTAACACTTAAGTGAGTACGAACGAAAATGTTTTTAATAATTTTGCCATTTTTTTGTTTTAGGTACGTGAATAGTTTCTTACATCTTATTTGTAACTTTGCATAATTTTATTTATTAGTCGTTCCGCGTTAAAGGTTAGGGATAATGTAGATTTCTGTTTTGAAATTACTTAGTCATTCCCAGATAAGACCTGCTGAATACTAATTGATATCACAGTTGACTAGCCCGGATATTAAAATGACTGATGTAGTTGGACGAACTACCCTTTTTGATGAACATTGGCGCTACACTACCATTGAGTACTGTTTCAAGAAATCTTGATTCACAGCTGTAACAGAGAAATATTGAAAATAAGAAAGTTTGATGACAAATCGTAACGATAAGTCACATATGGGAAAAGGCTGTGAGTACTCAGCAGCTCTTCATCTTGGACGTGATTTCTGTTCTTGTTCATATTGAGAGATGATCTCCCGTCCAACGCATTTATCTTCCCATCGATTAAATAGGGGTCAGCTGTACCCCATACGTTTTATCAATATATCCGGTTGTAACTAGAGTTAATCGTAGAAACAGATATACAAAATATGTATGTAATAATTATTTAAATTACATAACTCTAGATTTTATTATTGAATCCTACGCACGGTTGTACTGATGAATTTACTTCATATCCATAGGATTAAGAATATATATACAATAATAAAAGTCCTGCAAAATAGTGAGAAAATAGATCAAATTAGATGAATGCAAGAGGAAAGGCTACCCAATTTAATTTTCAACTGGGATGGTGAAGAAAGAAAACGATGAAAACCATGGAAAATATGGCTAGATGGTGTTGTGGAAATAATATACAGTCATGCTATAACACAGGAAAATATACAAAATATGAGGAAATTGAGATAGGAACTGAATGAAATGTTTGCTTGGTTGAAGCTCAGTGTGAGGAAACCCTTAAAACAAAACAAAAAAAAAGAAAGAATATTTTGTTGTATATTATTAATCTCATGATTCAGGAGACCCCATTTTTTTAGTCTAAAATATTTTCTTAATAGACTCCGAAGTACGTATTTATTGACGTATCTCTTCTTTTATGCCCTCAACCACCTTGGTACCCACATTTAGTTTTGCACCGAAATAGTTGAAATCCTTCATCTGCTCCAGATCTTATAGGATTCATCCCTGGCTATTAACAGATTAAATAAATCTACCACAGCTGGATTTGAACCAAGGCATTCGGCGCAGCAATTTAGCGCTCTACCACTGAGCACTCCGCTGTCTACGACGTTCTATTAGGTTTTATTCTTCCTATTCTTCTTTTATTTTTCCTTTTTCTTCTTTTCATATTTTTGTTTTGTCTACGTTAATTTTCGCGTTGACCTTTATTTGCATTCAGTACTTCCTTGAAGAAATTTCTGCTATTGTCGCTATCTGCACACGAGAGCATGTTCTTGATAAGCTTCTAACTATCGTATCTTAGGTAGTGGGGTAACCAATTAAAGCCGTCAACTGGCTAGGGACACAACACTTTATATCCCCCCAGATATTTTTAATTATTTTAAAAATTAAACGCAATCTCTTAAGATACACACGTGGTTCATATAACGTCCTTAATGACCCAACGTAAATCAAACCATATATTTATTTATTTATTATAATTACAGAATGCATACTGTATACATTCAAAGTAAAGCAACGTTTATATGAACATTCAGTTTTCCAAACGACGTACCACAATAAGACTTAGTTAGTGTAGAGACGAAATGGATATTGGAGCAAAGTAATATTACAACTTTTTTGTGTCACAACCTTGATAAATTTGGTTTTGTGCGTATACATTTTTTGCTGTAGACTCATACCACACACGACGATATAAGTTTAGTATTAATTATAGATAGTATTTATATTATCTCTATGTAAATAACGTACTTGGTAGTAAAATATCCACCTAATAATAATTTAGTATAAATAAATTCAAATTAAAACGATAACTTCCGTTGGCCCAATATTAAAGTGGTAAGAGAATGTATGACAGTCTTGGGAGGCATTAATTGCTTCCTCCCTACCATTAGTATTGTAAATAATTACAGTTAATAAGTATTGTTGGATCATTAAATGTATTGGAATAAAAGTTCCTTAATATTTAAATTTGTCAAATAACACACATACTTAAATTCTCGAGCTTCAGTCCAAAAACATGTTAAAAGGACGGGCTGAAGACGGAGAACCGCAAGTATAAATTTTATATATAATATAAAATATAAATATTTATATTATATATAATATTTACTCATATTTTAATCTACTCATGGCTGTCAGTCAGACTTACTTGACATTATTAAAGCAAAATGTAATATTCCCCCACCTCACGATTTGTCGCCTACACAACCAATTTTATATATTTCACCTTTCTTATTATTTTCATAAGATTATTTTTACAGTATCCCTCTGGTGCTGTAACACAATTGAATGTATGGTGTTATTGATAAATTTACAACAAACTGACACTTAATTTAAAACAAGGGTGTACCATTTAATGATAACTTGTATCTTGTTATCTTCACTTTTGTAAAATGTTTTATTTCTTTATTAGCCTCCTATAATTCAGAGGTATTTCCTTTTGATTGTCTGATTTTACATGAAATTCTTCTGAAAAAATATTACTTATACAGTTTTTCGGTGACTTCCTTAATAGCCACTCTTATATATTAGATGTCCTGCTATGTAACAGCATGCTATTTCACTATACATTATAGACTTTTTCTTGTCAGTTAGGATTACTAAAAAGATCCACATATCACTTTTTTTGTGAGAATATTGTTTTCTTCAATAACTGGTGTAATAACTCATTTTTCTAAATCTCTAGTGCCATCTGTTCCTACCTGGTGTCCAATATGACGTCCAATATTTTACACCTGTGCTGTAGTGGTTAGCATAACAACAACGCCCAAGGTCGAGGGTTCTCAGGTCGGGGGTGACCTTAGGATTTGTTAAAGGGAGTAAAAAATCATTGGTTATGGCGTCCTTCCAAGGAAACGTAAGCTTGCAGTGCCAAACCTGTGCGGTTTAAATTACTCGATAAAAAATATGTATCCTAATTATACTTGGATGGATGGACAAAATTTAAGACTTCCAATAGCATCGTCCGATTAGCCATAGTACAATGTTAAGTTAAATAAAAAAAAAAAAAAAACGTAATCATATCAAAACAATATTTGAATGGATTCATTTCTAAGTTGGCATTTCAGTTATTTATAATAAAAAGTACTTTAACTGTTAAGCATGTATTTCAATTACGCATCACCGTTATCGTTTTGCTATTTCTTTCTAGTGTTACAATGTTGAAAAATAAAAGGAACGGTCCTTCCAGGTGGAACATCTACCGATAATCTTCGTCAACACGCCACCCAAAAATAAAGTAGAAAATATTTTTTAATACCTGGGTTAGCAACTCAAAAGGGTTTATTATTCAAACTAAAATAGTGGAGAACAATCTCAGTGGCATTTATTTAATGTTTCTTTTCTGTGATACTAATCTAGGTTGTAGTTACAGATTCTATATGTTGTATCTTTCCTAATCATTTAGAACTAAGAACTTATATGTTTAATGTTCACCTACAACTGATGAACTTTTCGGTTGATTCATAAAAATCAGGAAAGATCTGTTTAATTCGGAATTTTGAATTGTTGAACAAAATTCAATGATTATTTTAATCTCGAAATCATTACGATATTTATGATTCCCATAATTCTTTGCAACAATATGAAGTGTTGTTATGATATAAATCCTCCGTACTGCTTTTCACGATTTAATTGAAGTTTGTTCTTAACAATAAGTACCGTAGGAAGTTTCGTGTGAGTGCTTTGCTGTTGAGAGGCTTGTGGAGCTTAGGAGATCTAAATCGCGTGTGCTGGAAGTGGGGAATATTTCGTGATCTCTCCTGATATTCTCTTCTTTGTGTATTCTACCATTATATAAATATATTGTTATACAATCTATCATTCCTTCCCCCTCTCTATCTTGCTTTCTTCAACCCTTCCCACCTTTGTCCCTCCCCCCCCCCCTCTCTTTCTTTCTTCCTTTATATACAAAAACACATTCTTATGTATTATAAAAATAACTATGTAGTTTGAATTTCTTTTCTGTGACATCACTAGAAATTGTTCTTGATTTCGATAAAAATCGTGGCTTATGGCTGAAATTATATTCACCAAATCATTTAGTTTGGTACCAATTAGCCTCATTATCAAAACCTCAATAATTCAACTAGTCGTTTTCGATATAATTCAGAGTTTAGGAATTATAGATGGAAAACCAAAAACCCTAGAACCTAGGGTACCTGATGTATACTATTTATCAAGACGTTTGTCTGTTTAAATAAAATATTATAGATAACACTATACTATTTGTATAGGAAAATGTACTATTTAGTTTTTATAATGTAATGAAAATTATGTATTAAAAGTTTTTGTGAACTGATGCATTCATTTCTTTATGAGAAAATTAATATATAATTAATGTGACTTATTGCCTTTCAGTCATTTTAATTAATGGTTTCACTAGCCATTTATAAAAAAATAAAATAAAAAGCACGATAGAATTTAATACATAAACCATATAGCAACACGCCACACTGCGGTCAACCAATACTATTGCTCTGAGGTAATTTTAATTTAACGTGGATATATTGCATTTTTGTATAATTACAATTTATTATTCAGCTATTGGTTCGTTTCATATGAAATGCCAATTTTCAAAGAAACGGTTGTTAATTAAAACAACTTTGTGAAATTGAAACATGTTTATTCACAATATTTAACCTCATTTCTATTCATTTCTACTAACGCGTTAAGACATTTTCAATCACAGAACTGAATAAAATCCGGGTTTTGTGATGAAATAAAGTCAGAAAATGCGCCTTTGACTTTTTTGTCTTAAGGAATTCACTGTTAACCCATTCGTGGAATTGAACACCGTGTGTGCAATTGATTTCTGAAGCTATAAAACGGTCTGCACACCTTGTGTGCAATAACAGTGATGTGCAATTATCAGTTATTCTGAGTAAACTGGTCGTCGAAATAAGATTTTTTTGAACTAATAAAATCTGTGAAGTTCAGGAAAACAAAATTTGGCATTGGTTTTACTGTGTTATTCAACTTTTTAAAAATTTCCTTTGCATATTCTGTTATTTACTATTGAGAGCAAAATAACGATATTATATTATCTAACTATTTTGAAATAAATGTTTATAGATTTTTTAATGATGCATTTTCATTTTACCTTACATGTGTGCAATGGTGTTCAATCCGCTCCTCGCAATAAAAATTGTCAGAGGAGCGAGCTGCACGCTTCACTTACGAATTGGGTGATTTCCATAGTAAACATGTTTTTTTATTAAAAATCATCGTCTCGAATGGGTTAAGGAAGTTGATCAAATTTTCAATCCCAGAACTGAAAAATTCAGGCTTGAGGATCATATTCAATCTTTTACCCTTAAGGATGAGTATGAGCATGGCAACACTGAGTGTGGGTAACAGGACAATTTTAAGAAGAACCTTCCCAGCCATAAAAAATTCGTGAATCATAATGTGTACTTTGTATCGCTACATATGAATATACTTATTTAAAATTACCAAAGACTTATTATTATATATATTCAAAAGTTACCAACAAACCTAAAGATGGAAATCTGTTGGAAATAAGTCTGGCGAATAAGGTGTGAAGACTTTGTAACCCAACTCATTTAGTTCTTCACTGTTTGAGGTGAAACATGAGGTCTAGAACTGTCGTGTAAGAGTTAAGGTCCCTTCCGATTAACCAATGCAGGTTGTTTTTGGATAGATTTTTGTAGTATTACTCCAATATCCCTGTAGTGCGATGTGGATGTGATGGTTCCAATTCTAACATCAAATAAATTCTGAATTAATCGGTTTTCACCCTTAAAATTTCTCTCTCGAAGGTAGTATCCTTGGCCCAATCCTTTATACAGTTTATACAGCTGACATCCCAACTCATCCTAATACTACCCTTACCACGTATGCTGATGATACATGTGTATTATCAGTCAATACCAATCCAGTTATTGCACCCCAAAGCCTCCGATCCCATATCACTGATCTTGAAGAATGGTGTCACAACTGGAAAATTAAAATAAATTCTCAAAAATCCCATCAAATCACTTTTACCTTACGCCGTAAACCAATGACTAACTGCCCTTCAGTATCCTTTATTAATATCCCACTTGTGCCTGTAGAACAGATTCAATACTTAGGGTTGCATCTCGACAAACGATTTACCTGGAATCCTCATACTAGACTGAAAAGGCAAGAAACCGCTCGACGTTTCAGGCTACTTCAACACTTACTAGACAAACGCTCTAACCTTCCAATTAACTACAAAAGACTCATCTACATGACCATCATACAACCTATTTGGACTTACGGAGTAGAGCTTTGGGGCTCCTCTAAGCCATCGAATTCTTCTCGTATCCAATCCCTACAATCCAAAATCTTTCGTAAAATCATCAACGCTCTTTATTTTGTTAAGAATATAGTCATCCATAATGACCTTAATGTCCCATTTGTTGCTGATTTGGCCCGAACCCGGTATCTATCCTTTCATAACAAACTTCATTCCCGCTCAAACCCTCTGGTTTCAAACCTAGCTTCCTCTTCAATTCCCGATAATCCTCCGAGGCGTCTGAGAAGAAGATGGCCACGTGACCTTAGTTGATCATGCGATTTGAGTACCAGTGGGTAGTTTCTCTACTTGTCATTATATCATGTCATTGTGTATCACTCAGCCAATTTACTTGTTATATTACTGTAATATAGTTGTAAATATCAATAAATAAATAATAAAAAAAAAAATTCTCAAACCAACGGCATGAAAGGGCAGTTCATTGCAATAACCTTACCCAAACGCGGTTTTAACTTATCTAGCCTAGTAAAATAAGTGTTTCCATAGTCATTTTTGGTCTCATACTTTAAAATGTTAGTTCAATTGTAGCGATTTTTAATGTTATGAAAACGAGAGGATTAACAATTCGTTATAGTCTGTAAACATAAGCGTAGTAAACAATAGTAGTCCACTAGTTTCACTTTGAATTTTATAAACATTAAAAACCGTCATTTCGTTTGAAATTATCTAATAAATTTTGAAAAGATAAATAATTTCATATTTTTGTCAATAAAAATATAGTATGTAAAGAGAAATATATACAATATATATTGTTAGAAACGGATCAGGGAAGTTTTATAATGTATAAAAGAAACAATAAAATGTCTGAAATACCAAAAACAACAGTATACATCACTAAAATACCAAAAAGGAAGGTATTGTAGTTATGTATACTGTCCTTAATGAAAAATATTATAATTACTTCTTATTACGCAATGTTTGCAAATTCCATAGCAAGGGCTATGGAATAATGTAGCATTTTAGTAGGCCCTGGAGTAAGCCCTCCACATTTTTGTAAGGGAATTCCAGATGCGGTAAAAAACAGATTATAAAAAGTGGACAGATAATACTTTCCTTATTCCCAGGACTCCGCAGAAGAGCTATATTTTAATAGCTCTATTTTTTTTTATGGGTAAATGGCTTCCATGAAGTAAATTATGGAAGAAAATAGTCTATTCATGCCTGAGTACTTTTTATTGTTATATATTCCCACTGATAATACGAATATTTATCACTTCTACCAACCAGAACTAAAATTTGAAAAGTAAGCATGTGAGAGCGGAGAAGTCAAAGAGCACAAATGGATATTTAATGATATTAAAATTAAGCTATTTTAATGAAATTTTAAACTTTAAACTTGTTATAAATTTAAAACAAATTTGTGAATATGATTTTAATGATAGATAAAATAATAAGAAAAGGAAAAAATACTTTAAATTTTAACTTTAATAAATTCATACTCCAACGTTGAACGTTTGGAAAAATATAAAATGGACTCTGTCATATTGCGGCCCTGCTCAATAATTTACTTAGGATATAGAATAAGCTTGCTTTTAAAAACACTTTATATTTAAAAATATATTGTTCACTATTCGTAACTGCTCTAAAGCCATCTATGAAACCGAATTATTTTTGATTGAACAAGGAAGTTATAAAGTTTATAGTTAATGGGAAGCATCAAAGAAAGACAAAATTACAAAAGAAAATGCAAACGTTTCTTCCTTATATTATTATTTTTATCAAAGAAATAATATTATATTTTAAAGAATAATGAAAATAAAATACAGTTTTTTCTTATTTTAATTTTAATAAATGTCTGATTATTAATAAAGTATAATTATGATAAGAATTTAACATGGATACGAATAAACAATTAATAAGTGACTAATGATGGATTGTGGTAATGATGCAGGAATGCTGAACTAATGGAATTGTATGGTGCTATTAAGAAAAGCGGGGTAAGATGGTTAGGGCAGGTGAAAAGAATGGAGCCCTTCAGGATGCCTAAAATTATGTTGAATGGTGCACCGGGAAAGAAAAAGAGTAAAGACCTAGGCGTCGCTGGATGGAAGACTTGGAGGATTAATTAAGAAGGAAGGGGAAGACATTGGAGAAGTCTCACTTAATACCGAGGGGAATGAGAAGAAAGGTGGCAGAGGCCCTGCAAGGACTGCAGCGCCCAATAGTCAGCGAGTGAATGATTCTGAAACATGGGATTGGCATAGTCAAAAATGATTTAAAAATCGGCGGAATTACACTAGATGATATCCCAAACCAGGTAGTCTGCAGATTCAAAATTCATAAGCGGCAGGTTGGCTAAGAAGAGAAGTCAAAGAAGACAGAATCCCACAACAAAGAATGAATGAAGTTTGGGTACAAATATAGGCAATAGCACGCCTCTAAGATCCTCGCGTAGTCTTAATGGGCTCATTCGCAAATAGTAATAAAAAATATAAGGAAATTACTGTTCGCTTTTACTTTTATTATCGCTTTGAACTTACTAAATATCTAATGTTAACACAATATTTATCCGAAGCTATTTATAGCGTGTAAGAATAAAACACGGTATTAGTTTTCAGATTTTCTTATTATGTCCTAGGAGTAATTAAAATTAACTGTGGTTCCATTTCATTGAAACTTAGAGAATCATTTAACAATTACCTTAACGATCCTTTTAGGTTCATTAATTTTAGAACGGGGGATGGAGAACAGTTTGCTTTTAATAGGAAAACTTTCCCAAGTTCAATTATTAATACCACAATTGCATTATCGAATGCTCTTCTAAGTTTATTAAAATGATGCCCACCTTGGCCTCTAAAAACTTGCCTTGATGAAGTTCAAATCAAATGTCATACCGAGGAGAAAGATAAAATCACAAAAGCAATTGACCAGTTTGCTTAATCTGCTTAATTACTGCTTCATATCCTATTATAGAGGTTCTTATAGAGAATAATGTAATATCAAATTATGAAATATGTTTTTGTATAGTAAGGAGCGGAGTGATAGAGTGCTTAGTTGCCACGCTGAAGGTCCTGGGTTCGAATCCCGCTGCTGGCAAGACTTTTCATTACTCTATTAGCAGCCGGACATAGATCCCATGAAATCTGGGACCCTCCTGGGGATCCAACATTTCATCTACCATTCTCTATAAAGTAGGTTCCCCAAGTAAGGAGGAAAAATCTGGTGGTTGGTCGTGATCTAGGACAAATCACTTCGTTGTACAACCGTGGTCCAAGAAATAGTGAAGTCTGTACCATGTATTGAACCCTGGACACTTCATGGGTTGTTGTGGTACAGGCTTTACAGCTTTTGGTATACCAAAACTTGTTTGGACATATGGAGTAGAACTTGGGTTTCAGCAAAACACGTCCATATACACAAGAAACAAAAACCACTGTCCAAACTATCAAAAAAAAAAATTGTTAATTTTCCCTCGTTTGGTTCGAATCACACCATACACGACACGAACATTCCTACTATAAAATCATATATTCACAAGGACACAATATTCCACTCATCAACACAAAATCTCAAAAATCCACTAGTTCTTCCTCTTTCCTACTCCCTGTTATCCAGGTTTGGTAGGAAATGATTAAAAACACAATAGCCTCCCAAATATGCTTGCTGAGGTTTAAATATCATGTCCTCAGATTACACCGAGCTGATTGCTTAAAAAAAACTGCTTCCACGTGATTTTTTAAATGTGTCCCGTTAGTTACTGCCTGAGTACTATTTCAAATTTTTCAAATAGAGGTTTAGTGCTCAATATCTTCCTTTTACATTTTCCCGATCATCATTTCTCTTTCGGAATATTTTGGAGTTCAAGGTTATAATTCCTTAGAAAAACATTTGTCCAATCAGTTACATCTCATTAGTTATCGATCTCATGGGAACTCTGATTCAGTGAACAGATGCGTGTAGTTGTGTGCTTGAACCAACTTTTAAAAACATGGTATGTTTTTTTTATTATCTGTCACATTCTTACCATGTTGTCGTTAGCGTGATTATTATCTGCATATATATTTAAATTACCCATAAAATTTTTGGAAAAAGATCATCTATAAATCTTACTTTACTTTATAGGCGTTCCGACAAGGGTTGCCTCAACTGGTCAGAGCAGAGT
Source organism: Troilus luridus (assembly GCA_964056705.1). Taxonomy (NCBI): domain Eukaryota; kingdom Metazoa; phylum Arthropoda; class Insecta; order Hemiptera; family Pentatomidae; genus Troilus; species Troilus luridus. The sequence continues at coordinate 80,095,156 of OZ057414.1, read as the reverse complement.
TCCATGTCTCCCAATCCACCCAATCATCCTCCTGGAGTCTTCGACCATCCATCTCCTCCTGGACTCCCTCCATCCACCTGCTTCTGAGTCGTCCCCGTCGTCTCCTCCCAGGTGGAACCCAATCCAGAACTCGGCTTCGCCAGCATTCAAATGCCATTCTCTTCACATGACCGTACCATCATAGGCGGCGTGCACCGACCTGCCCTCCTATAGGGAACCTATAGCTCTAGGTAACAGGCGGGTCGCTATGGCTGATAGCGCAATGTCCTTTTTTCTCCGACAGGATAGCTGAAAATATGATGAATACAAGCCTCGGATCATGAGCGGCCGAGTCTAGGGGAACATGGTTAGTGGTGTGGCCGTGTTCATCAAACACTCCAGCGGGCCCTGAGACGACTTCGGTGACGTGGCGAGGAGCGCCGCCATTAAATAGGCGCTGCCCCCAGTCCGGGACTCTGCCTAGGAGAAGGATAACTGCGAAATAAAAACCCGGGTGGATAGAACTCGAAAGCCAAGTGATGGCAGTCTGTCTAAGGGAAGGAAAATCCTGAAAGAAAACCCTAGTCCCCCAGGTTGGGGGTTTTCGTTAGGGTTAGCTGCTCAACAACTTAAAATCTGCTTTGCTAAAAACAGTCAACAGAGAGCCTCGGATTCGGATGGATCACACGGAAAAGATCTATAAATCAAAAATAATTTAATATTTGTCAGTCCAGAGGGGTTAAAATTATTAAAAATACAATCGGCAATGTTTTTTTTTTACAACAAAAAATGTCGATTAACATATATACCTTTTAAAACCGATTCTGAGGAAAGACAGAAACTGATGATTCTATAATTGTTAAAATTATAAAGTTATAGAAAACAAAGTATTTTGTCACAGACCTTGGAAAAACTAACTATACTGCTACAACTTGTGTTCAGTACGTGGTAGAAACTGTACTACTTCTAGGACAATGATTCTGCAAGCATGTGTTCTTCGAGATTAGACTGAATCGTAAGGTTTTTCCCTTAATTAAAGGTTTTCACTTTTCAGAGGCTGAATGAGCCCCAGGAGGGTCTGTAGATCGCAAGGACCCCTCCTCGCCTGTTAACAGATTATATAAATTATCTACCACCGCCGGATTGTAACCCAGGACCTTCGGCACGGCAACTCAGCGCTCTACCACTGAGACACTCCGTCCCCGTCTTATTATGGAATTATAAAATACTTATTTTATACTTAAATATGCAGATAAATAATGCAGATGAATAATAATAATTAACAATAAATAAACTATGCAGTTACATTTAATTAAAATTGAAACTTAAATTGAGGGGCTTTACAGTAGATGCTTTGTTTAACCAATATGTATATTTCTGGACATTTTATATTCTCTGGTCAAACTCCCTCAATTTCAGAAGCCATTCCGGTAATGCAAGGCACTCCTGGATAGAGGTGTAGGATTGGATTTGGAACTGTCCCAGGTGATTGCCACTCCAAACATCCGATTCAACCATTTTCCCGGGGCTTCGAAAAAGGTTGTTAATTTTTTTTACCACTCGCTGTACATTGCTTTATCTGGTGCTCTGTCAAGGGAGACGAAACGGTAGTCCAGTGAGTTGTAGAAACACTTTGCAGTCGATTTGGGTTATATCACTTTACTTAAATTATTTATAAAAAGCTTAACTGCCCTCCATTTTCTTGTTCGTTTCTTTGTTCATTTAACGTCACTTTATCCTGCTAGGGCTAATCGGACGATGGTACAGCGGAGGTTCTAAATTTTTCCTATCCAGGTTTAATTATAACAGTTATAAGTGATCTTAAACAAGTATCTGACATCGTACAGGGACATTTTACGTCCTTTCGAAGCACTGCATAACCAAGAATTTTTTACTTCCTTTAAAAAATCCTACTGTACATTAGTGGACATATTAATAGTAAAAAATATGCCTGCTCAGTAGCTGAAACACGTATTTTTGGCAAACTTAAGCGCAAAAACAGATCTAAACATTATGATGTGATCCCTCTAGAGATTACTTAAAGCTCCTTAACTATTAAATATAACGTTTTATTATATATAATATGTAGCCAATATGAGGTTATGATTATAATTTAGAACAACTATTGAATTTACTGAGCTAAGTAACATTGAGGATTATAACTATAGTTAATGCCAATAATTAGATGTATTCTATCATTATTAAGAGCAAATGATAATGATAAAAAAGAAAAACAACGATGCGATTCTTGTTAAATTATGTAAGCAGTTAATAAGCTATTAAAATATTTATTATAATAACAGATTAAAATATCTGTAATATAATATTGATATCATATTTATTTTTCTATTTATTTATTATTTAACATTCATTGGGACCTGCACAATTTTGATCTGAAGTGTTTTTCTCTTTGCTTTTCTTCATGATCATCTATACGATGATGGAATACAAATATCAATCGTTGAGTAGGTCTCTTGGCCAATGTCTTTTTAATCTTTTCCTGTCAAGTCCAGGTAACAGGGACTAGGAAAGCGGAAGAACGAGTGGGTTTGGGTGTATTGTGTCGATGAGTGGAATGTTATGTATTTGTTATGAATATATGATTTTATAGTGGGAATGTTCATGTCGTTGTGTATAGTGTGATTCGAAATATACCATGGTGCATTAACAATTTTGGACTGTGTTGTTTGTATCTTGTGTATGTGGACTTTTTTTGCTGAACGCCAAAGTTCTGCTCCGTATGTCCAAATAGGTTTTAGTATACTATTATAGATAAGTCGTTTGTTCCGTAATGCAAAATTATTAAGTTAGCTTTAAGAGGAGGGACATATTATCTATTTTGTTTATTCATGTAACGCTACCTTCTGATCACTGCCAACTTCAAGACAATTTTTTTTCGGCTGTTCCCAGAAAATAAATATTCATTTCTTTCATTTCATCCAGACAGTTGCAGTTGTTTAATAGTTTTTTAGACATTTTAGATTTATAAATTAAATTAATACAAAATGAATTTATCATAATTGTAAAAAAATAATTTAAATTTCTATCAAAATGATCGAACCATCAATTTTTTGGTTGAAAGTTGAAAACTGAGTTAATCAATCGTTGTAGGTAATAAACTTTTGTATACTAGTAGTAAACGGATAGTCTATAAGAAAATAAAAAAAAACCTATTCCACTTGCTTGGGGCGCAGGTGTACTATGGGGAGATTGTAAAAGGAGAGCTACACTAACTAAACAATTAGGCCAGGATGAAACTAGCGAAGAGGCCAAACCTCTACTGATTTCGGCATAATAGAAACTGAACTAACATTTGGATTAGATATCTGTACTACTTAATGGATTGTAGCGGTACAGTTTAATTTATATTTTGTGGATAGTGATACCATGTGGTAAATGGGCAGATGCTGTAGAATTTGATCCAATTTTAACACTCATATTAGCTTCGATTTTAAGTATGTATGAAACTGAATCTCGATCTTAAACTCGATTTTTGGCCACTTCAAAACGTCGAATTAAACTGAACCTTTGAAAACTTCTCAACAACAAATAAGAATAAAATAATTTAATAATTTTACCTCACTATCCCGACCAGGTTATTCAGAATAAGCGATTTTTCATATCCCATAACACTAATAAAAGTAAATTTATTAAATAATAGTTTAAACATTTTTTAATAATGTCTTTGTATAAAATAAGAATTGAGGGATGGTGCTTTTTAAGATATTTTCGTAACGATTCTACTTTTACCAATTTCTGTCATTTAAAATATGTGTAAGAATCAGCATCAAGCACCCCATGTTTTTTTATGATAAAATGATATTTTTGTTCATCACTCTATTGTTATTTTCATAAAAAGCGCGTGTTTTGGCAAACAGCAGCCATGATAATTTTTAATTTTACCACTAGGGTTCCCACCACTGTTGATTTCGTTCATTTAAATAATAATTCACAGCCTTCTTTATAGTAATTTAATACTACCAGTATTATAACGAAAATGTGCTATGCACGCCCCCCCCCCTTTATCCCTAGGGAATAAAGTAAAAAGACAACCTAATTCGTCGAAATAATGTAGGTTTTGTACTGAAAAAGTTCAGTACAAATAAATGTCTATGTTAAATATCTTATATTTAAAAATATCAAATATACTTTTAAAAGAAGATGATTATCTATTAGTACCTTAATATTATAGTGTCCCATAAAATTAAAATTATTATTATTAATATAATATTATTATAATTCCCCATATAGTAATATTATATTAACAATTAATAAATGTCTATTTGATACACCTGTCACACCAGTCATTAAAATCAGCTGTTGTTTCAAAACACCAAAACTGATAAACAGAAGTTCATTTTTGTTCAGGTTGTGTAAGTAATGGATCCACCACATATTGTACGAGAAGCAAATAAAGTTATTTCAAATTTATTGCCAGCTAAATCAAAATTGTAAATCAAAACAACATTCAAAATTGTAATGATCGCACATTTAATTTCAGTTTTTGAATTTATTGTAAAGCATAACATAATATAAAATATTATAGCGTATAGTTTCCCTTTTTACATCCCATCTAGAGATAAAATCTTCTTATTCCTCGGGACTAAATTGATCATTATTTCCAGCAATACTTTACTCCCTCGGCTTGGCCTCGTGAGTAAAGATAATTATTCCCTCGCATTCGCTCGGGTACAAACTTACAGCTGAGGGAATAATGATATTTTTTAGTCCCTAGGTCCAACAATATAGTCCTACAATTGCCATCAAGCATCATTTTTTATTATAAATTGAAATTTGTTGTTGATTGGTCATTTCTTAATTTTAAACATCTTCAAAATTATTTTCTACTTTTTTGTTTTATCTCCCGTTAAAACGTTTTTTTAACCATTAATTATTTATTTTATAATTAACACATTGTGACAACTGTCTTAGTGGTTGCAGGCTTATTAAATTTATTTATAATTGGTTTCTGTTAAAAATACATTCAGATGAGTCAAAATGGGTTTTAGTTCAGAGTTGCTACAAGGTTGGTGATTTACTCGTAATAATGTTGTTTGTATAAAGTGGTTTTGTGCCAACATTATGCTGAAGTAATTCGGAGTAGATTGAGTTGTTTTGATGGCGGGTATAGTGACATGAAGCTAATGGCTCTGCAGAACAACCTGACCCTCAGGTATTAATTACATGGGCAGCCTTCAGCCTCCAAGCCATCCTTAAACATCTTTTACAAAAAGTAGGGCGTCCTTTGCACACTCCAAAACTCTTTCTTGTCCAATAGGGTTGTTTACTGCGCCTGTCTCTTCATTATGTATTTATTCAAGATTGTCCTTTTGGGTTATTTACTATGAAGTGACTTCGATCACCTTATGAAATAATTTACCAAACTCCTTGATGTCAAATTTTCGAAATTTTATAAGAGAAAAAAAAACTGGAAGGTGTGAATTTTATAAGAGCACAGAATAATTTTTCAGAGAAATTATACTATTGATAAATGTGTTTCATAAGCAAGTATCATTGTCAAGCCATTTGAGGGTCCTCAGAAATTTGATATTTTGTATTTGACTTACTGGGTTTTACCACACTGATAACCTCAAACTCATTGATATACCTAGAAAAATATTTCTTTAATCCTGACTTCTTTTCTAACATTGTTTTTTTCGAACGTAGTGATACATCACTTTCGACTCAATGTACACTTTATGTGTCTGTCGGTATATTCCAAACTCTAAACTAAGAACTTGTCGGGGATTTGCATAACAGGGGAATTTGTTTGACTTTTCTAACCTGGTTGGTTGTAACGGGTTTCGAAACAAATCGCTTTAGTAATAGATTGATGGCATCTCAAAGAAGGAATCAAAATGGATTTAACAGGGTTATCTATCAGAAGGCCTCATGTTTTGATGTTATTTAGGATCTTCTCCCAACGTATTAGTTAAAATTCTAAGAACAAGAATTTGGGTTTTTCGTGCGCCATGCACTGAGTATACTTATGATCATTGACTCGCTCCCATTGCAATGATTTACTGAAGTATTCTCTTTTTTCATTAGCTGTGCGTGTGCGAGCCGAGTACGGCCTCTCATCAAACGGGGGAAGAATCATCTATTCTCTGCTTTTAGTGCTTTCACGCACGGTTCCACTAGCAGAAGTTTATTTTCTTTCATATTAAACTAGGTAGGGAGAAGGATGGCTCAGTGATAGACTTTGCCCTGCCGAATATCCTGGGTTCAAATTCGGCTGAGATGGATAAATTATTTATTCAGTTTATAGCCGAGAATCTGGAGACTCTCTTGGAGCTCACCCAGCCTCCATAAAGTGAGTACCTCAAGTAGTAGGGCATGGCAGCTGAGAGTGATCTCGGACAAATCGCCTCCCTGCATTAACCTCCTAGAAACAGTACAGTCGCTTCCACATACTGAACCCGATACTCTTCATGGATCGTAGTTCTTCTGTTGTTTCTTTTAACCTAGACATCTTTCCACTACCTCTGGTAAAGACCACGTCCTTCTAATCGGATGTTGTTATTGCTATCGACGGAGGTTTATTACTCAGTTTATATTTTATTTTTTAAACTGCACGTAATTAATCATGACATATTCTGATTCTCACTGATTGCCAGCATACATTAAAAAGTCGGATGGTTCGATACATTCTCAATGCATCTGCAGTAAGTACCAACCACACCAGTAATGCACTTTGAGAAATCAGATGAAGGAGATTCTTGTATTCAGGAAAACTTCAGAGATATAGGACGGGAAGACACAAAATGATGTTTAAGCGATTCAATGCTTTAATTCAGAAGAAGATATACTCGAAGCTATAATTTCTAAGCTATTGATTTATATTCATATTTATTTCGCTCCTTATATTTAAAAAAAGAGAAGTTATTTATCGATTTTAAATTCATAACCTTTATATATTATACTAACTGATACTTTATTATCTTGTTCAGAATTGTAATATGATTTGTGCCTATAGACCAACTTGAATTAATTATTAAATGCTAATTTCACTAATTATTGACTTACGTATTAATTACTCCCTGTGGGTGTTTGCTTTTACGTTAATTATATTAGGCTATTGTTTGACTATTTAAGTAAATGTCATATTCGATCAAATGTTTGCCCAGATATGCATCATATCTTGTAAATTTATCAATGGCAATCGAGTTTTATACTATCCGAGTTCAGAGAATACAGCTGAAAGATACTGATAGGAATTGAAGTAAAATATTTTGTTGTGCACGCTTTAGATCAGTGGTCGGCCAACGCAAATGTTCTGTCTAGCCTCATTTAAAGTCCATCATAACTTAATGTTATATCCACACATTAGAGTTAGACCCCAAAATACATTGGATATTTTTTGGAATGAAAAATAAAAACATAATGTGTTATTATTATTGTCTCTACCATAATTATTACACGTAAGCATAGAAAATATAATAATAATGATACTAAGCGCATATCGCCATTATTGTAACGATTTTACATCATCATTTCTAAACATTTAGATGTCCTAATAATGGCTGTGTACCAATTATATCGGGGACTTTTCTTGATTTTAATTTATTCCGAACCTAATAAATTAAAATCCAATTTGAGTCTGTTTGTATTGTGACCAGGTTGTGGGGTTTTCGGTCCAAGGTCCAAATTGATTAAATAATCGATTGTCCAAAGAAAAATGTATTCATATACTTTACATCAAACGGTAACACCAACGACATAACCATAATATAACATAACACCAGCGTAACATAACATCAACGTAACACCAACTAAAAATCATAGATAAATAATTAATAAAAAAAAGATTATACAACAGTTTTAGTTACAATTATTAATAGGATGCTTACCGCTGAGCCGAAGATACGATAAGGAAAAAAGTAAAATTTGGCAATTACTTAGCCATATAAACCACTGATATTCAACCGTACTCAATGACAGTCTACATTAGAGTGAGGTCAGATAGGTAGAGACCAAACAAATTAGCGACCAAAAAAAAAAAAGAAACTCGTTACAGTATTTAGAGATATAATTGGTGATTGATTATTGGTTGCCTACTCAATATATAACGAAGTAGCAGATGTTTACTCCTTAAAGGCAGACCGCGTCCCCTCGTGCTACTGCAAGCGTCCTATAGCCCTGAAGATGACCCACAAAGTGGGTCGAAACGTCGGCACTTAATTAAAATAAGTATCCACTTATTTAGTGTTTTAATTGACTGCACCCCCAACTATTTTCTTCCTTACATCATCCAGTCAACGATCCCTCGCTTCTCTTTACTCCTTAAAGGTTAGAAGACTGCGATGGGCTGCTCATGCGGCTAGAATAGAAGATGAAGCCATTCTTAAAAACGTTTTGACAGAATATCCCTACTGAAGGGGAAGACCGAAACTAAGGTGGTCGGGTGGTGTGGATAGACGAGGGCTATCCTTGGAGTCAGAAACTGGATGACAAAGATTATTTGAGGCTAGGACTCGTCACCAAGTTGTAGCGCCGTAGAGTAGTACTATTGATTATTGGTGCAATTGTCTGTGATTGTTTTCATTTTAATGTAAGGTAAAGGTTTTGAGTATTCCTTATTGAATATTTAAGAAAAATAGAAATTGCATTTATAGTAATAATATGGAAATTACTACATCTCTTAAAATTCAAGAATTGTTTTTTTGGTTGGCTCATTTCATACTGTACGGGACGCAATCTGAGAAGTCGGGGCACGCAAACATTTCCAAGCGTTAATTAATGCCTAAAGAATAGGAAAACCTGGAGAACACTTTTTTTATGCATTTAGCATATAAATAATCATGTTATCTACAGATATGTTCGCCTAATAATGCTGTCAAACAAGTTACAGGTATACGAAGAGATTTCCAGTACAAGATAAACCGAGATGGTGATGCACTGTAACCGTAGGCCTGGATGGTGACGATACATATTGATGCCGGAGGAACTGGATGATGGCCGAATCCTGGAAATAGGATTTAGTCGCTGAGTGCCGCAGTGGACTGCCCATCGCACTCAAATATTTATGGCTTATAAACCGCGGATCGTTCGATGCTACTTTTTTCGGAGGACATATATCTTTAAAAAAAAACATTTTTCCTCGTGAAGATATAAATAAAATAATGATCATTTCATAACAACCAATTTACCAGTCTCATAAGAAGAATAATCTATAGTCAGCGAAGAATAATCTATCTTCAGCGAAAAATTTATTATTTTTATTTATATTATTAATAATAGAGATGTGTAGACGGACGTTTACAAAATAGCTATATGAATATTTTAATTACATTTAATGTTGTCGATAGAAAGATTTTTGGTTAGTATAATTTGTACATATTAAACACATGAGGCGTTCAAAATTAATACCGAATAAAACCATTTTTCAAAAAAATTTCATATTCTTCGTTATTTAGTCAAACTATGATTTTTGCTTCCGAAACTTCAGGTTCAAAATCGGGCTAAAACCATTAGAAACAAGTCCGCAGTGACGTGTTAGACCAAACAAATTGACTACCGAAAAATTAATTTTTTTGAAAGTGTGGAGTTATCCGCTTTTGATCCTGAAGGCTTCATATTTCAGGTTCTAAAGTTCCTTCATCTTCTATCAAATGCCTACTAACTTAAAATGGCACTTTATTTTTGGACTAAGTAACAATTTACCCATTTTTTCGATCGAGTCATTAGATTTTTAAAAAGACAGATTTGCAGAAAAATAAATCTTTCAGATTGGCGGAAAAAACATAATTTTACACTGATGGGATTTGGATGTGACATATTGATACAAGGATGTTCCAAAAAGATTTATTCAGGGTAGCGTCAAAGGAAAGAAGTGTGGATTGACTTTAAATTTTTTATTTTGTATCGATTGTGAAACATCAGTGCTAATTTTCCCTAGTTATTGATGACAAAAGAGTCGTGCTTAAGGAGGCCATACTGGCAGAGTATACCCGCAGATGTATACTTCAGAGTCGAACAGCAGAGTTTGCCCCGAGAGGCTAGGATCCTCCACTAACAATAGTCTGCCTCTCAACTTTGCAACTAGTTTTGGATATGGTGTATCTCTACAGGAACGATCGTGGCACTCCCTCTACTTCCCACTACTTCATGGTTCACATGTTTGTAACTCGCTCAATTATTTTATAATTTTATTACGTTTCCATAATACCATGAAGAATATTTCAAAAACAAAAGCTCTTGGCACAGATAAACTGCAGTGAAGTCTGACTAAATGTTAAAAAGTACTTATGATAAAAACTAAAATTAAAACGCGGGAAAACACCCAAACATCCTCTTTCGGCGTTTGTTTGACAATTACTGTAAAACTGAGGTAAGCGTCACCGATCCACACACGCGTGGAGGTCTGGTAAACTCTGCGGTAGAAAATATAGTTTCTCAATCCCGCGTGGTTTACCTCTAAAGGCCTATTCGCTTCTAGAGTTTCGTACCATGAAATCGAACAGTCGCAGTGGTTTACCACATGAGGCGAACAATGTAGGTAAATCTGCGCGGTACACCTGTATGTTTATGGCCTAAATTGAAAATGTAACGAAGCATAACACAGAATTTCCTTTTTTTTTTATTTTTACTTTAGGTCGCCACAGATAAATTGATGAATAATTGTCATATACAGTTTTGATGTAAACTTAGGAAGTTTAAATGTCCTTCTCATGGCATTTTTGTAAACTTTCAGTGTTTGAAAACTACCAGTCTTGTTATGTTTTTTCAATATTCGTAATAAAGACATGAGTATCATAACGAATTATTAGATTAAGCCTATTCCTGAACTTTAATGAATTGTTACTTTTGATAAAGGCATTACTAATAAAAAGCCATTTAATTATTATTATAGTTCCAATGGCGAAGAACTAAATTTGTAAATCAGGACCTTCTACAACAGTTCTCCCTTCCCTATCTGTCCTCTGTAGCCTCGATCCAATCCCGCATACCAAGCAGATTTCTAGAATTGGTTGCGTGTTCATTTATCCACCGCAGTTTCGTTGCACCGAAATTTCTCGATCCATACAGTTGATACGGCACCATCTTTTAGGAAAATGGTATTCCACCATTCCGATAATATGCCAGGTCATCCCATAGCTTCCCAGTGCAGACGACTCTTATTTTGACCGGATCCCACATCTTAAAGTTACAAGCTATTCCTAGGTCTCCAGTTATCTTCTGTTTAGATTGAAACTCGTATTGGGCATAAAATATCATTCTTATGTTATTTAATGGAACAGAAAGAGGCTAAGTCTAGTTAATTGTTTATTAGCATAAATCGTGGAAGTTTAATGATAAAAAAAACAATCAGGGTTTTGTAGATAATCATTGATTTTTCCAGTATAATATATAGAATGGACACCCTAGGAGGGTTAACTTTTGTTATTTTAGGATCAGAGTGGTGAAACACCTTCGTGTTGATCTTTCTGATCAGATTCGTCTTCGTTTCCAGGTTTATTTGTCTTAGTGTTTCCCTTTCTATCGCTATTTCAGTTGTGCTTCGTGTTTCTATTCCCACTATTCTCAGGTGACACACAGGATAATTATCATTCTTACGTTTAAAATAATATTCTTAATCCCTTAAATTTATATAAAACTAGCTCTCCATTTACTAATTTTAATTTATATTGTTGTAGAGGCAAATTATTGCAGCGAAAGAAGTATTATTATCAAAACATAATAAGTGTATATCTATAAAATATGGAGGAAACGGCGAGGAAGACCACGAAAAAGATAGATATAAGGAATTGAGGAAAGTATGGACGACCTTGGCCTGAGGGAGGAAGATACACAGGATAGAAGGAAATGGAAAAGAGAATTGCAGGAAATTTTTGGTTGAAGGAAACTTTAGTATGAGGAAACCCCGAAATTCAAAAGGAAAAATTGGCGCGGTTAAAGGCAGGAAATATTTTTTGTCTCAAAATTTAAAAAATTAGAATTTATAAAACGATCCTTCCAATTGTTCTTTATGGAAATTATAACGGCGTGGTCGCTAACATTGAAGGACGAACAACATCCGAAGGTATTCGAAAATAAAGTAAGGCGTAGAATATTCTGTCCGAAAAAAAGGATGAGTTCACTGGAGAATTTAGGAAGTTACATAACGCGGAATCACAGAGCATTCACCCGGTTAATATAATTGAAGGGATTAAGTCGCTAAGATTGAGATAGACTTCTTGGGCTTGTTAATGAACGAATTTCAGTTAATAAGCGCTTAGCCGACTGGTAAATATCCGAGGCGTCGGTGGAAAGATTGCGTTAAGAGTGATTTAGCGGAACACGGTTTGGTTTGGTGGTCCAATAGAGTTTTATTATACAATACCGATGCTATATTTACTTCCTGTGAGTTGTTATTTTTTTTGGAAATTTATTTTTAATTTATGAACTCACGATTTATTTCTGTAACTTCAGAATGCTGCTATTCTTTTCGATGGTTGATTATAATGAACAATTTCACCGCTGAAAATTAAATTGTTCATATAATTAATTTCAAATCAACCTCACGTTACAATATACGTCTGTGGTGTTTGTTCTATTAAAGATACACCTACTTATTACCCCGTCATTCAGTACTTTCCAATACCTGTCTAAGGATAAATAATGGATTGACCAATCATCAGTCTAGGCGTTATTGAAGGGGTCTGTTTCAATACAATGAGATTCTATTTTCTTGTTAAGGCGTCTGGATGACTGACGATATGTCATGATGTCGGAACATTTTGGCCTACCAGCTGAATGTAATATTTATAATTTATTTTGCTATATTTAAAAAAATAAAAATACTTTGTCAATCGTTGTTCAGTATTTTTTTTTTCTGGATAAATATATTATATTTTATAAATTCTTTGTTCTGTCAATTATTGTTATCTAGGGGTCTCTTGAAGCCAAGCCCCCAGCTGTCCCTTACTGCAGGTATCTTAATTCCCTATTAGGTTTTATTGCTACCTACATACGTGACTTTTGGTACCTGGTTTTTGTAACAGTAATTCACTCTTATTTTCCTTCAATAACAATTATTGTTCTTACTTATCATTTCTAAAACGCGACATGGCTTGTATGATACATAGCGATTTATTTATTTTATCCTGCTCAATTTCTGAAGGAATTATTTTACAATCGTTAGATTTTTTTATAAAACTTTGATTTTTTTAAGATAACCGATACGTTTAATTATGTCTTCCTCTTCTCGATCAACATCATGGTTTCCCTTCGCCCCTCTGATGTGAGATTAGCTGACAAGACTAGAACTCTCAAGGGATGGCCCGGATTATTGCGCCAAATGAAGTAATATGTTGCCGAACTGTTAGCAGGGCATCATATATTCTGTCTCCGTTTTCATTATTATCTTATGAAGAGTTTTAATTTTTATGTTTTTTTTCAATTATATTTTTTTGTTATTAACTATGAATTAAAATTAAATAGAAGAAATCATACTAAAGGGCTGAAAAACATTAGTTATTCCAGCTCGCTTGATTACAATGGATTATTATAAATATTATTTATAACTATAAATTAATTATAACAATATTAATTAAAAATCATTCCCTTTCATGTTATAGTGGGCAGTTAATTACTTATATTAATTATACATTAATTTGTATTATTATTATAAACAATTATAAATAACCGTTTAGTCCTATTGCATCTAAATATTTTAAATAAGTTATTTAAGAAAGCCAATTATATGGCATGAAAAAGATTCATAGTAATCCTTGGATTTCAAGAAAAATTTACTAAGTGTTTAAATTATATTGTTGGAGATAGAAATTATTGCAGCTATACAAGCATTATGATTTAACATCTGATATATAAAATTGTTGTGTCACAGTGTTTGTAACAAAACTCCTCCGAAACGATGATGTGTCGGCCTTTATTATTGATTATGCGTCGATCGTAGTAGTGACGCTTGATGCTGCTGCATTTTTGATATGTTGTAAGGGCATGTCTGAGTAGTGTAAATCCATGTTTGAAACCGCAAAAACGGACGGGAATTATTATTGATTATGCGTAATCTGAATCCACCAATTATGGAATGGTACACGTTTAGTCGTCAAAAATATCATCGGGAATGTTATTGAGGAAGTAATGTTGACTGGAATCTTTAAAGGAGAAATCGTCCTGTAGCCACGTATTCCTATGATACCACCAGAACCCATAATACCTTTCAAAAGACTTCAATTTTTCAATATTTTCTATGACCATTAACAAGTGTCTATGCCAGATAATGTCCATTTCCTGTTTGGACATAGAACATCCACCTTTCTACCATGAACATTTATATGTTGCATGCTCACGTGTTAGTAAACCATCTAATCTATTTGTATTAGCAAATAACAAATCAACAAAAAATATTGTGCATCGCTTAGCGCTCAATTAAGTTGAAATAAATAGTTGTAATTTAAAAAAATATTATTACCCATAATCAAAAATCAACCATGATATACCTCATTCATTAAACTAATTTAAGATGAATAAAATTTAAAATCGAAAATATATTTAATTAATTTTTTCCATTCATTTATTGTTTCTTTAAAATTCAAATTTTAACGTAATATTTTTTAAAACTATTACAACAGCCACAGAATCGCGTGGAGGAGTCAGCTAGTATTACGTATGTATATCTATAAAAACCGAAATTCAAGAGGAAATAAAGGAAGGAAATATCATTTGCCCCAAAATTTAAAAATTATAAATGATTAAACTATCGTCTTTTCAACTGTTCTTTATGATAACATATATATGCATTTGTATTTCAATAACAATTATTTATATGACACATAGTGATAAAATAAAATACATAAAACTATATGCATACAACTAAATTATTTCATCTATCTAAGGCATTTATTAACATATATCCGCATACACGGGCTTTCCCGATCCCCGCATATACGTTCAGTATTATTTATTTAACATTACCGCAGTAATATTATTTACTATGATATGAATGTAGTTGTATAAACACCAGTGTGTATACTCTTATATAGAAAGAGTCACCATTTAACCATCAGACAGTCAACATATTCACGGAGCTTGGTATTCCCTCAATAATATTGACTCTGTAAACCTCGTTTTAGAAGGTCCGCCGAACCAAACTGTGTAGTGGTCTAAAGGCGATCAGTGTTGATTTTGTCTTTTTTTTTATTCCGTTATTTTTAATGGGTTTGTTTTATCACTACAGTTCGTATCAACAACCGCCCAAATGAGTTAAAGGGTGAAATTCTTATGTTGACTGAGTAGGAGTTGTAGACGTGCCTTTTTTGGTCAAATATTTTAACTGTAATGTAGTATGATGATGGAAGTATTTTCACAGCATTATGAACAATCAATAGCTTTAAAATTACGAGAGAGCGGAGTGGGTCAGTGGTAGAGCCCTGCGTTGCCGTGCCGAAGGCCATGGGTTTAAATCCCAGACTGGAAGATTTTTATTTAATATGTCAGCGGCCGGAGATGGATCCTATGGGATCTAGGAGCTCATCCAGCCTCTATTAAGTTGGTACCCTAAATAAAGGGGGATATCTGGCGGTTGAGTGTGATCAAGAACAAATCACCTCCCTACACAACCGTTGCCCAATAAACAGAATAATCGCTACCATGTGCAGAATCCCAGACCCTTCACGGGCTGTAGTGGCACAGGTTTTATTTAATTACTTGAAATTGGTGGAAAACGATTTTCTCAGTTGATCACTGATGATTTTTTTAATAAGTAAAAATATAGTTTAAAAAATACACAGTATTAAAAAAACAATGCTGTGTACACACCTAAATACACAAACATTCAAAAACACACGTAAATATAAGAGATAATATTTAAGAGGGATTTGATAAGAAATACTTGATTATATTTGAATCAGAATGCGATATCTCCGAATATTTCATTCATGTTTTATTTTCCTTGTATTGCTAATATTGGTGAAAGAATTGAGAAATAAAGATTCTATCTCGCTGCCTCAAATCTTATTCCAATGATCTGTTAGCCTTACGGATTTCATATCGGTTTTGAAAACTTAAATTGGTTTTTGGAATTTCTTCATTAGCATTGATTCCTTTTATTCTGACCTGCACCCATGGGCGCAATCTAATACAAACCGAGTTGCAAATTTTTATTCTTTTGTCTCCTTATCACCCCTATTGTTGCTAAATTTGAACAGTTTAAGTTTCAATATAATTTTGACATTTTAAAAACTTCATATCGTTTATGGAGCCGATCAGGAATATTGGATACAAAAAAATTTTCACGTTCAAAAGTTTCGATAACATTTACAGACAAAATATAACAACTCCCCACCCAACGTATAAACAACCAGATTACTTTTAAAACACCTATTGAAAGTTTGAATTTGCTACGGTTTTACATTTCAGTGTCAGCTACTTGAGCTGAACAAAAACGAGGGAGAAATTTCTTTCTAGTAAATCTGTCATTTACACCACTCCTGATCAATAACTTAAAATCAGTTGTGAATGTACATGCCAAAAACTTTAACTTGACTAGTTCTTTGAATTTTCTCAAATATATAAGTGTGATATTATTTAACGCAATATTTTTTACTATTGCTAATAGTTAATAACATTTCCAATATTCAAATACAGGAGGTAATAATGATATTATCTTATATCGAAAAATTGGTATTTATTTGCGGAATCTAGAGCCCATGAAAAGCCTAACCATCCTCAAGTGACTAGTTCCATAGAATTCTATCGACACTCTATCAGGGAGCTTTCATTGATCGGAATTAATGGTGTTAAAGCCCTTTAACCATAATTTAATATTTGCCACAATATGAGAATTCGTTAGTAGGATTAGTAAATAGTAGAAAGTAACCTTTGAAATCTCCACCCAAAATAATTAATTCGCTATAAGAGGAGGCTAACATCCCCCCACGCTCAAGAAAAGTGGAATGAAGTCGCCTTTAGGAAGATGCACGCGAGTCTGCGGGAAGAATGAATTCTGTAAATTTTCATGGTTTCTTGCCTCTATGTGATGCTTTATTCAAACAGATGTTCTAGCCCGAGAGTTAGCATCCTGATGATATTTAGGGTATAGAGTTGCCACACATTCACATTCTAAGCTGTGGAAGGTGTAGGCACTCATCATGTACTTCGGTTCCTATGAAGATTTTCTGTCAAAATAATTTTTATTGTGACTGGTGTTTTGTGTTGATAGACGCGATGATCACTAGCTCTTTATTTTGAAGTTACCAAGCAGAGAGAGACATTTTGTGGCCATAAAATTAGGTCCCAATTGTATTGGATGCTATGAATATATATATATATATATAATTATAAGGAAATTGATAAGATCTGAAGTAGGATAGCCTCAGTGTGTAGAGCACTGAGCTATCGTACCCGGGCTCGAAACTTGCTGGGGCAGATGAATCATTCTCTTAGTAAGCCGCAATTAACTGAATAATTAGTAAATATTCTACATTTTAAGACAGGAAAAACTGGCATTTCAGCATAGATTCGGCTAAATCACCTCCCTGCAACATCGTAGTCTTCAGCATGTACTGGACCCTTTTTTAATTACTGTTATGAAACCCTTGCAGCATGGTTTATTCCTGTTTAAAAGAAAATGGATTTGAGAAAATCACTGCGAAAAATCACACTTAAAGCCACAACTGGAGAAAATAGAGGAATTAAACTTTTTTTTTCTTTCTTTTTTTAAATTATTTTATTGACTTGTACAACTAAAAACTATTTTTTTAAATAAAATCATGCTATCGACCATAATCTGAAGTTAATTCAAATATTGGTCTATGTTCTTACGCTTTAATGTTGTATTACTGGGATCAAAAGCTGCTTTTTTGTGGTGAATTAAGAAAATCCAAAGAACTATTTCAGTTTGGTTTGAACATTCATAATTGGTTCTAAGCTATTGATATGGAGTGTAAATGACAGATTTAACATGAAACAATTTTCTCTGTAGTTTTTGTTAAAGCTCTCAAAGTAATAATATAATAACATTTGTCCATGTTTACATTATTATATACAAGTATGGAAACTCCTCCAGTCATCTTCCGTGAGACCTGCCTTCTTGGGATTCCACAGCTACCGTATACTTCTTAGGAAAAAGATGAAATCCTAAAGAACAGCCCGAGTAATATCTTCAAGTTTAATTACAGCATATTTTATGTGAGGACCGTCATCAAATTAATGCGAGGGTCCCAGGTGAGCCTGTTATTATTTCGCCCCAGCCCCCCCCCCCGCTGAATATTCCATCTGTCATGGATTAAGGTATTTTGTAAATTAAACATACTTCGGCATTTTAATAACAAATTGTTTTACATAAAATTAAATAAATAATATAATTTTTTTTAAAAATTACTTAATAATGATTGAACAATCAAAGAATGATTATTTCAATGTTTATACAACGCTATAGGTAGAATTATATTTTATACTGATTAAGCAACAGTAAAGTCGTGCCTAAAAATATCGTAATTAAAAAAATAAACAGGTAATTAAAGTTAAATGAAGTTTCACATTGTGTTGGTAATAGTCTGTTTTTTTTTCTAACCCCCCTCAGTTTGCTCTGTGATGACGACAGAATTTCTCTCAAATGAATTTCATCACAATAAAGTTTCTTTAAATAAATTATTGTGGCTATTGTTACACTTATTTAACCCTCTTAATGATAAAAAAAACAAAATATTTCCTATAAAAGCCACTAGAACTCTTGTTAAAATTACTTCAGAAAGTTAAACAAACCAATAATAAAAATAAAGAGGTTTATTATTATTGTTTGATTTAATTAAACTCGATTGTAGCTATAGCCTTTTTTTCCTCTAGCCATCAATTCATGAACATTCCTCGTTTCTATAATTCATAATCTCTTCAACTGTCAAAATTGTATGAGTTATTCAACTTATATCATTTTACTATTGTCATAATATATCATCAATACAAATGCAAAGCATTGAGAGTGAATAACACCACTTTTTCAGGAGTGTGAAAAACTATTTCAAGATTTTTATAATTTATTTTTTATTTATTGTTCTTTTAATAGTGATTATTTTTAAATATTTTAAGATTTATTCAAAATCAGTGCTTATCGTCAAACGTGTTTTACACTTTTCATTCTCTAAATGTACTTTATACTAGTTATTAATCATACTCTAGCTGTATTTTATACTAGATATTAATTCCGCTAGAAATCAAAAACGTGTTTTTCAAATTCAATTCTTTGCATTTGTATCGAGGATGTAATCTTCTTCTTCTTTCGCTTCCCCGTATAGTGCCTTTCACCGTAGGGGAGCGTCCAGCCAGGAGCCGAATCTATCCCGGTCTCTTGCTAGGTTTCTGGCCTGTCGGAGATTTTTTCCTCTTTGAGGATATACTCACAATGGTTTATTCATGTATTTCTTCTTCTATAAATATTTTATTTTAGGAATTTATCAAAAAAACAAAGGGCATCACTTGAATATAATGGCGAGGAAGCCGAAAAAAAAATACCAGAACCACCCCTGCCATTCTTTTCAATTGCCGTCTTATTAAATCTTGAATCAGATTAAACCGAATTATTTCCTTTCAGTAGCCTCTTGATTTAAGCGAATTCCATTCCAGTATTGAATGAACGGAAAGAAAATGGTTTGGATAAAAAAAAATTGTTAAATTTAAACTGAGTAAATTTAAATTCGATCTCAAGTCATGGTTAATGTATTTTAGATAAATTATCTTGGGTAGTATTGGAATTCTCTCTCTCTCTCTCTCTCTCTCTCTCTCTATATATATATATATATATATATATATATATATATATATATATATATATATATATATGTGTGTGTGTGTATCCTGACTGATATAGTATTTCATTCACGGAAAACCTGAATCACATATCGGAAATTTAGGAAATATTTAGTTGAATTGGCCCTTTCTGTATTTTAAGCAGGTCAAGCGAAAAATAACCTTTTTTTTAATAAATTAAATTATAACCGATTATCCTTTATGGAATCATCTTCCATGAAAAAAGTTATTAAATGTTTCAGTAGAGATTTATGTTGATTTTTGTTTCTTTTATATTTTTTCTTTGTGTTCTTTTATTTGAGATATTGTCTTTGAGGTTTAGGATTTTTTTGAAATGTGCTTTTTTATAAAGAAAAATAATTTTATTGAAAATTGACACATTCAAGCTATAGATACATGTAAAAATATACACTACTTCAGTTAAAGAAAAATGAAAGTATATTATTTTTATAATTTTGTTAGGTATTCATTTTAAATTCATTATAAAGAGCTAAAATTAATGCCAAAGACCAGTATAAAAATTAAAATAATAGATGATTTAAAAAAATAGATACAACAAACTATGAAATATTTAAATAAAAACAACTGACCATCATTTTTGTGTTAGAAAACTTATTTATTTATTTTATGTGTTGCAGCTTATTTTTTTTCTTCTAATTTTTTTCAGCATGGCGAAGACTTATAAGCCGGTTGCCAAAAAAATAATAATATATAAAAAATTGTATATCAAGACACATTTAAAATAAAGAAATGAAACGTTCTGCATCTTGGTAAGCCGTTCTCTATCACCTCCATTAATTTTTAAAGCGTGAATCAGGTGAATTAAAATTCATTTTTTATAGATTTAAATTTTATTTTGCTTTGCTATATTTCAATCATGGTGGAAGGTTTTGACATCGTGATATCGTGTTTCTTTCGTGCTGTTATAATGTTTCATGTCCCCGTGTACTGTTTTTCAGGGCACTCCGTGACTATCGTTTCTACGTACCCATGAATCCTGATATATGATATATCGGGCTTTCTAGTCGAAGCAAAAAGCTTGGTAGTCAAAAGATTTTATTCAAAAACATAATTAAATATATCTATTTTCGTTTTAAACAATTTTGTATTTATATAGTTATTTTTGGAGAATTTAGTTACAATCGATATGATAATACTAAGTTATAACTTACTTATATGCAGCAGCTAGACTAGCATATTATAACAACAGAAATAAGTACTATACTTTTAGTGATTTTGTTATTATATAACAAATTACCTATTGAAATTACTATTTATAAGTTATTGCAGTTTTATTATAAGGATTGAGATTAGAGTAGGTTAAGATAACTTTAAAATTTTAATATTTCATGTCAGGGGATAAGGTATCAATACCCAGAGACCTGTTGTAGTTTGGAATTTGGTGCAATGTCAGGATTTCTGAATTGGCCAATCGATCTAGTGATGCCTGGGATGACACCAATTGGTGTCACTTAGCTTCAAGAAAGACTGGAGGCTCCTAGGTTCGGGAATTCCTTTTCCTTAAAGGATCTTCGGATCGTAACAATCGAGGCAACAAAGTTGTAATTAAAAAAACTTGGAGACTGTTATTGAATAATGAAGAGTTGTAAAAAATAATCAAAGAAAACATTTTTATTATGTAGATATACGACCGTATGTAATATATGTAGAGTAATAGAAAATTAGAACAAAAAAGTGAGGGATATATATGAACAAAAATATTACAGAGTAAATGTACAGAAAGGTGCTGATGTAAAAATTATAAGAAGGAATATAGATATTTTTTATTAACTTTCTAAAGACAATTTTAAGAGCATTATTTAATTTAATTGTTTTGTTCAATAAATAAATATTTTAGCATATTTTAAGGAACAAACAATTTAATAATAAATTATTGAATGGTTAATTAGACTGATTACAATTAAATCAATTAAACCATTTATAGTTTAATTAATTAGTTATTTCAGAACTCGTGTAAAAAAAATAAACATTTATTATATCATTACTGTCATTAAAAAACTCTCACAAAGAAAAATTTGAATATTTTTTTACTATAGTTCATTTTCTACAGACTAGGAAAGTACTCTGTATATTGATTGTATCACAGTCGTGAATGTTCAATGTAAAATCGGCATGGATTCGCTGTTTTAAATACTTTTATTTTAATTGTCTTTATTTATGGAGTTTTGATGACAGAATCCTGTGGATAAATAATTCTGAAAATAAGAAGTAGAAGATTTACAACTCTAAATTAAATATTACATTTTCACTACACTGTTTAGGTTGTAGTATACACTTCACGTAGTCCCAAGAGTTCAATAAAATGAGGTGCGCCCCACACTCGACTCAAAACAGAAGAAAAATCAAAACAAAATAAAGATAATCGCAAAAACTGCTTAAAATGTGGCGAAGCTTCGGGAAAAAATGAAGTAAAGAACACTGTAATTGTTAAGTAAATAATATAAATTTACTAAGGGGTTAAACAAGAAATCACTTACAACTTTTTGATATAATAAACATATTATTTTAAACATTTGACCAAATTAGATAAATTATTTCTTATTAATTAATAATTATAATCTAAAAAACTTCTATAAATTATCTTTTAAATTGTTTATAATTAATTTTTATTGTTTTTTTGACGGCATATATCCATTGAGTTCTACTACATTATGGAGATTTTGAACATTGTCCGAAAAATATTGAACAATTTTGGCAGTACTAACCATTTTTTTACTTTGATTCGTTATTAATAATTTGTAATTAAACCTAATAGATGTTTGTTGTAATAAAAAATATATATTTTTTAAGATTGGTGTTTATAAAATAACAACAAATAAATTTGCAGCTCTGATCCGTTAACAAATGCTTTGAGAACTGCTTGCCTTTGAAGTTGTTCATTCTTACTGTATACTTAAAAAATTAAATCCAATCCGGTGCTCGTGGTTCAACAAAATATATTTTCAATGTTTTGTAAAATGTTTCAATCATCTTTTTCGTTGAAGAAAATAAAAATTCATTTAAATAGATATTAATAGATTTTTAGTTTTTTAGAAAATAATTTGACCAGATTATTCATTAAAAATTTAATCTGCCTGTAAATCATATCCTTACAATATGAAATTTTGAAAGTTTATATTACATTCATTTTTTTTTCCTCTTGAAGTATTTCTTCATCTAATTTAAGAAGTTGTCATATGGCTTTTTATAGAATTCATCTTTCTTGTTGCCCAATTATTTTTTCACTTATATATTTTAAGCAGTCATTTTCTTTTCATTTAATGTTTCTTGGAAACGAAATTATGTTTTTTATCATTTTTTTTTTAAATCCGTTCTTTAATAATCCGACAATAGCAATCAGCTCCTGACTTTAAAGTCGTCGGAATTTTAGTGAAATAAAAGCATAATATTTTTTCATCATCAAGTAGAACTGAAACAAAAATTACTAAGAACGACATAATATATTTTTCAAAAGGGCATTCTCTCGATGCCTTATAAAGTAATATTCAAAATCAACAGTCATTGAATGTTAAATTGGACTGGCCTAGGAACAAGTAAAACTAGTATTCTGAAATAAAAATTAAATGGCTTACTAACATATGAAAGCTAACAAACTAAGATTTGGTAACTCTTGTGTCGAAAGTTTTAGGTTTTCTAAGAAATCTACCGCATATTTGAACTTTCAATAATGGTAGAACATGCAACATCAAAAGAACGTGAGTTTATCATTAAACATTATAGTGTTGGGAAATCAATAGTTGAGAGATTCATTAATGAAAACAGCATTGGCAGAAAAAAAAGTAAAAAATGGAAGACAAAATTTTGTATAATATTGATGAGGCTTGAATCGTTTGTGAAATTTTAAAAAATCCTCGTTTGAGTGCACCCTGCAAAGTCCCTACGAAGTATTGAACTAAACTAGTAGTTAACTAAGTTTATATTACTCAAAAGTTAATAAGAAGTGAGGCTAAATTATTTATTCATTTTTTGTTTGCTTATTTAAAAAAATAATCAATGTTGAATATTTTAAATTTTATTGTTAGTGAATATATAAATTGATGTTATAAATAAATTTGCTGAAAAGTCTCTGGGTTTTTTTTCTGTAACCATATAAGTATTTTTTTTTCTTCAGGGTTTATCAATTTCACCGTGGACATTGTATTGTAATATATGTATTTACTATACTTACTTAATATCACTCACCAACCGACTATTTGGTTCTCACATCCACGAGACCTCCCTTACGCCGCCCTACGTAGGTGACGGTGGCCGAAACAAATTGGCTTAGGAGAACAGAAAACTCAATTTGAAGCAGACGTCCAAACGGCAATCTCGTACTCTACCCTATTAGCAATACTAATTGTTTAAATTATTTTACTACATTTGTGCTTTTATTTTTCCCGAAATTCTTTAGTTAGTTCTATTTATAGGTTCTTGTTAGATTCTGGCGAAAGATAGAGACAGATGGATATCCTGAAAGTCACCTAGTGGAAGATAACGATGAAAAAGGATGTACTTAAACCAGAAAAGGCAGATCCAAAAATAGTTTTTCTTTCTGACTAGATTGTATTAGTTCGTTCAGTTTTTTTTTTTAGAATTTGAACATGGGAAATTTGAAAATAGAAGGCGAGTTACATATAAATTCTTCGTGGATATATTGATACATGAGGCTTTTGAGATCAAAACTCTGAAACTTCAAAAACTGACTTTATCACATTTTTTGCTAGTTAAGTTTAGTCAAGCTATTTTATTCTCCTTAAACTTCAGGTTCAAAACCAGACTAAAACTATGAGGAATAATCGTTGTGTTAGACAAAATTACTAGGTTTAACTAGTTAAAAAGTGAAAAGTCAATTTTGGAAATTTCAGATTTTCCCGATTTTTTATTCCAAACGTCGCATATTAGTCATTGATAATTTACACGTTTAAATATTTAATGTATAATGCAATACAATAATCATTAAATAACTGTAATAAATTATTTATTATTTATGATCCTGAATTAGATAGATGTTTTGATTTTAGATAGATATTTGAAACTATTATGTGCAATAAAGTGGAAATTCAGTATCTAATGTTAGCATAAGCAGTATTCAACCATTTCCAGTTTCCGAACATTAACTTGCGTTCTTTTATGGTATTGGTCAAATAATAGAGTCAGAATTTAACTTATTTGTTGACTTGAGTTTACTTTCGGATTATTCTGCAGCCCCTGTAAATAAGTGATTAAGTCGAACTTTGTCCCGAGAGAGGTATTAGAGAAGCGGGGTAGGGTAATTTTCTTGTTTTTTATTCTAGACTTGGAGTTTTAATAACTCTTTTTCAAGCAAATGCCTGACGGCTGCATATTCGCTACAAAACTGACACGATACCCCTTACCTATGTGCAATAAACTCAGTTTGGAGGAAATATGATTTAACCACTTATTCACAGGGGCTTTATAATTAAAACCAGGCCTGAAGAAATGTTCGATTCCACTTAGCAGAGTAAGCCAGCGTTCTACTTTTGCTGCCGAAACGGTTTGAGTGGGAAATATTCTGTGCTAAAAACTCGTTAGGAATTAAATTAATAAATTTTAGCAGGCCCTCTCCCCAAAGCAACAGGCGAATTTTGACCTCTCTTCTCCCTCCCTTGATGGTAGGCCTGGAGTTTATTATAATTGAGAAAGTTTTCAATATCTTTATCAATATATTCTCCCCAAAAGGAAACGTTGCCAACTTATATTTTGCAGCTGGTTCTGTAAGATTCTGATTGGTACATTATTATTTAATAAGAATAAATTTTCTGCATTGCGTTGGATTAGGTTTTGGTTGCTTATTCAGTTTAAAGACAATGGGTGTGGGAGTCCTGTGAAAAGAGACGTGGAATAAATGCATCTTGATCAGGAGACCATATACAACAGAAATTTATATAGAGCAGCAGACAAGATATCTAAGGTTTTCAGGAAGACCAAACCAACTAAAGATCAGGATCAATGTGGTCAGTAAAGAGGAAACGAGCTCATTCCAAGAGAATAGATAACTTCTGGCGGAACATTTAACAGAAGAAATAACAATATTTATCTTAACGTAATCCTTAGTTGGTTTGTAATGAATAAATAATAAACACACAGATTATAAAACTTAGTAATAATTGAGTCATATGATCTAAAATTGCTTTGTTTTTAAGCATTAAAGCTTTATTATTCACCAATATATAAAGTGTATGCAATTTGACTAGCTATCCTCCACCTCCAAAAAATTCATTAAAGATTAGAAGTGTAGAAGAAATCAAATAATTTTAAGGAATATGAGAAGACTAATATTTGCAATAATATCTATCACTTAAACTATATACTTAAAAAAAATGTATTTATTGAAATTGTATTATAATCCAACAAGTAAATAGACTGAATGATACATAATGACATGAGATAAAGACAAGTAGATAAACTTAGAAATTCAACCAAATTCAACTTAGAAAGTCACAAGCCCAGCTTCTTTCTAGATGCCTCAGAGTACTATCGGGGATTGAAGCGGTTGCTAGGTTTGAAACTAGTGGGTTTGAGTGGGGATAGAGCTGGTCATGAAAGGATTTATTTCGGCTTCGGCCAAATCAGCAATAAATGGGACATTAAGGTCACCCAAAATTTCATTCGTAACAAAGTAAGGAGCATTTAGGATTGTATGAAGGATTTCGGATTGGATACTAGAGGAATTAGATGGCTTAGTGGAGCTCCATATTTCGACTCCGTAAGTCCATATAGATTTTATAATAGGCATATAATTAATTGGGATTAAACATGTAGTCTCCTGTAATTAATTGGGAGCTTAGAGCCTTGGTCTTGTAAGTGTTGAAGTAGCCTGTAACGACGGACAGTTTCGTTTCAGTCTAGTATGAGGGTTCCAAGTTGGATGTTGGATTTAGTTATTGTTTTAATTGATTACTAATTTCCCGATTCTTGAAGAACTCTTTTATACCGCTGAGCATTATTTATTTAGATGCAGTTTTTAATTGTCATATAAAAAATGCATTCTACCTTATTTCACCATGCAATTTAAGGATTCATTACGGTCCAAATAGCAAACTTCCAGAAATTATATAACCAAGTTATATAACTTGGTCAGCGTGATTTCTGTTACAGTTTCACAACAGCTCACGTGCTCATATGTCCGGACCAAGGAATCCAATATGAGAAGGGTGAGCCGTGGGGGACACCGACAGCTAGGTTCTACAACAACACCTCAATCACAATCCCATAACACCCCTTTTACTATTTACTTCTTTATCCTTCTATCGCAATATATTTCTTCCTTTGTTCTTATCGGAAGGGACTTTTTTTTTGTGATTTAGCGGTGTATTGCTGGCCAATAATATATACAAATATTTTTATAAAAAACTATAGGCGTTGATGACCTTAGGGTTAACGCCTTTAAACACCAAAAAGCAACATTCTGATAATTAACTTAACGGCATCATTTCATGAGATTTTATGTTTAGTTAGTAACATTTATTGCATTGTGAACTTTTCCGAGAAGAGTTCGTGATGTTCTTCTTTAGATAACGCAACGATCACTGACTCATCTGCTTAAGTTCCAGCTTCTCTCAAACTGACAACTTATATCAGGCAACCAATATTTAACAATGGGTTAGAAAAGGTAGTTGCATTACATTCATAATTCACATTACATCCATTGCATAACCGTTGGTCAAGGCATAGTCTTCCCTCATTAAGTGAGCTGAAGATGTATTGTTATATCTCTATTACTGATTTTTTTAAAAATAACATGAGCACTCCAGATTGTGTCTAATAACGTCAACGTATTTAATATATGTAGCATATGGAAATAAATCCTGAGTGAAAAATAAGTACTGCTTCAAAGCTCTACCATAAATCTGGAAAATATATGGACGCAATGCGTGCTTAAACATGACTCAGGGAGATACACCAACTTAACAATAATAATGTTTGTAGTGTTACAAGGATATTTGAGCTATTGAGAAAAAAAAAATTAGAGTACATATTTTCTCTCTAAATATGTACTACATATAAAGTACACCGGATTTTCTAATGCTTGGGGTGGAGCTTACTCTAATAATTTAAATCTCTTGCAACAACTACAGAATAAAATTTTAAAAATCATAAAGAGGAATGTTTTTGAAATAAACAATTATCCTTTAAACTTAGAACGATTATTTTGTTTAGAATCAATGGTATATCATTATAATGAACTTAAATGTAAACATTTAATTTCAACTAGTAGAACTATAAATAAAAGTATTGTCTTACGAAAAATTTGTAAAACAATTAGCAATAAAAATAGTTATATTGTTGCTGTTAAATTGTTTAATAAATTACCCAATGAATCTAAGACAACAACAATGAATAGAAATAATAAACTTGTTAAGAATAAGTTAAAAAAATGGATACGAGAAAATGTATAATTTTAATATTAAATTTAAGGACCCGGTATTAAAAGGGATCCGATCGACTAACGATGGGACTCGATGATTTACGAGCGGACCCGAGCAGGTATATAAGACCGAGGCCAAGCGGAACGTCTTCATTCTCTTTTCTGCCCTGAAGAAGTCAGCAGCATGCCTGTCGAAAAGTTGCCGAATAATTTAGCGACACCGTCTAAACCAGAAGATACCACTGAAGTCTTTTGTATAAATAGTGGCCGTGGAAACCTCAAAGAGAGTACTAAATTTAAGGTTCTAAAGTTGGATAAATAGTATTATTATTATTGGAATATATCATTATTATTATTGGAATCTGATTTAAGACTTCTACTTAAATTAACAAATATATTTATATTGTTATCTACAATATTTTGGATGCTTTGTGTATTTTGTATCTTTTAAATTTTTATATTTTTAGTTTATAGTCTAATTGGCTTGTAAGAAGCCTGTTTCCTACGTGCAGGTATTTTCATATCTCTGTAGGAATCACTATTGTATTTTAAAAATACGTATGTTATATTCTACAAATAAATAAATCTGAGTCCTTTTATGTTTTTGCTGTTGATAAAAAACTGGTATTAAATTTTCTATTTCCCGAATTTCAGATTGAACTTTTATTGAGGCTATTTTTTCCACTATACGTTCAATAAGTAACTTGTTGTTTTTAAAACGCTCTCCTGATTTTTTTCTGTGATGATGACGTTATTTTTAAATCTTATTTAAATCGCATGCATTAATGGTTAAAACACACTTTACTTATATATACATAAACACGCCTGTAAACAGAATATAACTCTATTTTCTTGCCTGATTTACTCAGCCCTGACCATGTTAGTTTATCAGATTGAAACATCTTAAACGTGATAAAGTCCCAAATGGTCAGCAATTCGGCTCACTTCCCCACTGAATAAACCATCTACTGTGTTAGGATTTTCTGGAATCAGCTTCTTTTTCCTGGTCAACTCTGAGTCCTTTTATTTTTTTGTTTCTTTTATATTAAGGAAACAAATGAATGAGGTTGGAAACATTTTGTACTCCAAACTGTTTGAATACTCAATCATTACGTAATTATCATTATTATAATGTTTTTCGAAAAAAATAAGCAGATATTTACGAGTTTACGACGGTAAATGAGTGTTAAAGTAGTTTTAACTTAGGAATTAAGATAAAGTATTAAAACTGAAAAAATCGCCTGTCAAAATCTTCGTCAAGTAACTTGAAAATCCTGGGTTTCACGAAATTTATTTAACCCTCAATTGAAGTTATTTCTAGGAATTGGTTTTCAATTGGATAAACCTTTTGGTAATTATTGTAGAACTTGTAGATATTTTTTTTTTACCTAATAAAATAAAATAAAAACGCTTTCTTGGCCTAAATTATGATTTCTATTTCTCCCAACGCACTAATATAATGTTCTTATTTTTTATGGTTAAGTAAGGCATTGGCTTGAAAAGGAATTATTGTTTGTATTACAACTACGAGAATGATACGATTCCGGTTATCTTAAAGCAGTAAACTCCCTCGGGACAAAATCAGACTTAACCACTTATTCACCAGCGATGTAGATATAAATAAAGATGTCAAGGAATTAGTGCGAAAATTCCTAACCATAAACCTAAAGTATCTAAAATAAAAACAGGAAAATTAAATGCATTTCGATATTTCGCCTGTTCAGGCATCTTCAGGGCAGAAAAGAAGATAAGAGAATAATAGCAAAGGAAAACAGAAAATGAATAATGCAATGCCTATATCAATGCACCGACCAGAGAAAACCTCACCACTAAGGCCCATTTTCCAATCCTCCTTTCTTGTATGGTACCTTTTTTATCATCAGTTTTAGTTTTGTTTATTTATCTTTAGAAGTTTGGTGTGTCTATTTAATATTTATCTATTTTTTTACCATTTTTTTTAATTTAAACTTTTCGAGCTGTTGCCTATTAAACTTCCCTAAGATTCAGTAGCATTTGAGCTTTAATGGTAGTGGGATGATTTTTCTGGTTGATGTATTGCTGTGTTTTTAGTTTAGGATTATTTTACTTATTCGATCCCTTTGTAATTATTCTCTTTCTATCCTAAAGATGTCTGAATTGGCGAAATATTGAGGAGTATTTTATTTTCTTGTTTTCATTTAAGGGACTTTAGGCTTATTGTTTGAATTTTTATCACTTAAATCTCAAACTAATAGTAAAATGTATCAACTACAGTTATTCCATGTTTGAAGGTCGTAGATTATAGACATAGATGTTCACGATTGATGAGCAAGTTAATATTAATTAACAATATTAATATTATTAGGTTAATATTTTTTTCCTTATGCCGGGGTCGTTGGTCGTTCGACCATGTGATATCTTGCTGCCCAATATAAACTAGATTTTTTCGAATGCTCATTGGCAAATGTCTTATTTCTTATGTCTGTCAGAGCAGGACATGTGTCTAGGTGGTCTCCATCCATTCTCCCTTGGTTGCATATTACACATGTAGGATCCTGAACCAAACTAAATCTTGTGGAGATGACTGTAGATAATCGTGGCCAGTTGTCAGTCGGAAGCAAGCTATTGCATCTCTTCTTGGGAGGTCAGGAGATCACCTGACACTTCGAGGCACTAATGTGGCCATACAGTGGATACCAAGCCATTGCGGGATTTCAGGAAATGAAGAAGCTGATAATCTTGCAAAGCGAGAAGCGGAATTGCCACAGCCAGTCCATCCAAAATCCTACGACTCAATACGGCGAATGATAAGATCCATAGTTAAGGAGGAAACAATAAAAACACACATAGACAAGGTGGAAGGGAAAAGATACAAATTAGGTTAATATTAATTGTAGTATAAAATAAAAAATGAACAGTATATTTTTATCTTGGTACTAAGCAGGAAAGGTAATTAGCTACTATTGGTGATTAGAAGATATTAATGGGTTGAAGTGAGTAACCCATCGCTGTACACTGATAACCTAATTTCGGAACTTGTTCCAGCTACTAACTTTCTCACAATTCCTGTTAGTTCCATTCGCAGTGTATAATATCAATTTCCATGAAACAAATAGTTTCTGGTCGTTTTATGAATATTAAATGTTCATTAATAATTAATACAAAATACTGGCTAATTAACCGGAACAATTGTATTTGAAACAATTAACTGTACACTTAGACTGAATTCTGATCCATTGGACGCAGTTGGACTCAATTATTAAGTAATAAATATGACTTTACATACGGCTATAGAATTAAAGGCCTTCGAATTTACTATGATCTCATACATTTACTTCAATACCCAATAGTTATTTTAAATAATAATAATTGGAGTGCTATCGATGGGTAGTTTCTCCACAAGTGTTTTCATGTCATATTTTAC
Source organism: Troilus luridus (assembly GCA_964056705.1). Lineage (NCBI taxonomy): Eukaryota > Metazoa > Arthropoda > Insecta > Hemiptera > Pentatomidae > Troilus > Troilus luridus. The sequence continues at coordinate 80,063,636 of OZ057414.1, read as the reverse complement.
ATTTTTGCACATTTACTTGATATAATACCATTATAGTTGTAAATATCATTGAATTAAATAAAAAAAAAAATAATAATAATAAACCAATCAAAACTTCTGACGGTTATTTAATTTATCATGCTGGTTAACAATTCATTAAAGAGAATCTGGATTTTCAGAGGCATTATCATACTTGTAATTCATTGAATGAATATTAATGTATCATTAATTGAAACAAATTTTTTTTTATTTCTTTATTTTATTTTTTTCTTAGCCCCTTGGCTTTTATTAATTTTTGACAATAACATATTAATATGATACATAGTATGCACCAGGTGCTTTTTAAGAGAGGAATGTGCATTGAATTTTCTTGAGATTAATTAGATGGTAGGAGTGGGGGAGGGGGTCTAGTGATGGGGCTCACTAGTTCTTTCTGATTACAATTTAGATAAAATTTGTTGTTAATTTACAACAAATGTTATCGAAATTACATTTATTTTATACATTTTATCTGGGTAAGGTGGAACGGACCTTAACGGAGACACCACACTTCTCGTTCCCAGAATTATTTCTCTCCGTACGATTTCCGGCGTTCTCTCTTCTTACTTTCCGCCATACTCACATTTGGACAGGCTTTTGCGACTCAAACTTATTATATTACATTATATATCATGTGAAATATATGCACTAAATTCAAGTAAAAATAAAAATGCTGCGGTAAAGACTTGAAATTTTTTTTTCTTAAACTATATAGAAAATAAAATACAATAACAGCTTACTTAAATAAAGTACAGAATACATTGAAATTAGAGTTACACAATTTGAATAGTACAAATACATGAACATTTGTATAAATTTTAAAATTGGGGTTAGCCGGGTGGGGGGGGGGGGGTGTCTCCATAATATTTTATCTTGTATGTTGATATAATATTCTTGCACAATTATGTATGTATCCAGTTACTATTATGTAAATTTATAAAACATTAAATTTCCATTAGTCAGCGCTTTATTTTCAGACTGGCTTCAAAAAACAACAAATCAGGTTCTGAAATGGTAAACATCTTTGCTAGAAATGACAAATGAGTTTTCACCCAGAGTTTAGATGAATAATCCATATCGAACGATTATTCATTCAATGATAAGGAGATGACATGAAATAAATGTGAATCTTAAAAAAAGGATCTAAAGTATCGTATTTTTTCATTACCTTTGCATATAAGTCTTACATATACATACACACACACACACAAAAATAGACATATTTCCATAGGGTATGGTATCGCTTATGCAAACAAATATTGTTGCGTGTGGTTAGAATAATCGACATTCATTTAAAAAAAAAAGGAACTGGCAAATAATTGGTATGGATATATATATAAAAAAAGATGGGTATGTGTTTCATAGGTTGTCTCTTTGAGTTGATTAACAGGTTTTAACTTTTCATTCGTTCCCCTTTTAAAATTATCCAAAAATATAAGTTATCATGAGCTTAAGAATGGAAAAGATAATGTGGTTATCGGTAATAATTTTGGTAATCATTACATCAAGAAATACAAGTTTCAACTAACATTTCGAAGTATAGACGATATATGTTTTTTGAAATGTTCATTTCTGGATGAAATGCTTACTGAAGTATATGAATTTCCCATGATTACATTCACTTTTCCATACAAAAGGCCAGAATATTTTGTATTTTTGGAAAATACTAAAAATGAAACTACAATGACCTGTCTTTGTCAAACTTTATACGAATAAGCAGGCTGAAATGGCTTGGGCATCTCAACCGAATGAACGAAGACAGACCTGTGATGAAGGTATATAATGCAAAGATTTTCGCCACTAGAGCCAAGAGCCGGCCAAGAGCTCGATGGAAGAAGATGGTGGAAGAGGACATGCGACAGGCGGGCATCCGTTTGGTGGAGGACAAAGCCCTGTGGGAACAAATGTTGAAGCAGGCCGCGGACCACTTCGGTCTGTAGCGCCAGGAGAAGAAGGAGACGACTAAAAATGAAACGAATGCAAAGTTAAAACTTGTCGAGACTCAAGTCGAAGTGACTACCTGCGGAATAATTACCAAAATACGTTATTATGTAATGCAAATCCCAAGTAATCAGCCGCGTACCAATTTTCCGTTATAAAATCTGTCTCACCAATCTGTTTTTGTCGATAAACTATGATCTTCTACTTCTAAAAGTGTAATTATTAAAAATAAAGTGACAGGAGTTTCATTCAAATAACTCTCGAAAATCTAATTATAAAGAAAATACTCATTATACTTAATTTCTGGGAATAATAATGTCGACCATTCTTTTTACTTTTTCCCGAAATCAGTTCCAAAAATTGAATGTTCAGTTAATCTACTGTATATACAGTTATACATGAGTTCTGCTGATAATGAAGCCTCTTTTTTTTTTTCTTTTCTTTTTTTTTTCTTAGCCCCTTTGGGTTTGAAGGTTTCTAATTAAAATTGAAGATAGGATGGAGAGGTATCTCTTGTACTGTTCGATGTACATTTTAAGAGGAGGATGAGAAGGTGGAAGGTTCTAATGTATTTTATTTATATTTATTAGCTTTACATTTTTCCGGTGATGGGGCTCACCGTGTCCTTTTCCTTTTATTTGTTTATTTTATTTATTGCTCAGTTCAGGCTGAGACTTTGTACCACGTTTGTGGGCGTCCTGCTGGGGTGAGTGTCCGAAAAAGAGGGTTGGTACAGCATTTTAGGCTGTCAACAAATTTAATGTGTCTACGTTTAATGAATTATGTAACTGTCGGTATTTCGAGAATAGTGTGTAGGAGGTCCGTTTTTGTTTTGTTTAATGTTGTGTATCTCACTATGCGTTGCATTACGCCATTCTGAAACTGTTGGAGCTTTTTCGCTGTTGCCGGCGTGATGTTACCTAATATTGGTGCTCCGTAAAGGAGCGCCGGTCTTAGGATGCTCTTGTAGATGGTCAACTTGAGGCGGAGGGATAAGTTAGGAGATGTAAGCAGGTGGTTAAGTCTGTAAGCCTTTCTGAATTTGTTTTAGTTTTCCACTAATATCAAAAATTAAGTTAGCGCGAATGTTTTTTAGTATATCTTCTTGATTAAATATGCCTAGGTATATTATGCATACGTTCGATTTATTTAAAAAAGAATCCGTAATAATGTATCAGACGTAAAGTATACTTTATCATACAAACGGAATAGGTTATGAGGAAACTCCATTAATGACTTAATCTATTAATTAACTCATTAAATCGGAATAGTAACAGGTATTTACAAGGATAAAAGGCACAGGAAAACCAGGTGCTTAAATAGTGTTAAGAGATCAAAGACGGGTTTTAGTTAGTTCAGTAAATTACCACCAGATTGCTGTAAATGCTCAGGATGTGAAGCCAGTGATAATTTAAATTGAAGTGTGGTTGTTATAGGACGAATTTGTACAAATTACAGGTTTTCGATTCATAACCGCTATCACTAAGTATTGGAAGGCGCTCTGTAATTACACGCCTCAATCTGGATAATGAAATGTAACAAATTGATCCGAAATCGGACATATCGAAACCGCACTGTCAAGGTCGAGGAGTCTCGTCGACTGACTGCAAGGAAAGTTCTGAAAAAAAAAAATCAAAGCTTTCAGTCAGTTTCCGGCATGAGAATCTAAACTCATGCCTAAACTCATTCTTTCCTTCATCTTAAGCTAACTAAGAATCAATGCTCACTTACCTAAATAAATAAATAAAACATATTATAATGGTTTATCCGGCGAAATATAGAAATGCATTAATGTTTTAATCAAATAAAAATACTTTTTCAACCTTTGCTAAAAAATACGGAAGGCAAATTTATAAGAGCGAGTTCATAAAGTTTATCCACCATAAAAGTAATTTATTAGTCTCCTCCTTATGAAGTTAAATTAATGAGACTGTTAATGTCGCCATAATCGAGTACTATTTTATTGTTGGGACTAATTATCTTATATTTATAGCGTTCTTTGTCCCTGTCATTTTATAGCTGTGCCGTTTTATGAATACTGTACGGGTTTCTTTTTTACTGATTTTATAAATTTCACTTAACTAATATATCTTTCTATATTCAAGTTACTTAAATACGTATGATGTGCGTATGTATAATTTATATATATATATATATATATATATATATATATATATATATATATATATATATATTATATAGATATATAGATATAGAACCTGTACCACTACATCCCGTGAACGGGTCTGGGGTTCTAGAGACTATACTGGTTCTTGGACAATGATGGCGCAGGTAGGTGATTTGTTCTAGATCAGTCCCAACCGTCAGATTTCCCCCTTATTTTGGGGACACACTTTACAGAGGCTGGGTGAATCCTATAAGGGTCATAGATCCATGTGATCCATCTTCGGCGCTAACAGATTAAATAAAATCCTGCCAGCTAGCGGGATTTGAACCCGGTAACAGCAACTCTGATCTACTACTGATCCAATCCGCCCCTTATCTAAATATATTATAACAAATTTGAAATCCGAGCTTTCGACGGATGTTATATGATTCCTGAGTACAAATATCTTAAATAACCAGGTCTTGCTCGCAAATGATCTTTCTGCTTCTGCATGAAAGCGTAAAATTGACTCATCAGCGGTTATGATTCGCTATACAAACTTTTGATAAACTAAGTCAATATTTCAATAGAACAACATAGCACATTTAAATATTAGCAAACATAAATACAAACTCAGACAAGCATACCAAAGATGGCTAACAAATTATAATTATATTTATGAAAAAGAAGTGCTATAACTTAAATCTAGACAGATATATATTTTTTACACGCACCGCTGCTCATAATCTCTGCTTGTGTTATATTTTACAAGTCCGGGTTGGGAGTTCGCAGGCACTAAGAGCACTTAATCCCCGCTTGTATTATGTTTTAAAAAAATGAATATCAAAGTAGCTTATTTGTCATTAAGAGCCTTACATAATTTATGGGACAATCCTAATTCATTATATTGCTGGTGCACTAATGTATTTCTAAGTTAGTATTTATGTTTTTCAAAGTAAAGTTGTATGAAATTAAAATAGTATACGTAAAGCAGGTGTAAACTGAATTTTCCATTGAAATCTAGTTTATAACATTATCTTTACGATTTTCTCGAAAAATACTTTAACAATTTTGATTAAACTGGCTTATATCAATACAAAATAAATGGTATTATAATTCAGCTAGATATGTCTATCATTTGGAAAAGTTTTAAGCGGCTTAAATACATTTTTTTTTTAATTCCTTTATTTAAAGAGCGTCGATTATCCGATCAAATGTCGTTGGATGTGGTTTCGCTTCATCATTAATCCAAATTATCTAAATTAACTTAAAAATAGGATGTCAAACAATTATCACGTTTGTATTTTTTTAAAGTGTTTTTCAAGTTAAAAAAAAAATTAATGTTAGCCAAAATATGTATTTTTTTTTCATTTTTCAAGGGACTGACAAAGAAAGTTTCTCTTCATTTCAATTATGTCACTAATTCTTTTAAATATATTAATGGATATTAAATAATAGTCTCAGGAAATCAACTATGCAGAGAAAATACTCTGCAAACGTATATCTTGTATTATAGGAATGTCAGCATCTCCTGGTTTCTTATGCGCGAAGCTAGTTCGGATAATAGAACGACCGGATAATCGACGCTCTACTCAACCATTAATTTTGTTTATTTGAAGTAAGTCATATTTTGTTTTTATTAATTTTTAGTTTCTTATTAACTAACAGTTCAGTTTTTTTCAGAGTGCTCTATTCAACACTTCTTGATCAGAGAAAGCTGATTCTGATCGATACTTTTTGTAAAACTAGAAAGAAAATCTAGAGCAACTGAAAAAAAAAATGAACTTAATTCATACGAAATTTCATAGTAATGAAGTACTTGTTTCCTAGCTGATGTGATAAGAAAATCGTTCGCAAAATATAGATTCGTTTGTAATACATCATTGTATAATTTTTCAACAATGTTAACACGGAAATCCTCTAACGTATAATAGTTACGTCAATATATATCTCTTAGTAAGAATTTAGTATTTTTTACAATGGCTTCATTGTAATTTAATTACGTTGTATATTAAATATTTTATATTAATACATGTTTATATTATTTTTATTTTTCTGTTCACAATGTTACTCTAAAGGGACAAAAGGACTTAGTCCCAGAATAAAGTATCTTTTATATTCTATTATATTTTGGTTGGTTGATTACCATTTAACGAAACATAGCTTACTTGAAAAATAACTGTACTTGATTTGATGTACATATAACTGTACTTGATCTGTTTTCCCACTTGAAATGGGGCCGTATGCTCTTATGAATTTTTCGTTGCTGGCGAGGCCAACTATTGCATCTTTAAATATTTTATTTACAGTCACGTATCGGAAACCCTGTTTATAACTCAACCTCAGAATATTTTCTCTGTTTTCTGAAATAAAAAATAACTTCATAACTATTTACCGTTCGGCGTGGAGGTTTCTCTTGCGTTTTAAAAATAATATTTTTTTGGAAATAATACGTTTTTTTTACAACAAATTTGGGAATATCCAACGTATATTTTCAATTTTTCAAGAAAAAGATCCCAATTACTTTATATTTGCATCTACAAATGTTAAATATAAAAAAATGACAATCAGCAGATTTGCGAACAGTGAAATAGTATAAAATGACATGAAATACATGAGGAAGAACGGTAGCCAGCGGTACCTCTCGTGTGGCTTGATTATGAGAGAGGTGGCAATTTGTACTATCAACGGGTTCAGATGCCTTTATAGCTTTTCTTGAAAGCGTTTTTAATATGCTTGTATGTGTGCGTCAAACGTTGTATTTTTAAGCCAGTCTGCAAGTATTGTTATTGACATACCATGGTGCTTTTGTAACAAATTGAAGTGTTTTTTATTGAAATGTTTGTAGTAGTTTTCGCTGAGTCTGTTTAGCGATGCCGTAAATTTGTAATGAATCTGTCCAAATTGGTTTTAGTAAGTAAGTGTTCGTAATCCCGATTACTAATTTTAAAATGTAATTATGATCGAAGTTTAGTTTAATTATTTTTGTTGTTGTTCTGATCTAATAAAAAACGATTTGATTTGAGCTTTATGAAAAAAATTTATTTTGGAGTAATTTTAAATTCCATTAATATTATTTCCCCAGTTTTTTTAATTTTAACAAAATATGTAAAAACAATTATAGAGAATTCAATCACTTTAATTTTTTTTGACACTTTTATAGTAAGCCTCACAGTTCTTGATATATCACCCGTCCAAAAAAAAAAAAAACTCAGTAAATGAACCGATTATTCTTTTCCACCATCCCTAACGGAAACACGAAGTTGAAAAATGGAAAAATAACTTATGAGTCATTACGGAAAGGTTAATGGACACAATTTTTTGTCTGGTGTTCGAGTTAATCGTTACGTTTACTTTGCAGAATGAGTAGTAGTTTAGATGGATTATTTATCGTTCGAATGGTAAATTTTTTTATGTAAATAACCTATAACTTAAGAAGAGGCTAACAGATAGTGATTACAAACATAAATTTATTTTAAAAATTATATATTGTTTTCATTCCATTTCAATGGTATTTAAAAATAATAAAGGTTTATCCATGACTATATATATTTTTAATTTTTAAATGCTAAAGGGTATAATTTAAAAATTATCTATCCACTAAAATTAAAGAGGAAATTTAGTTTTTGCTTGATATTTTTTCGATTTTTTCTTTGTTACAATTTTATTTTTAACTTTTGTATTTTTTACGATTTAATTTGAAAATATTAAATTGTATTTAGTTTCCAAGGCGTAACCGAGTCCTTTTATTATTAATGCAATAAGATTATCAGAAGAATCTCCCGAGATTCTTCATCAAATTTTACAGCCGTTGGACATGACACAATAATATATAATCAAGTACATAATCCTAGCAATTATGCGGGAATATTTTTTAAGGTTTTTTAAAACATATTAATAAATTCCTAATTTCCTGGCTAAAAAACTAAATCTATTTTAATTTTAGAAGATAAATATTGCAGCTAAATTATAAAAGTACCTAAATCCGCTTACTTTATTTTCCGATTCCTACCAACCTGAGGAATACAGGTTTGGTGGAATATATAACTGGATTTAGAAGAGGAAAAAAAACTTTGAAAAGTTATTTCTCCAAAAGCACCCTCTAGCTTCCCTTTTCGCTTATATTCCAGAAAAATTGAATAACTTCTAGAAGAAACGAGTTTTGCGTATAAATAAAGTATGCAAATATGAATAACCATTTTACCACAGATCATAATGTTTATAGTTAAATTTTTTTTCGGTAGGATCTACATACCTTATAAGTCTTTGGGCTCTCGTTTTAGTTTTTTTCAACACTTATTATTATCAGAAACACAGATAACCTGAAAAGGGTCTAACCTTACGTTGCTATGATATAGCAGCAGGTTGCCCTTAGCTCCGCAACCAATCCCTTTGGGGCCGATTAACCAGTGCCCGTCCACTGATGTATACTAAGTTACGTATACGCTAATGGATCTATAGCTTACAGTTTGCTTTCACATTTTTCTAAAAGCTGCCTCAAAGTAAATGTTTGATCAATACAATAAATACTTTCCCATAGTAAAACCACATTGTTCTTCTGGAGTTGTAAATTGTTCCCAGTACACCTTCATTATTGTGTTGCTAACACACGTGCCCCTGTAATTAGTCAATTGAGTCTTATCCCCTTTCTTATAAATAGAGGTGACGTGGCCTATTTTCATCTCCACCGTTATGACTTTTTCTTGGAGAATTTTATTGAATAATCGGGTTAAAATGGTCACGACGGCTTGCCCACAATATTTAAGCAATTCGATATTGGTTACACCCAGTCCAGGGGACTTTCCGTTCTCGGTCCGTTTCGGTTCTCAGTTAATAAACTCTCATAATAGTTTGCCCAGTTTTCCATTGGTATTAGCTGTATATTGACTTTTTGTCTGCTTTGCTGTGTCATACTCTCAAGAACGTTCCATTGTTGTTGTGGTTGTTGTTTTATTTTAAGGGCAAACAACTACAAATGGTTATTATTGCCCTCACTACTGGAGAATATAAATATTTACAGTATCTACATAATTACCACTAGAGAAAAGAACGTTACATGCTTCAGCAGATCTCCTGTAGCCCAGCTGACATGTAATCTTAGAGCACTGAGCTTCCCACATTTGGTTTTTCGTTTTCGGACTAGGCTTTTGACTTTTCGTCTTTCTTCCACATAATTTCTTCTTTTCACGTCTGATTTGGAGATAAACCATACATGATAGCCTTTCTTTTTCTCATCTAATGGAATTTTCAATTCCTCCGATGTCCAGTTCGTTCTACTAACCTTCTTATGTTGAGTTCCTGATACTTAATATGTCACTTTTTTCACATTATTGGTAAGCGCATCGTATGTGCCTACAGCATTCTCATTGCCCATACTTTCCAGTTCCTATTATATGCAGTCTTGAAGCATATAGGTTCCTCACGCTCTCTTCATCTAACAGATCAACTCTGTATCGGATGATAGATTCCTCCTTAGTTTGTTGAGAAGTGTCCCTTTTTTTTCCCCATGGCAAGACTAATTTACTTTTTACCAAATAGTAGTCAGAGGCACAATCTGCTCCTCTAAACACGCTAACATCCTGTGCATCTGTGTGAGGTCACCTGCCCTTTTATTATCAAATCTTTAATCGACTTTAGGTTTTTTGTATCTTGATGCCATGTGAATCGATGTGGGTCTTTATGTTGGACGAATGTGTTTGTCATCAGCAGATTAATGCAATTTAAAAACAATATATTCTTAAAATATAGGCGAAAAAATAAACCTTTATATTCCTTGAAGGGTATCGGGTTCAATGATCATACACTGTTTGACGACCGAATGTTATAGAGGAATAAGATCATTCGCCAGGCTCATTACAAACTCACTTGATAGAAGGATTATATTATCATATAGGCTATACAGAGGCTAGATATGCCCAAAAAAGATCTCCCAAACTTAATATATGATCTGTTGTTACTTGGCTTGGTCTTTGTATATGCCTAATACCCTTCTCTAAGTGATACAGTAATACATATTTGAATATTTAAGGTTAATAGTCTCTATAGTTATATAGTCCTTCTATCAAGTGAGTTTGTAATGAGCCTGGCGAATGATCTCATTCCTCTATAACATTTGGCTTCCAAACGGTGTATGATAATTGAACCCCACACCTAGCAAGGGAAATAGAGAATTATCTTGTCATCTATAGTTTATGTATTTATTTTCTTAAAATTGTTTTAATCAGTATACAGGGTGGGGCAAAAGGAATGAACCGGTTTTAAAGGGATGTAAAACAAAAACAATGCAATTTACAGAAATTATGTGGACGATGTTTATCCTGGAAGAACTTAAGGACAGAATCTGAGAGGAAGTTACGGCAATACCCATCGAAATATGTAGAACAGTGATTGAAAACTTCAGATTTTGCCTTCTAGAGTGCATCGCGGCTGACGACCGCCACCTACGTGATATCACATTTCAAACTTAATGTAAAAAACTAGATTCTGTACTGAATTAAATAATATAAACATAGTTTCTGTAAGTTGAATTATTTTTCTTTTATACTCCTTTAAAACCGCTTCATACCTTTTGCGCCACTCTGTATTAATAAAATATATTTTCGATTATTATACTTCGAAATGTTAGTTGAAACATTTACTTCTTGATGAAATGTTATCGAAATCATCTCATTACCCATTAATTGTAAACTTATACATGGTGTACAATTATATCCATTATATATAAGAATCTCTCACGTAAAGTAAAACGAATCAAGAGAAAGATATCAATCCTTAAACATGTCTTACCAATTTGATTGAGGGCTTTATAAAGATTACTGGAATGATACTTAGAATACATTTATTTTTACACAAATATCTGAAATAATAAAGTTACCTCATTTATAATTATTAATTAATTAGATGCTATTACTACTAGGTGATCCATTATTGTGAATAAAGTTTATCCTAAAAATTGGCCTCATAAAATCCGCAAGATATTTGACTAGAATGACTGCCACAATGTGACGCTGTGGGCCCGGAAGATTGGAAAAGTTTTAGAACAAAGCTTGATTTATCATCCCGAATTGAAACTAAGGAATGTGGCGATTACATTAACTTTTAATATGAATAGACACCTAACTTTGATTACGCAATAAATTCGACACAAGCATTATGCCGTTCTTCTATATATGCTAATATAATTGTATAATATTCTTCAAAAAGGGCTACCTTTCTATAAACACCCTATAGTATAAGTAAGTAAAGATAAGGAATAATTAAACAAATTATAATGGAAAGAGTATTATTCTCTTAATACTTATTGTATTTTATCTGATTACGATTAATATAATAACTTCTACATTACTAATTTTAATATAGACTTGTGGTACAGTTTGATTTTTTTTTAAAATGTTTTATTATTTAAAAACCGAAATTTTTGGCATCGGAATTTATAAAAATAACTAACTCGATAAAAATGGGCAAACGAGAAAGAAGATATTACGATTCGACAGGAAAAATTTCAAAAAAGCAACGCCATAAGTCTCTAAAATACTGGAAAAACTGACTAGTCAGCGTTTCCGAAATTAAAATGAAAATAACATGTAAGAAGATGAACCGTACTACATCTCATAGAATAAACCTCATAAAACTCATCAAATAGAGACAACAACCTCACTCCAAGTGAATCAACAAACAACTAAGGTAAATTAAGGTAATACACTAACTTATAAAAAATCAGAAGAAATGAAAACCAACTTACAAAAATTATATATATACGTAAAAACTCGTAAGATTTATTAGGGTTATCAAAAATACTTAAAGTTTCAGAATAAAATTTATTTAATTTCTATTGGGATATTGTACTGCCGCAAAGTTTCTCCTAGAGATACAATAGCCCTGCATCAATTCTAAAACAACTACGTCTTACCCGCCTATATGTAGCTCCTGCTGACCCTGAACAGCCATAATCCTTGGATCTATAGCGATCTTGAAAATGCATATGACAGTGTTCCACGTAAACTTCTTTGGGAGCGCATGCGAAAAGCAAACATTAATGACCCCTTAATCGGTGCTGTTAAACATATCTACCATAATAGCATATGTCAAATAAAAGTTGGAAACAAACTATCCCGTAAATTCCCAAGTTCTATAGGCCTTCTTCAAGGAAGCTCAATGCCACCTACCCTATTCAAAATATTCATTCAAGGTGTTACAAATGAATGGTCAAGAAAATGTAGAAGGGTGGGACTGCATATGGAGAACGACTTTTACCTTCACTGCCTATTATATGCAGATGACCAATTCGTCACAGCCAGGATAAAGAAGACACAGAATATATGTGAACGGAACTAATAGAAGAATATAATAGGTGGGGGATGAAAATGAACTTTGAAAAGACAGAATATTTGGATACGGAGAAGGACGGGCCATTGGATGTAAACGGCCTACAGATCAAAAATGCACCCAACTTTAAATATTTAGGATCTATCCTTCAAAAAGATGGAACGTCTGAAGTGGATATAGCCTGAAGAACCGGAGAAGGAAGGAAAGCTAATGCCATGATCAATTCTGTACTGCGGAGTAAAACCATCCTAAAAACTTCAACAAAAATGATTTTCCGTGCTATTATAACGGCTATAATGTTATATGGGTGTGAAACATAGAAACTGGGGAAAAGAAGCCAAGAGAATGAAGAGCAGCTGGAATTTCCGAAACCCCCTGACACGTTCTCTTTGAATGTAATCCACTATGTCGGAAGAGGACATTTGACCTTGGCCCTGGAGGACACGAGGAACTTTGAGAACTGAAATTTAAAGATTACCTTAAATATCTCAGAAGCTTAGACCTGCGATAGGAATTTTAGGACTCAATCACAATGGTTCTCTTTAGGCAGAGGTGCATGGTGAAGAATAGTCAGCATCTTATTATTAGTATTAGGGTAGATCCAATTTCAAAACATTTTGAGTTACAAGGAAAACAAACATCATTCTGAGTTCTTCATTTATAGCACATTAAAGGGACCGAGCCAGTGAAAAAGGTAGGCAACACGACCGTCATTCCAGTATTCGAAATAGAAAGATCTTCTTTAACCAGAGCGTGTTTGAGATCGTCATAGTTTTTTGCCATTTGCAGCCAACTGTGGTCTAAACTTTTTAAGTTGACTCTTTATTTGTCTTGTATTTCAACCGTAAATGATTCAGTAGGAGATGAGGTGCAAGGCCTCGCGTTGTACACACTTAAAAAATTAAATAAAAAAATAACAGTACGGAACAGTTCAGAGGGATTTATACTGAACATTGCCTGCGAGTAAAATAAAAATATTAAAAAAATAAAATTTGATAATTAATTATGATAAAATGGTAAATAAGATTTCTACTAAAATGCAAAGTTAAATTTGTTTATAAAGTAAAATTAAAGCTCTAGAATGGCACAAAATGATTTCGTTTTACTCAAAAAAAAAAAAAAAAAGCATGACTCCAATTTCACTTGGATGGTATTCTGTAGGCCTACTTATCCTTATTGCCAGTAACTTCCTTATCAACTGAGTGCCAGTAACTTTTAATCAACGGAGACCTACAGTATTATCTCTCGAAACTGTGCGGAAAAATACTTCCTTATACTTATTTATATGTTCGCTCCTGTATATAACAAAAAAATAGTTGAAAATATTACTTTTTATTCATTTAACTTCACTTTAGTTGCTATGGCAATACTAGAGTTGGATTCCTAAATTTTGCCTATCCAAAATTAAATTAGAATATGGAGTTCTAATGATTTCTTGGCATCTCAAAGGCTTGAGACCCTCATAACATACTTGTATAACAGCAATGATATCTGATATGTATTTACTTATAAGTGGGACTGTACGGGATCTGAAGACCCCCTGGGGTTCACCTAGCCTCTATAATGTGAGTATCCTTTATTGGGGGAAAACCTGGTGGTTGAGCTTGATTTTGTACTAATCACCGCTCTGCCCAACCGTGGAACAGAAACAGTACAGTCTCTACCACGTACTTAACCCAAGAATCTTCATGCATTGCAGTTCTTTAGGAATTTTCTTTTCTTTAGCTTAAAATAAGTATAATATCAATAATTTTATTTTAACAAGATTTATTAATAAATTTATGAGCATTAGGTTAAGTAGAACTAATATATCTTTTACGCTTTCCTATAAACCTATTGATAAATACCCTGCATATTCAGTACGAGAATTCAGAATACAGTACTGTATTCAGATATTTTGTTCAGGCACACATGCTGTCAATAAGTAAAAGTCGATGGTGGTAAAGGATTGAAAGATTACTGGAATTAATATCTCATTAGCGAGACTAATCTCTCTCATTTCTCAACTCGCATGCCATCTGTGTTCTGGCCAAAGCGGGCTAAGCGATTGATCACCTTTTTGGCGGATTTACACATCAACCGTCATTTCCATCCGACATTATGTCAAGCATTACTGTGATCCTTATTCGGATTGCCCCAAATATGATTTCGTAGCCGGATGAATTTTAAAAATAAAAGGGGTGAAAAGCCAACAGAGGTACAATTGTTATTTTTCTCAGATATACGAGTATGATAGAATTAAGTAATATATTGTAAGTATAGTTAGTGCACGTAAATTGTTTTTCAGAAAAAAAAACAGTTAAATTTTGAAGGTATATATTATATACAAGAATGAAATAAATTAAACAAAAACAAACAAATGAAACAAAACAAAATGGAGCCAAAACGAAGCATTTATATTTCGACTTTTGCGTTCTCTGTACAATTATTTACGGATGCCGGATATAATAGGCCTTTTAAGGAAAGCTCTTTCCCCAGTAACTGAGAGGGAACAGAATTGCGTGCAGATATCTGGTTTATTTTCACTGACATACAATGAAAATATGTGCGATTGCACAGGAGAGCGACAATTTTTGACCTGAAAATTAATAATGGTACTTGAAAAAACCTAAAGGTATTCAATGTTTGCTACTTTGTTGAATTGCTCACGTGCATACAATTTAGAAAATAAACACTGATCTAAAGCTGGAACCTGTTAATGGTAGGCGGTTTGTTTCAACGACTGAGACAGGAATTGGAATGATGATGGTCAAAGACCGAATAAGGAAACGTTCTCTTAATTGGAGCTGAATATTGAGCCACCGGAAAGATAGGAGTGAACGTAAAATTTACAATGAAGAATGGAATGACGTGGAGGAATAAAGATGCCGAAAAACAACCGAGACTATTCTGCGTGACCTCAAAAATAAATCAACAAAGCTTTTTTTTTTTTTTTAGCCTGGCCTCTTGATCAGAAGAGACAACTTCTTACACACGGAGAGTCACAAATCTGAGTAAGGCAATTATTTAAGGACATAATCATAATTGAGTTTCCAAGCCTCGCCTGCCCGTGATATCTTCCTTCTTTCTTTTGTAATATTCCATAATTGTTTGCATAAATCTTATGACATGCTTTGTTTTTGGGCTTTATTGATATCGAAAAAACTTTCCTAGCCTTGAGAGGGCTAGTTGCCTTCAGAAACCTGCAATTGTAAAATGTTCCAATCATTAGGATTCGATACAAGTTAACCATTTACTTCTTATTTTTATAGACATTATCTTAATAATATGGTATTTCACCGTAATACCTTTTTTATCCCTTCCAGTTTATAATCAGTGATGAGGCAAAAAAAAGCATTTAAATTCCGATTTATTGCATTCCCTATATAATTATTATAGGATGCAGGAGATAATAGGTCCTAATTTTAATGTAGTCTCTTTCCCGAGTATCTGAAAGGGTATAGAATTGCGCGCAGATAACCTGCAAAACCATTCGAATTTTTTCAAGTTTTTCTATCCGTGCGACTGCTATAATAGAAAAGGAAATAAATTGTTTAAGGTCTTTTTAAGTATTGCAGATAATTTAAAATATTTACCACAGCATTATATATTAAAAAATAAATTACCTACTCATAGTTGTGTTATTTATTTTATTTAATGCTGTTACTTGTGGTCTAGTGCTTAGCGAAACAATTTACTCTGACCAAGATCGCAAATTGTCACTAAGGTTGACCTAGATTTCTTTAAACAGAGCAAACAATCCTTGGTTATGCCGTTGTTCGAAAGAGACATAAAATAGGGGTCCCGAACCTGTGAGATGTCAGAAGATCTATCATGAAGATCCCTATCCTAATTGAACTTGGATAGGCAAAATTCGTTAAACGAAATAAATCAAATTTTATTTAATTGTTTAAAGAAAAAATATCGTCACTGTCAAAACAATACCGCCTAAATACACTTTGTGCGATTTTACAGGAGAGAAAAAAGACCGCGCCGACTGTAGGCTTGGCAATTTATGATCTATTTTTTATCTGTACAATTTTGGAACTATTACGAAAAAGATTGAAGTGAAATATCAAAAAATCTTTCTCTGCCATGTTGCTGACCTTAATACGTCCGTTACTCATTTTCACCAAAAGTTGTAGATAGGCGGTATTGTTTTGACAGCGACGATATAATACTACTATTGTATGGCGCTACAACACTGTGACGGGTCTTGGCCACCTCCACTAGCTTATTCCAGTCTTCTCTATATTTTGCAGCCGTCCTCCAGCTCCTGACTCCCAAGATATCCCTCGCGTCCCTGCGTGGGCCATACGCCCACTTCAGCTTTGGGCTCGTGCAGTGGAAAATACTAATATACTATAAAAATATAATATTAAAATCTTTAAAAAAAAATACTTTCTACCTGTTGCGGTAACTATCGCAACTCTCTTTTTTAGCGATTTCTTTTTTATTTAAAAAAAATATGCCTGTGTAACAAAAAGTTTAAATAGCTCGTTTATTGCCACTGATTATTCAGTTATCATCAGATTTTATAATATTTAAATAAAAAATTAAAGAACTATTGTGCCAGTGGTTTCTTTCGCCGGCCATGGTGTGTTGTGAAAACAAAAGACTTTTAGTTAGTAGACCTTAATTAGGAATAAAAATATGAGAAGCCTGGCCTAGAATAAAAAGAATGCAAATAAAAAAATGGAGAATAATATAAAAAAGAAATGGCTTTCATCTCTCTGCTTTATTCTAAAATTAATCACCGCCTTTGCATTTTTTCCCATTACTCATTGCTAGTTCTTATCATTCCCCTTTGTTTGTACAAAAATTGTTTGCTACATTAGCGATCTTGCTCTAAATCGCTCGTGAAAGAGGTTTGAAGTAAATATTTTTCAAAGTAATTCCCGAAGAATTCTCGCGAGGACTTCCTTGCTTACTTTTCATCCTCAATACCCTAAATGCATCGTGTGCGATATAGCTTTTCACCCGGAAAAGAGCGTATGTGTAAAGATAGTATAGCTAAAAAGACAGTACTGATCAATAATCATGTCAGTTTGGCATTAGCAGACATCAAACCTTACACTTACCGTTTGTAAATTCGCTATATGACAGGGGGGACACTACAAATTAATAAAACAGGTCTACAAGTAAAAAACTGCATTGGTATTTTATACATTTTCTTATAGATTTTAATGTCCTTAAACCGAAAAAATATTTTTAAAATCCCATCACATCAATTTTTTTACAATACTAATTTTTATTTTGTGTAAAATTCTGATTTAGTTAAAATTTTGTATTTTATTTTTTAACCTTCAAATATAATTAAAATTAAGATTTCTTACCTTAATTTTAATAGTATATCTATCTGGGAATAAAGAGAAAAAATAATGGACGTAAATAATTTAGTGAAAGGGGGGATAAAGAATTTCTGATGTTGGGCGGACGGTTGCATTATTATCGCATCTAAATAGGTTAAGTTAGGTGATAACCAATGGTGAGTATCATAGTAATCATATTACCAGTAAGATTGAACATGTTTCAGCATGTTCTCAGACGCAAACATGCAGTTGGATTAATCATGTTCTAACAGGCTGATTACCTAAGTCCATTTAAGTCCATTATCTTGCTGACCCTGTCTTGCCACCCTCAATTGACATCCAGCATTCAAACGCTACTGTGCTCTTGTTTTTATATATGTGTTATGCCTCATAGAGGTCAACAAATAAATATATGTGATTTTGTGAAGAAGGTTTATTTCGCTTACCTCCAATTAATACTTGGTGATCAAGACAAAGCATGGGCTCCTCATAAGGTGTGCAAAAGATGTGAGGAAGATCTGCGCTTGTGGTTTAAGGGTAAGAAAATTGCATTTCGTTTTGGCATTCCTATGATATGGTATGAACAGAAAAGTCACACAACCGAGTGCTATTTCTGTTCGGTAGACGTGAAAGGATTTAATACGAAAAATAAGAAGATAATATCTTACCATAACCTTGATTCAGCCATTCTTCCAGTGTCCCATAGCTCTGAAATACCAGTTCCGCACGCAGCTCCTAACTTAGATTACATCCTGAGTGATGCAGAGGACTCAGAGCTCTAGATTACCCAGAACGAATCTAGCTCAGATTTTTCAGTTGACGAGGGACCTCAACTTTTTTCTCAGATTGAGCTCAATGACCTAGTTAGAGACTTGGGTCTTTCAAAAGGTGGAGCCGAATTGCTAGGTTCAAGTCTAAAAAACAAAAACTTTTTATCATCTGGTACCTCATTTTCCTGGTACAGACATCGAGAGAGAGAATTTACTCAGTATTTCACTAAAGAGGGAAATCTGGTTTATTGTAATGATGTTCGTGAAATGATTTTAAGTAGAATATCATTCGTCAGAATGGAGCTTATTCATTGATTCATCTAAAACTAGCCTCAAAGCAGTCTTGCTCCATAATGGAAATGTATATGCATCTCTTCCAATGCGACACCCAATTCATATGAAAGAAAACTACAATGACTTAGCTACGATTCTTGAGAAAATCAAATATCAAGATCATCAATGGATGACATACGAGGCTAAGGGTGAAGAAAGAAGGTCTAGACCCCGACATACCTAGGTAGATGGTGTTAAGGAAAGCTTCGCAAAGAGAAACCTGCAGTGGAACAGAAGGAAAGAAAAATGGTAGAGGATCGGACCGTGTGGTCCGGGCTGTACAGAAGGAAACCTCACACTGAGCGGTAGAGAGGATGGATTGTGATAATGATAATACTAATAAGAATGAGATTTTAAAATACTAATAATAAAATACGTTCACTTCTCACACTCCCATATCGAATATTTTCCTGAAAACTTGGGTGCCTACAGTGAATAACAAGGTGGAAGATTTCACTAGGATGTACGTGATATCGAGAGACGTTACCAAGGAAGATGGGATGTCAGTATGTTAGCGGACTATTTTTGGATGATTTAGCGAGAAACCAAAGAAGGAAACACAAAACGAGCTCGGAGAAGTATCAAAAAAAAGAAGAAATGGTTTCACAAGGAAAAGGAGTAAACATAAAGTTGTGTATAAATTTAAATAAGAAAAATAATGGTTGATAGGTTTTGATAAATATGCTGTGTGTTTGTTGTAATAAATAGTTGATTATTCTCATTATTGTGTTCTTGTTTTGCAAAAAAACTATAAGTGATGGAGAGTAATATAAGTTATTTTTGAAATCAGCGTACTTTAAAACATGTAATTCAGCAACAATATCTCATGCAGCTGAAAATATTTTTGCAAACCTTTGTAATTACTAAGCAATAATTTATTTAACCTTGTTTCATTTTCAGCCCCGATTAGCTGTTCTGAGTAATTTATTAGTCCTTATTAGTTAGTAAATCTGGTGTTCGCTGATTGAAATCATCTTCTAATTTATATTAACAAAAATGAATACTTATGTATTCTTTCTTTAATATATGCTTCATTCGAGTGCCATACAATAGGGTAATGGAAACATAAAATATGAACATTATTTTTTGAGAAGACGGTCGTAAAAAAATAACATTCATTGTGAAAAGAAGTTTAAACCAATTTTGGTTTCAGTAAAGAGCATACTTATTTCCAATATGTATTGTTAATTTTATTTCCTTTTATTACACAAACACAAAACATTTAATTTAAATTCATAAAAGTTATAATAAAATTAATAAAATTATTAATAGCTAATTATTAAATGATTAATAAATTTATTTTTATTAGTTTTCAATTATTATTTAATATTTACTTATTACTTTTTATTTATATGCTTTTATTTTATTTTATTACTTTTATTATTTTATTTATTACTACTCTGTTACACACATTATATGTTCATATTAAGAAATGTGTAACATCATACAATTCCAAAAAATGCACTTTTTATATATGTATATAAATATATATATATAAATATATATATATATATATATATATATATATATATATATATATATATATATATTCACCTATATATATGAAGTATTATATACTATTAAAAAAAAAAATCTCTAATATATCAGTCGTTCAGGATTGGATGATGATAGCTCCAAAATTTCAAAAATTGGCTTTTTCGCTAGTTTATTTATGCAATTTTGCCCAACACGACACCTTTCTGCCTTTTACTAAACTCCCAAAAATGTGATACGTCATTTTTTTAATATTGAAGAGCAAAAGTTCAAAAGAGACATAAAATACATTTTAACACACCAGTGGAAAAAATCCACAATGTTTATTGTTCGGACACGTATTTTTATTTCCTGTGTTAGTTAAGAGACTTAATGCTCTTTTTTCTTAATTTTTCCACTAAGGTCTTAACGTTTTAATTCCGAGGTAATCCGCTTCTGATCCTAAACACCTTATGTATACACATATGATATGTGTGTGCTGAAACATGACATGAACCCTTTAATTGAAACGTGATCACCGACCCAATTACACCCTCAGAGAAGAAGTAACCTGATCCAAATGAAGAGAGAAAACAAATCTAGCGCTCTCCGCCGACCTTTTGTGTCCCGATTTATTATCTCTTCTCACGCAGGCTGTCTACTAATGAATAAAAATCGCGTTTCACAATTAGTGGGCGGTCAGTGAGGATGTCTTCTAATAAGAGATCAAACCATTAATTATCATCAAAATATAATCTAATCAGAAGATTACCTGATAGGGTTTTGTCAGGTATAAACAATCATCAATCACATATTTGGGCCATTAAAATAAAAATCCTTTTATTCCTGTTACAGTAACTAACTACTCTTTTATTGTGATTTATTTTTTAATTAAAAAATGTAATCCTGTCCTCAGTTTTTTTCAAAGGTTGGGAAAAAGGGAGCCACACAACAGCTAATTACCAAACGACAACTTGAATGGATTCTAGGATAATGAAAAATTTGGATGATGACGAAATCATAGGAGCGTCATTTAATGAACTGGAACATTCCTATATCTGGTCAGGGCTGCTGATGAAGTGGAAATGGTATTTAATCAGGCCAAAACTAAATACATACATCCGGGAGGACCGATGGAACTAACTGGGGGCCTTGATATCGAAAGAGTAAACTCCTTCACCTGCATGGGCTCCACCGTCACGAGCGACAATATTATTTCGATAGAGAAGAGAATGTTTAAGGCAAATAAATGTTTTTTTCGGGATAAACCGATACCTAAAAAAGCAAACTTTTTTCGTGGAATACGAAAATGGTTCTCTACATAACGCTCATTTGGCGTGTCCATCTATACAGTTCAGAAGCTTAGGTCATAAAGAAAGCAGAAGAAAAATCACTCCAAACTTTGGAAAAAAAGATTTTAGATATGGACCTATTAAAGAGGAGGAAACATGGGAAAAGCCCCCGGACGTGGTTAAATTAATAAATCATAGTAGGTTGCGCTGGGCTGGCCATGTGGGCTGAGTGACAAATGTCGAAGGGTCCAGAAGAATAATTGAAGATAATGTACAGGCCAAATGAAGAGTAGGGTGACCCATGTTGCGAAGGCTGGATGGGGTCATTGAGGACTCTAGGAACCTGCTAAATGTTCGGAACTGGATGGCCGCTGCACTGGGCAGAGAGGACTGGCGGATGCATATTAAGCAGGCCAAGGCGCATCGATGGGGTGTAGAGCCACGCAAGAAGAAGAAAAATGTGGCAGAGAATAAAAAAAAACAGTCCATGTTTCTAAAAGATACTCCTGATGAAGCCATCTGTTCACTTAAAAATAATAACGGTGGTGGAACATTACACTGACTTGCAGTGGAACATTTTTCTCCATTTTAATGAATCAGCGTTACCACGGGATCAAAAACTAATGGGGCGTAATCATTTGGGAAAACAAATGCTTTTCTTAGAAATCCTTCTGGAAAAAACATTTATTGAAGTTAGATTGCCCTTTTCAAATACTACCTCGTATATTCCATTGAGGAATGAAAATTCAAAAGTTATTCATTACTAAGCTGTTTAAAAATTGGAATTAGCCGTGGGGCAGTAACCAACGTGACTAATTATGACATTAGCCCAAACCAGATTTTCTCAATAAAAAAGATCTTAGAAATTGAAGCACAAGATCCCAACACTCTTGTTTTTATAATTGTCTAAATGTTATAAATGACAATATTAAAATTAAGGCTGTTTATGATAGTGGCTCCAATGTAACATTAATGAATTAACGAATTGCTGATTTAATGAAGTTGAATTTGATTAAACAAAGAGCGGCACTAAAAACCATCAGCCGACTTAATTTCTCCTCAGCCCGGGCCAGAATTAGACTCCATATTGAAAAATTTACTGATTACATTACAACGTATGTTGTCAAGAATAATAATTACTCCTATGATTTATTACTAGGTATAGATGCCATCATGAAATTTAAATTAATACAAGATGAGAATTTGAGAATTTTGCAACATACCAGTGACACTTAGGTCATAACATCAGAAGATCTCTCTAATAGTGATAGATATATAAATTTAACACAGTCAAAACTTGATCAGATTGAGACATCCAATTTTAACTTTCTTAAATTTGACGTTAATTTAAAACATGTTGAACAAGAAGAGCACAGACAAGAGATTTTACGTCTACTTGAAAAATACTAACACATATTTGCTAAAGACAAGTTCGACATAGCTAAAGTTCACTCACGAGAAGCGGAAATAAAACTACTTAGACATGAATTTGTTACCTCTCGCCCCTACAAATGTTCTATCCCGGATGACGAAGAAATACGAAGCCAAATAAAAGGTCTCTTGCAAGCTGGGATCATCGAAGAATCAGAGTCCCGTCACACTGGCCTACAAAAAAGTAGAGAAGAGGAAATCTCAACTCTGTATAGATTTCCGGAAGCTCAACAAATTAGTAGTTCCTGAATGTTTCCCATGTCCTACTATTCAAGATGTAATTGATTAAGTAGCTAATTGTGAGTTTTTCACCGATTTAGACATCAATTCCGCATTTTGGTGCATATCACTCCGTGAGCAAGATCGAGAAAAGACCTCTTTTGTTACGAAATATGGGAAATTTATGTTTAAAGTTCTTCCATTTGGCATTAAAAATGCTTCGGCTATATTCCAGAGCTACATAATATTGTCGAACATTATTAGAAGAAATAACATGGACGATTTCATTGATGATATTTTAATTTTTTCTCGGGACTGGGAAGATCATCTTCAGCATAGTAACAATTCTTTAGAAGTTATGAACACTGAAGGTTTCAAACTGAAACTAGAAAAAGGTTTGTTTGGTGGGAAGTCAGTAAAGTATCTAGGGCACAAGTTTTCGAAGAACAAAGTGTCATCGTCCCAAGATAATTTGATTTCGATTCAGAAACTCCAGAGGCCCTCAGACAACTCAGGTGTTCGGAGTATTTTAAGATCCAAAAACATTTATTTTAAGTACATAGAACACAGTGCTGTCAAACTGGAACCTCTGCGTCTTTTATTGAAGAAAAATGTTAAATTCGAGTGGTCAGATGAATGTGAACAAGTTTTCAATATGATCAAATACTTTTTATGTAGTTCCCCAATCCTGGCTATATATGACATTAAGTAGCCTGTCTTCATAGAGACTGATGCAAGCTTCAAATGTATCGGAGAAACCCTCAAGCAGCCACAAGAAGACGGCCTACTTCATCCTGTCCCTTACTACTCACGCAAGCTTTCAGAACGTGAGAAACGTTTAGATGTTATTCACTTATAATGCAAAGCCATCAAAGATGCGATTAAGTTCTGGCAATACTGCTTAATTGGACGTCACTTCACGGTTTGCTGTGATCACAAGCCCTTAGAAAACCAAAGGACAAAAGCCAGATCTGATGAAATTCTGGGAGATTTGATTCTTTATTTATCCCAGTTCAACTTTAATATTATCTATACACAAAGAAAATAAAACGTTCTGGCTGATCTACTCTCCAGAAATCCAGTCCTCGAATACTTCGAGATTGAAGATCCAATCCAGATCGCCAAAATAATAGACTTGTCAGCCATTAAATAAAATTAAATAGAATGTTCAGGCCGAAAATCTTTCAGAGCTGAGAGCTGCTGATCAGATAACATCAAAGCAGGGTATATTTTCTAAAAAATTAAGAAGAAATGAAGACTTTTTGTATCCCAAGCATTTGGAAAAGAAATTATTAAAATTATTCATCAACCTTATGGCCATATGGGTCCATCTCACATGAAAGCAAATATCAGACCCAATTACTATTTCAAGGGACTAGACAAAGCAATTAAAGACTTCTGTAGGAACTGCAAGATTTATGTTGAGAACAAAGTTCGTCGTGGATGTGCCATCGGCCTCCTCTCCCGTCTCTGCCCAGCCTAGATCATGTCGCTCGGCAGTGTCGGAGGTTTCGGAGGTAACCGCTCTTCCAAACGGTACATGCACATCCTCGTTGACCACTTCACAAGATATGCATGGATCTCAACAACAAAGGGTCAAACTGCTAAAGATTTCGTAAACTTACTGGAGCCCATAGTTAAACGAACTAATGTCTCAATTCTCCTGGCTGACCAATATACAGGCATAAACTCAACCGATTTCCTCAAGTATTTGAAGAGCGTTGGGACTCAGATCGTTTTCATATGCGTTGACAATCCCTAACATAAAGGATTAAACGAAATATTGAATCAAACTTTAGTTAATCGACTGCGATGGAAGATCAACGATGACACTAGAAGAGCCTGGTTTACCTTGGCAGAAGAATGTAGAAAGGAATACAATAATACCATCCATAGTACCACCCATTTTGAACCATCTTACCTATTGTTCGGCCATAAATCTCCTGTATCTCCACTTGATGGGAATACTCCATCCTCTCTAGAAGAAGACCGCAAAATAGCCTTCCAGAATTCAACGAGGAGCTTCAACATCAACAATAAACGGATTGATAAGAATAGAAAAGAACATACTTTAGGTTGGTGATTTGGTCTACGTCGAAAATGGAAATAAAGTGAATCGTAATAAGCTTGATCCAGTTCGGATCGGACCATTCCCAGTCGTCAGAAAGATTTCCTCGTCATTCTACGAAGTAGCCAGCGGTAAAAGGAAGAACATCTCAAACTCGTTCCGCCTCCGCAAGCCGCTTCCTTACTTCCCGCCGCCGCCTCAAAAAGCGATCTCAAGGGGTGAGATGTAAGGTTACTTGAGCATCCTCTAATCATCTGTTTATATTTTGTTTGTGTTTATCTGTGCTATTTATCTTTCAATCATGTGTGTTATTATTTGTCTTAAAAACCTTCTTGACTGGTTATGTACAAGTGTTAGCCATAACTTAGTGTTGAATTTACGTGTAATTTAATTCTTTACTTCTACTGAATAAATCACGTTTAAAAGATCTTAGAAATATAATTAATTAATATAAATATTTTTTTGAATTATTAAATTCAATAATTACTAAAGGGCACCCCCGTATGAAAAAGTTTGTCACAATATCTTAAAGCACCTCAGACATGGAAAATGGATTCACTATATCCTCTTTCTGAACACCCCTTCCAATATTCTTTTATTTCACCTGAATAAATGAGCATATTTATTATCACATTTCCTCCCACTAATGTTTTGCTAAATTATACTATAAGACCGGTGATTTTATCATATATCAATATAATTTTTATCATATAAATTATAATACCAATTCACTATGTGACCGGAGCTTATCACCAAAACGAGATTTCTCGTTCCCGGTCACCAACAAATGTCAAATAAAAACGAGAAATCTCGTTCCCAGGTGTCAATGTGTTAAAAAGAAACAAAACTATTAAAATAAGCTATTGCGGGATACGAACAAGGTCGGTACTTAAATTTGTTTTTATGGGTGTATCTCTATTTTTTTGGATATCCATTCAATTTTGGTTTCTAGAACAAGGTATTGTTACGGGCTACTGGGTGTAAAACGGACTAAACTATTACTTAATTCAAGAATCTAATATTTATTAACAAATTAACAAGAATACAATGAGATTATTTAAAACAGTTAAATTATTAAACTAATATCAATATACAATAATAATATTCTACTAAATGTTATCTAATTTCTAAGATAATATACAAATAATATAAGATATTGTTTATACTAAGTAACTAAACTATTTATATAAATTTGTACAAATACAATAGTATTACACTATAGTTTACAATTACAAATTAACACTTACAGTTCGCTAACTTAAGTCCACCGACCGTAAGACTCTCCAAATATGACAAACTGCCACACAGTTTATTACACTTATTACACGGCCACTAATTGTCACTGTTGCTCACTAAGCACTTATTACAGACTGATACTAATACTAACTAACTCACACACACTGCCACTAGTTAACGACTGCTACTCACTGGCTTATTACAGACTCGTCTTATTACTACTGCTTTATTACTGACTACTCTTATTACTACTCCCGCGGCCGAAAACGCTGTCCTTTTTATATAGGCAAGGTAGGTCGTGGTGGGGCATTACTCGGAACACGGACGAGGACCACCTAGACCGATCTAGAAGGTTCTACGCCATTCTATAATCCCTTCCGCTTAATCCCATTGTTTGCCTAATCCGCTCTAGGCAGATCAGAAGCCGGTCCTACTTCCCGCTCTGACCGTAACACTGCCCCCTCCTTAAAAGTGCTCTGCCCCAGAGCATAGTCCAGAGAAATCGGGCGGTCATGAGCTTCCCTCGATGGAGACGCATTTCCTTTCCAGGGGTTGAACGTGCACACCAATATGGCGACTCCAGAGTTGGCGAATATCTGTTCAAGCATGTTCCTGACAACCTTCCACTCCAGGCCGTCATATCCACAGCCCAACTTAGGGATCGCGAGCTTGGTGACACGCAGTCTCAGAAGCTTACTCCGCAGGTCGTCGAGGCTTCGCCGCAGTGCGTCATATGTGGGCTTCTGATCAGTAGCACACTTGGTGACTAAGTAGAACAGGTGTCGTCCTTCGTGCGTATGGTGGAGTGCTTTCCCGACGCTTGGTCCTTGGCGTTCCAGTTCCTCAGTTCCAGCAAACTTCTTCCTGAAGACCGTTGCAATCCCTCGGGAAGTCCTCAGATCTTCGGCGACACAATGGGCCAGAGAATAGTCCGCGGGTAACGAGAAGATATCTCTGTATACTGTCTGAGTTACTCCACGGGAACCTTGTACCTTAGGTTGTGCAACTGATACCTTACTGGTCTCCACGTTGTTGAGGTACCTGACTTGCTGGTCTTTTGTCGGGCCATGGTCTCCTTTGTATGGGGCCAGTCTATTAAAATGGACTACCCTGGGTTTTCCTTTTGGCTGCTTTCTGATCCTATAGATGACGTCGTTTATCCTATTGATGATCTCAAACGGGCCATCCCAGGAGTTCTGAAGTTTAGGTGAGTAGCCTCGCCTTCTTCGAGGATCGTGTAGCCAGACCAAATCTCCAGGTTGGAATCCACCTTTCTCTGCCCTGATGTCGTAACGCTCCTTCATTCTGTCACTGGCTCCCTGGATATTTACACGAACCTTCTCGTGTATGTTATCCATCCGCTTCCGTAGATTCGTGACGTACTCCTCTCCGGCAACTTCCTCATCAGGCTTGAACCCGAATTTCAGATCACAAGGCAAACGAAGTTCTCGGCCAAACACCACATTTGCGGGGGTCTGCCCCGTTGCTTCATGGACTGAACTGCGGTAGGCTAACAAGAACAAGTGAAGATACTGGTCCCAGTCTCGCTGATGGTCGGAGACCACTTTAGACAAATATCGACCCATCGTCCTGTTCATGCGCTCCACCATGCCATCCGATTGAGGGTGAAGAGGCGTCGTCCTGGTCTTCCGTATCCCCAGTGCTTCGCACATTCCGGAGAAGACTGCAGACTCAAAGTTTCTTCCCTGGTCAGCGTGAAGTTCCATGGGTACTCCAAACCGGCTGACGAGCTGCTTCACAAGTACGTCTGCAACCGTGACTGCCTCTTGATTCGGAAGGGCATACGCTTCCACCCACTTAGAAAAGTAGTCCATGGCCACGAGAATATATCGGTTGCCTTCGTCCGTCACAGGGAAAGGGCCAGCGATGTCAATCGCTATCCTCTCGAACGGTGCTCCCACGTTGTACTTCTTCATAGGGGCCCTCTTTCTTCTTGTTGGTCCGTTAGAGGCCGCACAAGTCGCACAACGCCTACACCAGTCCAAGACATCGTCCTTAAGGTTTGCCCAGTAAAAGCGTTCACGAACTTTTTCCAATGTACGGTGAACTCCAAGATGGCCGCCAGTTACACCATCATGTAGTTCCCTAAGCACTTCGGGCACTTTATTCCTTGGAACGATGAGCTGTAGCCTACGCTGATCTCCTTCCGCGTTCTCCAATGCCCGTTTCAGCAGCCCGTTGTCCACTAGAATGAGTTCCATTGGGCCCAGTACGTTTTTACATTCTTCGACATTGGAGCAACATCCTGCCAGGCCGGTCTTCCTCGCCCCGATATTTTCCATTCCTTTATTTGTTTCCAGTCCGGGTCCTCGTCTTGCGCCTTTGACACCTCTGCGTCCTGCCAACTGTCAATAACAACCGTTGTCCTCAATACTGTTGCCTGCTTCTCTTCTTGTCGGGAACAATGTCTGCATTCTTCATCTTCACATGGTCTTCTTGACAGCGCATCCGCATTCCTGTGGCTCGTTCCAGAACGATGAGCAGATTCAAAATCGTACTCTTGAAGGCGCTCGATCCACCTCGCCACTTGTCCCTCCGGTGACTTGAATCGCAGCAGCCACATTAGAGCCGCGTGGTCCGTTCTCAGCAGGAACCTTCTTCCGTATAGATATTTATGGAAGTGCTCGATGGATTTTACAACTGCCAGAAGCTCATTCCTTGTGACACAGTAGTTGCGCTCCGGAGCTGAGAGTGCCTTGCTGAAATATCCAATCACCCTTTCTTCTCCGTCTTGGAGCTGAGAGAGGACACTTCCAATGGCTATGTTGCTGGCATCTGTGTCAAGTATGAACTTGCCCTCGGGACGTGGATAGCTCAGAATAGGAGCACTACTCAATTTGCTCTTCAGCTCCTCGAAGGATGCCTGGCACTCGTGATCCCAATGAAAAGTCCTTTTCTCCTCGGTTAGCCTGGTAAGAGGTTTTGCGATGTTAGCAAATCCTTTCACGTACCTCCGGTAATAGGTGCAGAGCCCGAGAAAACTTCTCACCTGGTGCTTATCTCGAGGTACTGGCCAGTTGGTGATCGCTGCTATCTTCTCTGGGTCAACAGCAACTCCGTTATCTGACACAATATGCCCCAGGTAGTTGACTTGCCTTCGGAAGAGATTACACTTCTTCGGGTTCAACTTTAGGTTCGCTGCACGCAGTCGTTCGAAGACCTTCTCCAGATTCTTCAGATGGTGAGCGAAGGACTTTCCCAGCACAATAATGTCGTCTAGGTATACCAGGCATACCTCCCAAGAGAGACCTCTTAACACGTTTTCCATCAGCCTCTCGAATGTGGCAGGAGCATTGCAAAGCCCGAATGGCATTACTGTAAACTGCCAGAGCCCAGTACCAATTGAAAACGCCGTCTTCTCTTTATCCTCAGGTGCCAATCCAACCTGCCAATATCCACTGCGGAGATCCAAAGTAGAGAAGAGTTTACACCCCTCTAGGGTGTCCAGCGTATCGTCAATCCTGGGAAGCGGATAGCTGTCCTTCTTGGTGACATTGTTCAGAAGACGGTAGTCTACGCAGAACCTCGTTGTGCCGTCTTTCTTCTTCACCAATACAACAGGAGACATCCAGGGGCTACTCGAAGGCTCAATGACACTGTCAGCCGCCATCTCCTTTATAATCTCCTCGGCGTCCTCCCGTTTGGCTAACGGCAGCCTCCGCGGAACCTGTCGGATGGGCTTCGCATCCCCAGTGTTAATCCTGTGCTGGACGATATCCGTTCTGCCCCGTGGTCCTGGTCCGATCTCGAAGACGTCATGCCATCGGATAATCATATTCTTCACTTCCTCGCTCTGTTCGGGCGAAAGGTCGCGACATGATTCGTCCAAAAATCCTTTAAGTTCCTCTGGGAGTCCTCGAAGCTCGGTGGGATGACGTTGCAGCTGACGAACCACTGAGGTAGCGGTGGTACACTCCCCGACTGGTGTTCCTTTCTTCAGCGTTACCGGGAAGCTGTTCAGGTTCATTAGCCGAATTGGAGTGGTAGGTCCGATCTTGATGAGA
Source organism: Troilus luridus (assembly GCA_964056705.1). Classification (NCBI taxonomy): domain Eukaryota; kingdom Metazoa; phylum Arthropoda; class Insecta; order Hemiptera; family Pentatomidae; genus Troilus; species Troilus luridus. Next base: position 80,033,107 of record OZ057414.1, on the reverse strand, counting down.
GACCTAGCAACCAGTACGCCGCGTCCAACCTCTTGTTCTTCGTGCCTTCCAGGTTCGAGTAGTGCACATTGACCCGCGGGTAGATGCCCTTCGACCGTCCCATGCGTCACGATTTGGCTCCGTGCAGGTAAAGTGGTGTCTTCTGGTAGCAGCACTCGAGCGCAGAAGTCCTTTTCCTGCCGAAGTATGACTTCCTCGTCTCCCAGCGTCATCACACCTCTCGACATGTCCAGCTTGATCCCGTATGCGATCATGAAGTCCATGCCCAATATGACATCTTCATCGATCTCTGCCACGAGAGCGCGGTGCTTCAGATGTTGACCCCCGATGATGAAGGTGGCAACTGTCTCCCCGTAGACCTTGGCTGGCTGTCCCGTGGCAGTCCGCAATGCCCAAGTGGTCGGTATGATCTTCTCAGCTGGAAGTGTCTTCGAGTTCAAGATCGTCATGCTCGCTCCGGTATCCACTAGAAGACTTCGCAGCTGCCCGTTCATCTTCCCATCAACGTAGAAACTGTTCGTTCTGCTTCCTATTGACGCAACTCTGATGGTCTCCGTGGGGCCTTTGACGTTAAGGGTTGACAGTTGCCCCTTCCCATCAACCCTACTTAGTTTTCCTGTGGCTTTTCTTGCTTTTTCGATGGACACTTGCTTCTAGGGTGTCCAAGTTGGCCGCAGCTCCAACAGCGTATCTCCTTCTTACGGGTCCTGAGAGCATCCAAAACTTTCGTCACAATTTCCTCGACGCTGAGGACCGCATTTGACTCCGCTTCTGCTGCTCGTACTCGCGCATGGCCCCGTACAGACTGCCTAACAGCCTCGAATTCCATGGCCTGGGATAATGCGTCTCCCAAAGTTTTCGGCCTGGCGAGCTTCACTGCTTGCTGTGTCTCTGGGTCCCGAAGTCCATCCAGGAATTTGTCGACAGCCAAGCTTTCGTAGACATCGTCGGTGACCGATGGGTAGGCGTTCCTCACCAGCCGGGCAATATCCGCTTCAAATTCCTGCAAAGTCTCGTTGGTCTTCTGGACCCTGCTTCTCAGCTGTGAGCGATACAGCTGGTCCATGTGGCGGTGGCCGAAACGCATATCCAGTCTTCTGATCAGCTCCCCGTAGTTGGACCGCTCCGACATGGGTATTCCCTGCAGAACTCCCAAGGCGTCTCCACGCAAGGCCAGGCACAACGCTGAAGCTTGGGTCTCCTGTGACCACCCGTGGATCGAAGCCGCTGTCTCGAAGAGAGTCATGTAGTCCTCCCACGGCGTCTTTCCGTCGAATACTGGAATGGTGTTGTGAGCTGGTGGCGTCCCATTATTGGCGGGCAGAATGGTTTTATGAAGACTGACCTCGGGGGAACGGTCGGTGTCGTTCATCGGTGGGTTGCTCATACGTCCCTCTAGAGCTTCTACTCTTTGCCTAAGTTTGCTTTCAATTGAATTCAATTTTTCTCCTAACCTAGATTCTACATCAGCTACTTTATTATCTACATTGGCTAACTTATTCTCAACACTTTCCATTAACTTAGTCTCTAATGTACCTAATTTAGACTCTAGTTTATTTTCTACATTGCTTAACTCATTTTGTAAATTACCTAGCTTATTTTCTTCCTTGCTTAATTCATTACCTAGCTTATTTTCTACATTGCTTAAAGTTGCAGACAACTTGCTTAAATCGGTTTCAAACAGAGCGTCATCTGGATTCTCCCCTAACTCTACAAAAAATTGACGCAAGCGATGTTGCAGTACACTTTTATTTCCGGAAGAATCCAGATCACGTTCTTCTAATTCCCGTTTTAAATCCGCAACTTTTAAATCCATCAATTTAAGACTTTGAGAAGCCATTTTTCATACAGTAGCCCAATAATTACAAAATACAAGACAAAATAATAACAATTACACAAAATCCCACTTCTGACACCAATTTGTTACGGGCTACTGGGTGTAAAACGGACTAAACTATTACTTAATTCAAGAATCTAATATTTATTAACAAATTAACAAGAATACAATGAGATTATTTAAAACAGTTAAATTATTAAACTAATATCAATATACAATAATAATATTCTACTAAATGTTATCTAATTTCTAAGATAATATACAAATAATATAAGATATTGTTTATACTAAGTAACTAAACTATTTATATAAATTTGTACAAATACAATAGTATTACACTATAGTTTACAATTACAAATTAACACTTACAGTTCGCTAACTTAAGTCCACCGACCGTAAGACTCTCCAAATATGACAAACTGCCACACAGTTTATTACACTTATTACACGGCCACTAATTGTCACTGTTGCTCACTAAGCACTTATTACAGACTGATACTAATACTAACTAACTCACACACACTGCCACTAGTTAACGACTGCTACTCACTGGCTTATTACAGACTCGTCTTATTACTACTGCTTTATTACTGACTACTCTTATTACTACTCCCGCGGCCGAAAACGCTGTCCTTTTTATATAGGCAAGGTAGGTCGTGGTGGGGCATTACTCGGAACACGGACGAGGACCACCTAGACCGATCTAGAAGGTTCTACGCCATTCTATAATCCCTTCCGCTTAATCCCATTGTTTGCCTAATCCGCTCTAGGCAGATCAGAAGCCGGTCCTACTTCCCGCTCTGACCGTAACAGTATTTTAACACGGCAAGCACAATCACAAAAAACCAAGCCTCATTGCTAGGTCATTTCTATACAGGTTCGATCTGAATTCGAAGCGGCATCAGGCATAAGTGTTACCTTAAAGTAAGAAAAGCCGAATCGAGCTTATAATAAAGCTGGGCAGTGTTATCAATAAGTTATGTAATTGAATTGAACGTTTATAGACATTCGCAAATGAAATTTACACGCATAAATGTTTAAAAAAATGTATATTAATTTTTTTTTTAATTTGAAACATAAATAATTAAACGGAAATAAACCACTTTACCCTAAGGAATTGAACTAGAATGTAATTATTCAATGATAATAAAATGAGCGCGTTAATTTTTAAAAATAATATACTCTAAAATTTCATTTATTTTTAAATTGGTCCACTCAAGAATATATTCCTAAAGAACACACATTCTTCTGTATGTAGTATTGAATGTAGCTTATTTTCTAAATGTCTGTGTTGTATACAAATGTATATATATATATATATATATATATATATATATATATATATATATATATATATATTTATCTTCTGTTCGTCTGTATGTGACTGAAATCCTCCTAAGCGATTAGAACGATTTTGATGAAAGTCTTTGCGTATGTTCAAGTAGATTTTAGAATGGTTTGTGTGCTCAATTCGATCCGAAGTATAATGTTTTTCTAAATTAATTACGGTATGTTTGTTAATTGTTTGAAGCTCTACATTGGATCCGGCAGGCAGTGCTGTTTTTTTATATATACTTTCTTCAAAACGGGCCAAAACTGTTAAATAACACTGTTCTGCACGAAAATCCTCCTTCAAACCAAAACATGCTTTCTTACTGTTATCAGATGTGGTGAACACGAATTTGAAGTCAGATTTTGTCTATCACGCACAGTTTCCTGAGAAATTCTAGTTTTTTGTCCAAAAAGGTGAGTTTTTTGTGGATTTGACGAATTTTTTTTCGGCATTAAAACATAGTGAAAAAAATTCAAAAGCCCGATGATTTTGAGCGCAATGAAGTATATTTGAACGAAAAAAATTTGATGGGAATATTACTAGTGGTTAAAGAAATATGGCTAAAAGTGTTTTTTCAGTTTTTCAAGGATCTCACTTTTGAAGCAAAGTTAAATACTACTGAGAAAAAGGCTTTGATTGCTTTTCGAGAGGTATGTGCTAAGTTTTTGGGAAACAAAAAATCTAGAGACTACCGAAAAATAGTCCAAGAACTGCTTACTTCATATAAAACATTGGGATGCAAATGTCCTTAAAAACACATTTCCTGCATAGTCACCTAGACTTTTTCGCCCCAAATTTGGGTGCAGTTTTGGACGAACATGGAGAACGATTCCACCAAGACATATCCAGAATGGAAAAAAGATATTCTGACAAATGGAATGAGAAGATGCTGGCGGATTACTGCTGGACACTGCAGCGGGAGACAGAGGAGGAAGAGTACAAAAGAAAAAAAACTACTCATTGACGATGTGTGTATATTTTTTGAGTTGTGTCATATCTAGTATTATACCTGATAGCATGCAGGATTCAATTAATTATATTTTATTGTTGAAAAAGAAAAAAAATCTGTTCTAATAAAGACAATAATTTTCAAATACAATTTTTCATTTTTTCCAAGTTTCACCTCTTTTCTCTCAAAATCAGAGGGTGATAGAATTTTTCTGAGTTCGGATTCGGACTCAGCACACCTGAAAACATGAGAAACAGGCAAAATTGTTCAAGGGAGGGGAGAAAAGTTTTTTTTTGCAGAACAGTGTAATCAATATATATATATATATTTTTAATTTTCGGATTTAAAACGCTTGAACAAAACGTCTGCTAGTAAAAATATATAATACAAAAATGTACTACAGCCTTATTATTTATTAAAATATGTAGACAGAACAGGAAATGTATAGCAATGCTCGTAGATATGGAGAATATGTAAAAATTGAATTTGTTAGGCTAGCGTGGTGACTCGTTAGTGATGCTCCACTGGAATCTTGTTTAAGCCGGCGGATTTTATGCGGTCGGCAACTGTTCTAGTTTTTGTCCTTCTTGTAAATATTTCTTTGCCAAAGAATATCTAGCTAGATAGTTGATCATGTATTTGCTGAAGGAGTTTATTTTGGTCATTTAATTATGAACGTTTTTATCGTTCATCATTGAAATAAAAATTTAGACGTACTTTAAGAATTAGGCTGCTTAAACTCTGCAGTTAGTTTTTATCATTTGCGATCAATACCAAAAATTAATGTTAGATTTTCAATTAGCCCAGAAATTTCGTTAAATTAGGAATGTGGTTAAAAAACAAAATGTTTGTTTATTTATTTAACATCATTTTATGCTGGTATCGGACGGTCCTACAGTGGGAGTCCTAAATTTTTCCTCTCCAGGTATAATTAAGGCAGGGATCATAAACGTGTACCTGATACCTTAAAGGTTCGGGGCCCCCATTTTGAAGCCCCATTTGAAGGATGGCATAACCAAGGACTTTTTACTGCCTTTAAAAACTCCTAGAGCCACCTGCCGGGCTACGAACCCGCGATCTTGGTACACATAATGTGATTATTATTATGGCCTATTATTTTTTTAACATTATTCCTGTGGAATAAATAGTTAAAACTTCGCAACCTCTTAATCTATATCAGTTCGATTGTCAAAATGTTTATAGGAAGTAAGCTAATGACAGCATTTGCACAAAATACTGAGACTGGTAAGCTTGTTTGATTTTAATAGGTTTAGAATTATTTATAATATATCTAGGGGGAAGCTGATTGGGACTGTATATATTGTGCAGAGGTTTAATATTACTGTTACTTAGATAACAAATTTGAGAAATTTGAACCTTTTTTTTAAATTTAAATATTTTAAATAATTCTAACAGATACTTTTTTGAAGAATTGATTTTACTTGATGTTCGTTTAGTGCATTTCCCCCCTATTTATATAACTAATAATATAATTTATATAACCTTCTTTTTTTTAACTAAAAATAACTAAATGAGCTTTCATGTTTTTCTTATTACTTTAATACTATACTATTCATAATATACTTCAATTTTTTTGCATTTTATGATTTTATAGGAGTAGATCAAACACCTGGGCAGTGACTGAAATCTAGATTTATTAATTGTGCAGTAAAGTATTAATACTTCATTTATGCATTTACGAAATAAATAATTTCCCTTTAATTTATGAAGGCCTGAACAATTTTTATTTTTTATTGTTAATTATATAAGCTGCAAGTTATTTAAATTAGAAACAAATAAAAAATATTAAGAAAATAATATATATGTTAAGCATCTTGGGAATATAAAGTAGAAAGAATTTCCATAGCACAACTCTTCCGAAGGGGGCCGCTCCAATACTTTAGGTTCCGCCATACTTCAACACATATTTTATTCAGTTTTATTATTGCACTTAAGCTTAGTTACGACTGTACATTGAGTTGGAAAGCCAATTCCGTATGCCGAGAAAAGTTGTTTGCCATTAAGAAAACACCAGCTAATACCAAATAGGTGAGATGGCTTATAAAGCAGAATTACGTTCCCTCCAACGCTTCTGAAATCATGTTTATCACCCGTAAAACAAGTTATTACAGCTTCCTACGTTTTTACGAATGATTACTTAATCTGGCTAATATTATAAATTCAGACTTTCCTCATGTTAATAAATTAAATTTAAGCATAGAATAATGTTATTTCATAAAAATACCTGTACTGCAACCCATGAGGATCTTGTGTTCACTACATTGTAGGGTCTTTAATGTTTTAAGGACAACTGTTGTGGAGGATGGTGCTTTATCTAAGATCAACGATTTTCCTCCAACTATAGGTACCCTCTTTAAAGAGTATGGATTAACAATTAGAGTGTTTCCAGAACCCACAGGATCCATCCGTGGTGTTAAAATATTAAACAGTTCATCTAGTACAGCCGGATTTGAAATCACAGTAATTCACCGTTATACCAACTAACCTATCCCGTTCCCCTTAAATAACCGATGCTCCATTGAAATGAAAATCTGTTCTAATAACTCTTTCGTTGAATTTAAATTTAAAAATAACAGATATTTGAAGGAAACGTGATTTCCTTAAGGGAATTCGGTGTTTAATAATAGAACACAAATTTTTCGATAGATATTTGACAAGTTCTCCTCATGGCAATAGAAAGGGCAGATAATCAAAATTCGAAGAAGGGAGTAAAAGTCAGGGATTTCTACAAAACCTTAAGAATCAGTATTTCACTATATAAATACATATAAAATCATAAATATATCAACAGTTAACGTAGAGGCATCTAGTATTTTCAACTACGTCTCTGAATTGCATTTAGAAAATATAAGAGTAATTGAAAAAATACCCTTACCAGCCTCAAAGACTGAGAAAGAAAAAGAAGAAACTCTAAAGGAAAATAAGTCAATTTTTCGGTACTTCTTATAATTGTTGTTGGAGTACTACCAAATTCTTGGCGGTTGAAAGTTCAACCGTGTATATCTACATGTTCAAAAGTATTTTAATGCATATCCAGTTGTAAACTAATATATTTTTTTATCTGGCTACCTCTTCGATACTTCGAGACGCCTGGAAAAAAGTTGGGCTCGTGATTTCCTATGTTGTTGTTTTTTTAGTACAACGAGTGGGTAGTTTCTCTACCTTTATCTCTTGACATTATCAACCATTAATTGTTGTATTATTTAAAAATTAAGACTGCTCCTTAAAAGAGATTAATGTTCTATTCCTCGTTGAAGGCAGAACGCAAAGGAGTATTCTCATCGCGTGTGGGAGTAGTCGGTCTTTCAGTACCGAGTCCACTTATTTCCTCCTCTCCAAAAATACTTTCTTTTATTATTTTTCTTCCGCCAAACACTTTCCTTGAGCGTAGGGGATGCTAGTCTCTCCTCATTGACTGGAATCAGTTGTGGGCTGCTCCTCCTAATGTTTTCTAAAATCACTTTAAGTTAACTTAGCCCTTTGTGGACCCTTTTACTTGTTTGTATAATCCAGGTACTTGGCCGACTTTCAGGAGATTGAGTTAAGGCCTTTTCAGAGAGTCCAATAATGTTTTCCTTTAGCTCCCGCTTTGGGTTTTGTTTGGAGCTATTAGCACCATCATCAATTATATTGACAGCTTCCAACTTAAGTGGACTTTTTTTATTTACCGACCTTTCAAGAGTTGTTGTCATTAGTCCTACTTATTTGCCTTAGGAAAACAAATTGCCATTTATTATTTATTTGATTTTTTTTTTATACAAAAATTGTCGTTTCTTATTTGATACTATGGTCCTCTAACTATGGACTGAAATTTTGCATGCGCTTGTACTGGTGACGCAAAAATATTTACTGTTTTTCACGCATTAAACATCGCTCACGTTTTTAATTTATCTTAAAAAACATCTTCCGCCTACAATTACTAATCATCTCACATGACTTAAATACACCTTCTGGACATTCTTACACAATCCGCATTTATCTTCTTCCGCAATGTAAATAATGACAGCTACAAGAGAGTCTCCTGTGGTGTAATTCTTAGCGAAACGGCCTAGTATGCCCAAGATTGCGGGTTCGCACCATCCTTCGGACGTTTTTTATTAATTTGGGACTTCCACTACAGGATCGTCTGATTAGCCTTAGAAGAATAAAAATGACGTTGAATGAAAGCAAAATCATTTTTAAACCAGTAATTTTTCCTTATCCTATTCAATTAATAATTTGAATGATCATCGATATCAAAAAAGGAGATGATAACTAGTAATGCAGTGATGTGCTTGTTAAAGAACTATGTCATGACTATATCACACTGTAACTGTTACCATCGCTCGATAAGCAATATGGCATAAACGAAACAAACAAGCTTACGAAATCCACCTCTATTTATTGTGTAACTTAAATGTTTAAAAACCATGATTTGAGTACTCCTAGCAGGGAATTTCTCTACTTGTATTTATCTCATTCATTTTATTTACTTCTTCTATTAATATAATACAGTTGTAAATTAAAAAAAAAAATTCATTTTTTTTTTACATCACGAATGTATCACTGTAGTAATTTCCTACTTCTTACATAAATGATTACACTTATCTTTCAGATATACTATTTTATGATTCGATATTCAGAATTAAATAAAGGTTCCTGTTGCCTTCGAGGAATGGAGAAGACCCTATTTGGCGATTCCTTGGACAAGATGAGACAGATACGAGGAGGAGGGAGGAACGCTAAAAGTGGCTGCTATAATGAATGCGCATGTCGTCCTATTTCCAGGAGCGTCCTGAGAGTTCTAATCCGAATTGCTGATGTCTCCCGATCTCCTTCCGCAAATGTATGCTGTGTTTCGGGCGAGGCTTCCGATGGCTGCCTTGTCAATATACATGCTTAGGGGGAATGCTTCATCTCAGATAGTCGCTTTTTGGATCCCCATTGAAAGTGCTTACACGTTAACTCATTAATGGCTCGAAAGCCCCATGTAGAATGTTCGTATAATGAAATAATTAGATATTCTTTCTGAGATTGGTCCTAACAATAAACTGACCTTAACTCTTCAGATCGTTTGGTAAATTTAACTTTCTCTACTTCATCGCTAAATAGCAGTCTTTACTACACTAAGTTTAGCTTTAGCTTTGAATCAACTGCAATACTTTAAAGTAATGATGGGTCATACAGGGTTTAGCCTACTTACTTTTCGTACTTATTTAAAATACTTTAAAATAAATATGAAAAAAGAGTAGACTGACACCTTATGTTCCATCCTTCCAGTTCACAACATGAATAAATTTCGCAATATCAATATAAAAAAAAAGCCATTTACCTAAAATCCAAACGCACTTCATCTTGAACTATCCGAAAATGTAGGAGCTGAATTCTGGGACGCGGAGTAAGGCGTTAGTGCGCGACATATGGTGTGTATTTTTTCACTAACCAGAACTTAATAACACATAAACATATATATAATGTAAACATATTTTATTAATAGTACTTTATTTTACAACTACTTTTTAGGTACTACAGCCTTCGCCTCCAAGTGATTTTTCCACTATTCCTTATACTGTGTCATTTCCCTCCAATTATGCAAACCTATGTCTGCTGCGTCTCTGCCAGCTATGGGGCTGCGAACACGCTATCGTGGGCATAGTAGGTTAAGAATACAATGTGTTGTCTATTATGGATTATATATTGCAATATATATATATATTCATACATTCATACATACACACACATATACTTATTACATATTATCTTTTAACAATTTACTATTAAATCCTTGACAGTAGAATAGCTAAGAATGAAGACGGAGTATTTGTGTCTTCCCCACTTACCTCAATAGTCTAGTGTGTTGTTGATGAGGTTAAACTCTCCACAATGGTGCTCCGCCAAGTGCTGAATCAACTCAATATAGAGGGCGTAGAAAATGGATCGACACAATTGGTTTAAAGCTTCATTGTGTGACACTGCAGAGTTCTAAACAATCCTAATTTTTTATATAAACATCATACAGGAAATATATTTATTTAAAAGCTATTTACCTCTGGTTAGAGAAGTATTATAAGGAAGAAATAAAATAATTTAAAAAATACATAACAATAAACTGGAATTTACTGCCTGAGTATAACCGGTCTCTTGAACCGTTTTGAATAACATGTTCTATTTATGGCCATATACCATTGCTTACTTTTTAATCATCGCTTACTTTTTCTAATTTACGACATAACCATTTTAGATACAAATAATTAGAGTTAATCTAGACATTAGTAACCTCTACAATGACCCCTTCGTAAGGATATTATACATAAGCTCCTACAATTTCCTGTTTTTAGATCATATTTAAAATTTCGTCAGTTTCGGATGTTGACCAATACTTTTTATATTATTATATATTTTCCCTCTGTTTTATGTTTCTATTTGTTTTTCCCTCGCCTTGGTATTGTTCTCCATAAGGTAAGATTCCGTAGCTCCAAGATATGCGTCTTGTTTTTCTGGACAAAAGCTGAAATAAGATTCTGATGTAAGCCTTAGGGTATAGATTTTTTTTGTTATTTAGTTTTAGCTGAATATTCCTTTTAAGGCTTGCTAGACATCATTCATGACCAGAAATTTAATAGGTGCTATTAATACTACAGTATGCTATACTATAATAAGTTAATAGGCAATACCATTAATACTACACTATTACTAGCTTAAAATATAATTATGAATTAACCAAAAAATATGGTACACATTCGAATTGTACTCGAAGTAGTTGTGAGATTTAAAACTTATGTATTGCTTGCTTCAACTGCCCTGTCTCATCTTCTTGAATTATACAAATGTAATGTTCGGCAGTTTGAATAAGTTGCTGAACACAATTAGTTAACGTTAATGTTTACAAGTTAGTACTTTTTTCCCATATATTTTCCATTAACGCAAATCCCCTATCTTGATATAGCCTATTACATTATGAAAATGATATTCGCGTCCAATACTTGTTTAATCGTCTTCTAAGACAAATTGATAAATTTTCTAAAATGATTTTCACCTCGGTCTACCCCTCAGACTCATCAGAATATAACAACATAATATATGTTATCATTAGTATATATATGATTGGCAAGAGTGGTGTATAGACTGATAGACCGAATTCCTTAATGTCTTCTCAATTAACCCGCCTTGGATTGGACATAACGTTGGACCGGGATTAAAGCGCCGTTTTTGTGCCTCCAGACTAAGCACTCGAGGCCTCCCAGTTATGCGGGCTTGGCTTCCTCCCTCTAATGCAGGCTCCACCTCTACTGTCTCTCCAGATTTATTTGCTCCCGCTCATCAAACAAAAGGAGTAACTTTCCCTCGGCTTTTAAATGCTAAAAGAATTTTACAATAAAAATTCGTACTTGTTGAGTGAACCTATTATTATTTTGTTTTTCACATACAACTTTTTTTTAAAAGGAAGACATGAAAAAAAAATAGTCAAATAGCCTCCTCATACGAAACACTTGGTAATTCGGAAGTCCATCATCTATAATTCGTTTTCTGGTGAACTATCGTTGCACAGGGATGGATAATTTTCCGCTGTTTATTTTATATTAAGCCAAAATTTTCCTTATCATAACAATTTTGTTTGCAGCACAGTGTTGGTGTTATGTTACCTAGCATAATATTAACAAGAAAAGATCGGTTTGTTGCGTAGATGAAGATAATACCGCTTGTTTTTTATGGATTTTTTTCTGTTTTCTTCATTTTGACTCTAGGTGCTAAATCATAAAAACCTGGACACAATATAATAAACACTCATAGTATATAGAAATTGGATCCTAGTTATGTTTTAATATTTTTGATTTCGTAAAATATTATGTACAAGATAGATAGAAAGTTTCCAGACAAAAGGCTTGCCAATTTTTTTTTTTATTTGCACATTCTTTTCAAAACAAAGTTTGATCATGAATTCCTCCCGATTACTTTTTAATATAATATTTCACGAATATATATTATTTAATTTTGTTTTTCTATTTAAATTGAACTTTTCTAGCGACCATTTAAACGAAAGCATCTAAAAATATGAATTTGACAGTTTTAATTACTTTTCTTCAAGAAAACTATTCAAAAATAAATAAATTTAATTAGAAGCCATATTAAATGGTCGTTTTTATTGAATTAAATTCTATTTAATAAAATGAAACTAATTTCAACAACTTGACAAAATCAAACAAAGTACTTAATATGTAAATTTTAAGTCAATTAATTTGCCATCCCTCATCATTGAATGTTTGAAAAAATAGATTTTTATGTATAGATTAATTTTCAAGTAAAAATTCTAAAATCAAGATGATTTTTAGTAGAATCTGATTTATTAGAAAAATAAAATTAATAGGAGCCTAATAAAAATGATTAATTTTCATATCATGTTGATAAAATCATTATTACATTTAATATAATAAGAAAAATCAGAACCACTTGATTATGTGACCCTTAGTGTATTTTTCTCTCTCTGTTTCTTTTCTTTCTTAGTTTCACCTGTCTTTACAAATGATGCTATAAAACATGGACTTGAGGTTGAGGGCTAACGATTTAAGGCATTAGGCTTCTTCGCTTCCTTTATCCGTCTCATCACTAGTCGATATTTAGGCCTAAACTTTCTCAGCAAGGAGAAGAAAAGAAATCCAATGTAATGTTACATTGAACTCTGAATACAAGTCTTATGTAATATTAAAGATATGGATTATTAATCGTTTTCATATTTATGACTATAACATACGATAATCAATTATTGAATATTTTCTTTCGAATTATATTATTAATAAAGCTTAATTCTCAAGTGAATCCCCTCAAATATCACAAAAACTTTAAACAATATTTAGAGTACGTCATAAGATTGTTCTAATTTAACAATATGGAAAAATAAAACAAAACATACTTAGTCATTAACATTCATATGTCAATATCCACTTCTTATGAAATAACTTCTCAAATATTTATAAAATCTCAATTAACAAGGAATTATTGAAACCTGGTTCTTCGTGTTTAATAAATATTGAGTTATTTATTTCTATTGATTTTAAAAGGTTTTAAAATAGGCATTTTGAATCGGCCAACATCCAGCAAAGAAAAACTTCCAGTATGATCGAAGGGATGTAAATAAGTTATCGATTCGAGATGTAAATAAGGGAAGAGTAGGAGAGACATGGTATAAAAATGAAAAACCATCAAATTAAAAAATAAATAATCTTCTAATTAGAATTAAATTTATCATTTCTTCCCTTTTTTCTTTAATTTTTTCTAGTAATGCACATGGTTTACTTTTTGCTGAAGGCATAATAATTCAAAATGGGAGTGAAGTAGCTTGGCGATAGAGACTTTGATATAATCTGTTAGCAGATTGAGATGGATCCTATGAGATTTTGGACCCACCTCAGGTTCACCCAGCCTCTATAAAGAGGGTACCCAATAGAGGGGGAAATCTATCTGTTAATAGCGTGATCTAGGACAAATTACCTCCCTGTACAACTGTAGTCTAAGAAACAGTACAGTCTCTACCACGTACTGAACACAAGTCCCTTCGTTATAGTGGTACACGGTTTTTTAATCATAAATTCACGAGAAAAAAATTAAAATTCGGTATAATGTATAAATCTTATTAGAACTAGTTTTGTAGCGGGATAGCTTAGTGGTAGAAGAGTGAGTTGCTATGCCACGAATCACTGTTTCAAATCCGGGTTTGACAGATAATTTATTTAATCTATTAATATCCGTATATAGACTTGTTGGATCTACAGACCTTTCTTGGGCCTCACCCAGCCCCAAAAAGTGGGTACCCTTAATTGGGGTAAAAACCTGGTCGTTGTGCGTGATATCAGACAAGTTACCTCCATGTATCGTGAACTGAACCCAAAACCCTTCAAGGGTTGTAGGAGTACTGGGATGTTATTTTTATTTCTGTTCTAAACACATAACTATTTCGGTTTAAGACTGGCTTCATTTAACATTCTCCATCCATTGCTTGATATGGTGAAGAAAATTTATATTCAGTATAATATACACAAAACTTATTATAAGTAGATGTTGGAGTTTAAATACGCTATTGATAAAGCTTGAGAGAAGAAGCATCTGAAAGCGGCTGATAGTGCCCTTTAACCAATATACTCACAAACATAAAGAAGATCATTTTACTCCAAACATCAAGTGCCTGATTAATCGAAAGTGAGTTCTTATGGGTCCGAGTGGCCCGTGGTCTGTGGGCAGTCCTCCACCCTGATGGTTTTCTGCGGCCTTCGTGGCCTACGCCAAGCGCTTCAGTAGGAAATTCGAGGGGAATTGACAATAGGGAGTGCTCCTAATTCTGCCAATGTGTTGGTAAAAAGATATTTCGCTTTGTTTCATCTTCCTCCATTTGCAAGAATAAGCCATTCTAGACATCTGTTTTCGCTTCCCTAACAACCGATTAGTGAGCTAGTATTCTGATCCGACAGTAAAACATATTCGACATTACTATAAGTGTTTTAAACTTTAATATATGTAGCCGTTATTTGATTCAGATTTTTTTTGTAACATAAAAAATACTATTAAATGTCTATGATCTAATACCATTAAGATAGTTGATGTTTAGGAGATCAAAATAAAAATAACTTTTTCTGACATAAAATAGTAGATAAATCAAAAATTAAAACTAAAAATAATAGAGAAGAAATCACAAGTATAGAAAATTCATAAATAAACAACAGATTCATAAAAACGATATCCATGGTGTAGATATTAGTAATAGAATAAAAATTAATAAACTACATAAAACTAGACACATAGAACTTACTAAATACAGTAAAACATAAAAGAAGGATAACATTGGATTATTACCTCATTTTTCATTTATTTTCCTTTATCATCAAAAGAACGATAAATAAAAATAAATTATAAATATAAAATTGACGTATGTCAACAAGATCTCAATTGAATTAATGTTCAATGAACATTCTTCCCCGTGAATACATCGCAAAAATTACGAGAACAGGAGGATATAGGATCGGTGAAGAGAATGGATTTATCCAGCTTGGTTACGACCCCTGGTAGCTCAGTGGTTAGAGCACTGCACTACAGATGCGGACGACCAGGGTTGGTATCTCGGCATGGACAAATCTTTTCTCTATAATATAAAAATAATCACCACAAAAGAACAATAAATAAAAATAAATTATAAATATAGAACCGTTGATTAAAGTAGGTAAGGAAATAGGAATGTAAGTAAATTTGGATGATGAATATATACAAAGAGAGTTAAATATTCCCCTTCAAATGACCCTTCCTCCCAAAGCATTCCATCCTTCAGAAATATCGAACATTATTCACAGGCTACCTTCTCGCAAAGCTCCTGGACACGACCTCATCACGATTGACATCCTAAAACATCTTCCTAGAAAAGCCATTCTATTCCTTACCTACATATATAATGTTATACTCCGCACTACATATTTTCCTAACCTCTGGAAATTATCCGACGTGAAAATGATACCTAAACCTAAAAAGAAACCGGAATAACCCTTCTTCTTACCGCTCTATCTCACTTTTACCATCAATGGGTAAAATCCTAGAAAAGCTCATTCTGAAACGATTGTACCCCATCCTAAGTGCAAATCACATTATCCAATATCACCAGTTTGGATTCAGAACATCCCACTCCACTATTCAGCAATGCCATCGTGTGGTGGATGTTGTTTCCTCAGCTATGGAACGTGGATTGTTTTGTCCAGCGGTCTTCCTTGATGTCGAACAGGCTTTCGACCGAGTCTGGCACCCCGGGTTGCTTTTCAAACTCCGTAAATTCCTACCTCCTACATACTTTCTCATTATCCAATCCTATCTCTCCTACAGATCATTTACAGTAAATAATAATAATGTCTACTCACCCCTCTTTCCTCAATCTGCCGGCGTTCCTCAAGGCAGTATCCTCGGCCCAATTCTCTACACAGTTTATACAGCTGACATCCCAACTCATCCTAATACTATCCTTACCACGTATGCGGATGACACATGTCTATTATCTGTCAACACTGATCCAGTTATAGCATCCCGTACTCTTCAATCCCACATCAATGACCTTGAAAATTGGTGTCAAAACTGGAGGATTAAATTAAATTCTCACAAATCTCATCAAATCACCTTTACCCTCCGTCGTAAACCAGCGACTTCCTGCCCCCCTGTATCGTTTAATAACATCCCTCTAAGTCCTGTAGAACAGATCCGGTACTTAGGACTACACCTTGACAAACGCTTAACTTGAAATCCTCATACTAGACTAAAACGACAAGAAACACCAACGACAAGACCCATCTGGACTTACGGAATAGAGCTTTGGGGCTCCACTAAGCCATCGCATTCTTCTCGTATTCAATCTTTACAATCCAAAATCCTTCGGAAAATCCTTAATGCTCCTTACTTTGTTACGAACAAAGTAATCCATAGTGACCTTAACGTCCCGTTTAATGCTGATTTGGACCGAATCCTATATCAATCTTTTCATGACAAACTTCATTTCCACTCAAACCCACTAGGTTCAAACCTCACAACCTCTTCCATCACTGATAATCCTCCGAGACGTCTGAAAAGAAGATGGCCTCGTGACCTTCTAAGCTGAACTTTTTATTTGAGTACTACCACTGGGTAGTTTCTCAACTTGTCTTTTCATGTCAATGTATTCACTCATTTTATTTACTTGATGTATTTTGTATACAGTTGTAAATTTCTATAAATAAATTTAAAAAAAAAATTTGGATAAGACTAAGTATATGGTTAGTAGCAGAAAAAGGGGAGATTTTGGGGATATTTTTTTGGAAGGGAATATGTTTGAATATGTTGGAAAGTTTTAGTACTTGGGATCTATGGTAAATAGAAAAAACGAAATCTAAAAATGACTCCCATCCTTCAAACTCTTCTTTGAGGATGTGAAACGTGGCCTATAACTCTGAAATATGTATAACGTCTTAAAGTTTTTAAAAATAATGTATTGCGTAGAATATTCGAACCAAAAAATTATGAGACCACTGGATAATTTAGGAGATTACACAACGCCGAATTGGGGAGCAAGCGACCCGTTAATATTATTTAAGTGATAGACACGGTTTAGTAAAGCTGTTGGGCTTAGTGAAACGAATTCATAAAAAATATCGTTACGGGCTAATGGGTGTAAAATGGACTAAAATATTACTTAATTCAATAATCTAATATTTATTAACAAATTAAAAAGAATACAATGAGATTATTAAATTATTAAACTAATATCAATTTACAATAACAATATTCTACTAAATGTTATCTAATTTCTAAAATAATATACAAACAATATAAGATATTGGTAATACTAAATAACTAAACTATTTATATATAAATTTGTACAAATACAATAATATTACACTATAGTTTACAATTACAAATTAACACTTACAGTTCGCTAACTAAAGTCCACCGACCGTAAGACTCTCCAAATATGACAAACTGCCTCACAGTTTATTACACTTATTACACGGCCACTAATTGTCACTGTTGCTCACTAAGCACTTATTACAGGCTGATACTCACTCACAGTAACTCACACGCACTGCCACTAGTTAACGACTGCTTATTACTTCACTGTTTATTACTGACTGGGCCGGCCGAACAGCTGGCCTTTTTATATAGGCAAGGTAGGTCGGGGTGGGGCATTTCTCGGAACAAGACCGAGAACCGCCTAGCCCGATCCAGTAGACTCTACGCCATTCTATAATCCCTTCCGCTTAATCCCATTGTTTGCCTAATCCTCTCAGCCGGTCCTCCTTCCCGCTCTGACCGTAATAATATATATGCGCTCTATATTAAAGGTCAGATGGGTAGACTGAGTCATAGGTGGGAGGATAGCGTTAAGAGTGATCTGGTGGATTTGGGTTTGGGTAGTGGTCGGTAGATGGGAGTTTGTAAGCAGAGATTGGTGGTATCTACACTGAGCATTCATGTTCTTCAAGCCATATCATATGAAAAGCTTTGAACACAGCATCATACCGAATCGATACAATAGTAAACCGATTACAACAATCTTTTAAAAAAATCCATAAATTCTGTCAAAAGTGGAAACTAAAAATCAATCCAATAAAATCGGGTGCCAATATCTTCCCAAAACGCGGACCTATCATAAAGCAGCACATCATCTTAAATTCCGAACACATCCCCTGGTCTCAATCCGTTACATACCTCAGTATAATTCTAGATAAGTCCTTAACATTCACAGAGCACATCAACAGGAAAACCGAAAAAGGGAAAAAAAACATCTAAAAAATGTTTCCTATTTTTAAAAAAATCTAGGCTAAGCCCTAAAAACAAACTTATCCTTTACAAAACAGTAATCCGCTCATTGATAACATATGCATCACCTGTCTGGAGTTCAACCTGCGCCACAAATTATAGGAAGTTTGAAAGGGTACAAAACCTATGGCTGAGGATTATTAATAATTATCCCCGCTACACGAAAATATCGACTATGCTCAGAGATCTTGAAATTCCCACTATAAAACAATATGTTTCAGCCCAAACAAAAGCATACTTCGAAAAAACTCCAGCTTCCGAAAACCGATAAATCCGAGAAATCGGTAACTATGATAAACATTCGCTACGACGCTACACGCACAAAAGAACAAAACATATACTTCTTTCTTAACAAATCACTATTTGGAGGTATTGTAATCTAGTTATCTGTATTTATTTTATAGTTATTTTTAATTGTTTATTTATTTTCTACTTAATTATTATAATATTTATTTACTTTATTATTATTTTTATTTATTTATTTATTATTATTATTTATTTTTTAAGCGGGTTTTTCTACATTTTTCCTGTTATTGTAAAACTTATTTATAAAAGATAACTTTAATTAATTAAAATCACTGTTCTTTAAACATGTATAGGAAGTCTGGGACATGCATTTACACTTATGCTGCTTGTGTATGTAAAATTGGAAATATATTTTTTGTTTTTGTTTTTTTTAAGAAAAGTAGCTTGAAAATAATTAATCGACAGACCATTAACAAACGGCTCTAATTATTTACTCACTTTTTCTAGATATCATGATTTCTAACTAACTAAAGATTACTATAAACTTAAAAAAAGGTTACACTATAAGGTCATAAGTAAGATGATTTTATCTATTCTTCTCCATCTGTTGACAGTATTCCTTTGGAAAACACCTGTACCGACCTATCAAGCCCCATCACTTCTCTCATCTATCACTTCGTTCAATTTATTTCCTGAGTCACAAGCCGCAGTCACAAACTAGATCTCGTCCCTTTATCTGACCTTTTTACTTAGCCCTAGGAGACTAACGCATTCCTTTTCTTGACAGCGCCCCTGGAATTTCCTTTCTCCGAATTCCGCCATTTTTTTTCCCAGTGCTCATTCAAAATCCGCTTTTCCACATTCTTCACAACAATCCGGACCGACCAGCATACCTTTACAATTTTCTATAGTGGAATTCGTATTCAGATTTAATTATATGGTTATGTTGTTTGATTACATCTTTAAATAACACAAATCTCAACAAAAAAGCATAGTAAAATATATTTTTTTAATTTTTATGGAATGGTTCTAATAATAGGGTAAAATGATCATGGTTGTAGTCATAGAATTTCACAAAATAATCATGACTTATTTTATTGTGTCATGGAAGTCCAACTGCAACTGAAATCACTTCACCTCATCCCTGAAGATGGCCTAAATCTTAGGTCAAAACGTAGGCGCATTAACATAAGCCATTCTTATTTTGTGTAATTCATTGACTTCCATTTTGCACTATTCTTAAAATACTTTTTGGTTTAGTAATGATTGTGGTTTTTATTATAATTGTTGTTTATGATTATGTGTATACTTCGTTATTTTATACGTTCTAAATTTATCTTATACATATTAAGAATATCCGAACACCCTTTTAACTTTATGAAAAAATAATATGCACTCCACCTGACAGGTAGCCTATAAATTTGCCTCCAGGCCAAAAAAGGTTTGGGAGCCCTGCCCTAAGAGATAGTGAACAAGGAAAATGGATGAGCTGGAACAAGAAGTATCCAAATAGTGCTCCAAGGGCTCGAGAAGGAATTGGATTTTTTTTCCGAATGTCAGGTAGACATTTGACCTTTATTTACACCCTCCTTCCAAAGACCAAATGTACCTTCATTTATCAGGCTTGAAATAATTCTGTAGGTTTTTATATTGAGCAAAAACTCTCCTTTACTCGTGATTACCATGATAATTTTCCACACTCCATTAAGGCAATTTTATTTAGTCTTTTTGTGGCCGAAGATGGACCTATGGGGTCTAGGACCCTCCTGGGGCTTATCCAGCTTCTATAAAGTTGATTCCCGAAAAAAGGGGGAAAATCCTGAGGTTGAGCGTGATCTAGGATAAATGCCCTGCACAACAGTTGTCCAAGAAACAGTACAGTCTCCTAGACCCTTCATGGGTTGTAGTGGTACAGATTAATTACAATTTATTATTTCATCAATTGGTACCTTATTGTTAAGGACGGATAATTTGGTGATCTTATGAAAGCTGTTTTGTTTATTTGTTCTAATCATAGAAATGAATTCATATTTTTTTTTTTTAAGAAAGAACATTTTTCATTTCATTTTTTTCCATCTCTATTTTCGAAATATCATTATATTATTATCATTATTTAAACTTTATATCCTTTGTTTAGAATATTTTAATTTAGAAGGTAATTAAATAAATAAAATAAAAGAACCTTCTATATCAAGGCAAATATTGTTGGTTTGAGTATATTGAAGTGTACATTTTAAGAAACAGGAGCTCACAGTTGTATTAGGATTTGAAGTGGTACTATGTCGCTACCCATCTGCAGATTTTATTAGTTAAAATTACTTCATCGATTCGACCACTTTGAATTGACCAAGTCTATTGCCTCATCATCCTACCTCCTCCCGCAGACGAGAATCTACATTGACATACAGATAAGGAATTTGTTTTGTTCACATTTCTAACAGCAAACCTGATAAATTTTTATTTATTTTGTAATCGATAAAAATTTATTTTATTTTTAATAAAAAAAGATTAGATATATTTATCATAAGTTTAAAATATAAATTTGATCTTTAGTTATTAGTTCGTAGTGTTCTTATTTATTATTATTATAATAACTTATACTTACTTAAACAAAGTTATATTTTAATCTTATTATAATTAAATCAATTTTTATTAAAAATAAAATAAAAGTTTATCGATTGCAAAATAAATAAATGTTTATCAGTATCAATATGATTGGTTTTATTTTCAATATATTACATTTAGTTTTCTGCATCAGTACCAATCCTTTATATAACTTTATTACAGTTTTAAGTCTAAAAATTCTCCAAGTCACATTCATTTTAAAATTTATTTAAATAAAAACTCTAGGGGATCATATCTCCTCCTTGGTCAAGATAATATTACATTAAGGTTTTAATGTAATATTATCTTGACCCTGGATGATAACTGATCCCCTAGAGTTATAATTTAAATAAATTTTAAAAAAATTTAATTTAAAAAGATTTGATTTATTTATCATAAGTATCAATTTTTTTCTTTAGTTATTAGTTCGTTGTTTTCTTATAAGTTATTATTATTTAGCTCGTTAAAAAAACATTAAAATTATTTACAGATCAATATTTTATTTTCAATTTTCGGAGCCCATATCGGAAAGATTATTTAGCAGAAGCACAAAGAGTTATGTATTATATATTTTTTTAAACTATTAGCATTTATAACCTAGCCCTCTAGAAGTTTATTCTATTAAAACATTGTGTAACCGCCTAGTATTTCTGAGCAGCCTCTCTTGGTATTAATGAATAAGGGAAAGAAAGCAAAGGACTAAAGGACCTTTAAAGATGCCCTTTCATCTATCCGTCCCCTTCTTGTAATGTAATTCCATTTACCATTGAGGATATTTCCGTTTTTAGACAAAGGCAGTAACCTCAGGTAACCCAGTAACAGTCATTTCGTAGAAGAAGCTAACATGTTCAACTTTAAGAGGAAACAAGGACTAATCAATGGAGTGCCTTTGTTAGTTGCCCTACAAAGGCTTTCTTTTATTCCCTTTCGAAACAACAAAAGGGTTCAATGAACGTTTTAATTCATCTTCTTATTCCCTTAAAGAATATTCATTATCATAGAATGGAAATTGATTAAAAACTTCGAAAATATATTTTAAAGACAGTGAATATTTATATCCCGTGTTATCCTATTGCATGTACTGAAGACTCTTGAGAATATTTGTATCCCATGCAATCCTCTGGTGCAATCCTACTGTAGACTTACTAGTCATATTTTTCTGGTTGTTGCCCGCTTAAACTTTAACCTCTGTCGAAGAAAATTATCGGTAACGGCATAATTGGAGCAAGCACGTAAAGCAGATACCTTCAGAAGTATTTGTATTAGATTTAAATATCATGTAAATAACATTTATAAAATTTAATGGTATGTAAAATAAAAGTGTTTTAAACTATCGATGAACCATTTTAGCTTTTCGTTGGAATTAAGTTTATTAATGGTATGTTAACATTGGGCTAGGGCACGTGTGTAGAATTGGGCAAATGGTTTTAGAAATTTATACTATTTTTACTTAATGCTATTGCTATGTTTTTTTTCTTTCTAATTGTTGGTTCCATTGTCTAAGTTCATCATTTGCATGAAAAAATGGAAAGAAGTTTTGCCTGAGTTTCCTCGATATATAAAATGAAACCATATTTACTTACATCCTCCATTTGTAAAATTCTGTCATCTTTTTCCCATAGTGTTACATTTATGAGATGTTCCCTACTTAGTGGATCCGAGAATACGTTAGCAGCTCTGTAACTAATTTAACTCATCAAGTTTGATCTTCAGCGTGAGCTAAGGAGTAATTGGTCAAATTGGTTAAACGCCGTAAAGATCTCTCAAAGTAACCTCAGTGATACGCCATGTTTATTTCAATAACACCCATTTTCTGTCCAATACCGAGTCTGTAGACCTATTTATTCCCAATCGTTGCATTAAAATCACCTTTATCACCATAATATCACTTATTCCACTGTCATATGTGAATAATAGTGGTAGCGTGTCAGCCCGTACTGATTTGCTATGCTAAAAGGTTTCGGGTTCAAATCTGGCAGTGACAAATAAATTATTTAATCTATTAGCAGCCACAGATGGATGTGGTTCAAATAGATCCAGCAGGGGCTCACCCAGCATCTGTAAAGTGGGTAGCCTTAATTAAAGGAAGAACCTAGCGGTTGCTCGTGATCTAGGACAAATCATACCTCTGCGTGACAAATGGTTGTGATTGTCTTTCGGAGGCATCGTAACCCCTTTCTTGGGAGTAGTTGGATCTTTCTTTATTTACCTCGATGGTTGCCTAGTTTTGGGAATGGTAATAAGAATCTGGCTGTTAAATGGGTCGTCTTAGCTCAGTATTAGCTGAACCGAAGAACTAGTATTTATTGAGCTAATTAAATACAGCATTATGTCCTTCTGGTCGGTACGAAGTGGAAATATTTCAAAATTAAATCTTCATAGCGGTCTGATAATTCCCTTGTCTTTTACCATCGGTTTTTCTGTTGAGGTCTCGTGAAAAATTGTTTTTTCAGGGTAGTCTACTTTAACCCTTAGGCTTTCAATTAGGTCGAAGAGGCTGCCTCCGTTAACCCTCTTGATCGGCTGCCATGCTGTCTGGGTTCGGTTTACCTCATCATTACTAAAGCCAATGAGTTTCCACTTCGATCATTGGAAGCTACCAGAGAAACCTTCGCTTAATCACCACAGCAATGACTGGACATCTTGTGCAGAGAAGGGGAAGCTGCCATAAAATATGTTATTATAAATGAAAATTAATCAAAACGAGTTCTGAACAGCATTAATCAAGGCTAATTTGTTTGATATATTACTCAATATTAATGGATCGCAATAATGGAGATTTGGGAGCTGAGGAAACTGAAAATAAATCTCCACTATCTGTATTAAATACACTAAATTGCTATTTTTGTATGAACTAACGTCCGTGATTTAGATGAAATAACTACATAGCTTAATTTACTAAGATGCCCTACTATGGAAAAGATTGCAGGTTCGCAGCCCGGCCGGTGGCCTTAAGATTTTATAAAAAAGAAGTTAAAAATACTTGGTTATGTCGTCTTTCGGAATGGACATAAAATGAGGATCCCGAGCCTGTGCGATGCCAGGCAGTCGTTAAAGATCCCTATCCTAATTAAACCTGGATAGGCAAAATTTAGGATTCCCCTTTAGCATCGTCCGATTTGCCATAGCACCATAAAGTGGCGTTAAATGAATAAATAACCAAGGGACATAATCATGTTTACTATCATCATGTCATATATTTTTTGTAACTACTTCAACCCTTTAATTTTCAAATTTAGATACATTGATGTAAATTCAAAGATTTTATTAGAATTTCAAAGCAATCCTCGAATATGCCTTGAAAAGTTTTGTTGAAAACGTTTCAGTAAAAATTGAACAAATTTTATAAATATTCAAAAGATCAATGTTTATTGTTTAACATAAAAAATTAATGCAGTTAAATATTTACTATAGAAATAATTTCTAGAAACGTTGGAACCGTTATGAATATCCATTATAAAAGGCGTGTCATCTTAATGGTCAAAAATGTTTATTAATATTTTCACTATGGCGGTTGTAAGTTTGATAAAACATGAAATTTCACTCAGGCTATAAACTAGCGGACATTACCAGACAATCTTATTAGGTGCTTAATGTAATACAATTTTACTGCCTAAGTTTTTCTGTTTGATTTTTATGGAAAAATATTTTATGTGTTAAAAGGAATATGACACCAAACTAACATTACTTAACTACATTCATTACATTAAACTAATGAGTGTTAAAAGGAATGTGATCAATGAAAATGTTAACCAAATTTCAAATAAAATTTAAAACAAAAAATTAAAATTATCCCAGCAGCCTTATTCGTGAATATTTCTGGTTTAATTTGATCTAAAATAAAATACGCTTATGGTAAGGATAACTAAAACGCTTTTGTTACCGCTTCTAATTGGTTATGTTTAGAACACAATATATTGTTATCAACAGATGGTAGACTGTTTGTTGTTTTCGCGTTCGCGCCAAAATCGCTCAAGCAAGACGTCGCATTATAAACCTACGTCCTACATAGGTGATTCAAAGCCAATGCGATTGGGAAGCGAGGCGATACGGTTTTACGCGAATTTAATGCGATGCGATGCGACGCGACGGCTATGTCGTTTTGACGTTGCGCGGTAAAAAAAGTTCCTCTGAGCGTTACTGTTTTACACAATTTCACTCCCCAAATTTTTTTCATATCACGGGCCTTACATCGTTTCTTAAGGAGTATTTTAATCTAAGTGTCGTGATTTATCGTAGATCATGCTCAATCGCCATGTTTTTCCCAAAAACCCTCTTTATAGAGCCTCAGGAGGTTCTGTAGATCCCACAGAATCCATCAGTAGCTCTTGACAGATTAATTAATTTCTCTCTGCTACAGCCGGATTTGTACCTGATACCTTCAACTTAGCAACTCAACACATAGAGCTACATTACCCCTCCGAAAAAATTGTCATAGGTTTATTTTTCTGCACGTTTATACATTATACCCACTTGTTCAATAACGATTTCAGACAAATGGAGTGTGTTTTAAAGTTTTGGTTGTTAATTTCGAATGTCAATTGATCTGCTGCTTGTTCAGTTTTTTTGCGTGTAAAATAAGAAAAAATCTAAGCTACAGACAGCGTCATCGATTTCAATTAAATCTTTTTTGGCAAAGTCAATGCAATGAAGAAACGGGAAAAAATATTTTACACAATTTCCACATTTGTTTAATATTATAGCTCTGCCTGTATTTAAAAGTTTCCAAATACCATTGGAATTTGAATTTTCAAAACGTTTTAACATCAAATGGTTTTAATTTAATTTATACCCGATTTATGTTTAGTCAGTGGATTAGATGGTGATGTTTGTTGGTATTTATTTGTTTGTTTTTTTAAGGAGAGGAATATAATATTAACATTTTATTCCACATTGTTAAGCCGCACAGCCGACATGACATATTGACAGGCATGTTGTCAACATGATGTGAAAAATCTTTCCGTTCTTGTTACTTGTAATTTAATGTTGTTATATTCGAGTATGCACCTATTTAAAATGAAAATGGTTTATTTTCTTATTTGGATATTTATTATTTTTGATAATAACATTTAGTACCTATTTTACTGCACAAGCTGCATTATAAGAGAGGAATACAGATAGGGATTGTAAATGTTTGCCTTGATACATTTTAATTATCCATTGCATTATTTTTATTCATAGTGGATAGAAAGAATTGTTTTAATTAGTATTAGTTTTAGATACTAAAATTATATCTTATGGAAAATCAGTGGCGATAGTAAATATATAATTTTGAATTTTCGGATTTATTCTTTATTTACATTCTTAAGAATTGAAGATGCCTTCCCTGTCCGTTGACTGTCCCTTTTACAGAATAAGAACTTTTTTAGATCCAGCCTTATTCACACTATTTTAAATACCAGGTGAACTGGCATTTAAAATTTCAGCTTCAAATGCCTATTCGTTTTTACTATACATAGATTACTATGTGAGGGATTGTGGGGCATCTTTGATTTATGAACTAAGGGGAACCCTCTTTCTGCCCAAAGGCGGAACAATCCCCATTTTACAAATTATTTGTGTTCTTTATCAGTTAAGCTCCTGTTTTTACGGTCTATTTTTATTTTACCAACTTATATATAAAATAAAATATTATATGGCAATCTTTTTATATAAAAGAGAGAAATTTTAAAGTGGATATTATCATTATTTATATTTATTTATAAGGGACATTTCATTGTACAAACAGTAGAAACTGTTACCCAGAAGTGCAGTCCACTACCTGTTTATTCCTGGAGATAGTTCGTGTATTCGCTCATTGGGTGCAACACAATCGTGTCTTGGCGGTTTAGCCGAAGAAACGTGTGTTTTCAAACCTTTATTTTGTTTTAACTATCTTTAAGTTAATAATAATAATAATAATAATAACCTTTATTTGTTCATAAACTATAATAACCATATACAAAACATTCTATTTTTTTCCTATACCTAAAAAAAATAAAACCTGTACCACTACAACCCATGAAGGGTCTGGGGTTCACAGTACATGGTAGAGACTGTACTGTTTCATGGACAACGGTTCTGCAAGGAGGTGACTTGTCCTAGGTCACGCTCGACCGCCAGATTTTCCCCCCTTATTTTGGGTACCCTATTTTTATAATATTTTATAGAGGCTGGGTGGGCCCCAGGAGGGTCCTAGATCCTATATGATCCATCTCCCGCTGCAAACAGACTAAATAAAAATCATGGCCTGCAGCGGGAATTGAACCAGGATTTCCGGCATGGTAACTCAGTACTCTACCACTGACCCACTCCTCTCCCTTTTCCTATACCTATTCACGTATAAACAAAATCAACCTTTGTCTTTAAGTTATTCAGCTAATAAAATAAAATAAAATGTACTGCTGCGGGAAAGACTTTTATTTAGTCTGTTTGCAGCCGGAGATGGATCATATGGGATCTAGGACCCTCCTGGGGCTCACCCAGCCTCTGTAAAATGTTATAAAAATAGGGAACCCGAAATAAGGGAGAGGGGATCTGGCGGTTGAGCGTGACCTAGGACAAGTCACCTCCTTGCAGAACCGTTGTCCATGAAACAATACAGTCTCTACCATGTATTGAACCCCAGATCCGTTCACGGGTTGTAGTGGTACATGTTTTTAAATATACAGGGAAATAAAAATATTCAGAAAATAAAAATAGAGAGTTGACATTGATTCGTAATGAATCCTTTATCAAACCTAGGAAACCAAATAAATAGGTAACTAGATATAATTTTGATTATGATAAAACCTTGCATCTGAAATTATTCAAAAAATGGAAGTTTTTAAGGATCCAATAAACTTAGACCTAGTGTCATAACTAACTATTGTTCCGAGAGAATAATAATTATCTCACAAAATGTATGACATGTTATTGTTTTAAATGTCACAAATTTCGGATTCCATGCACTTAAAACTCACCTATTTACTTTTTTTCGTATTGACCATTTCGCATCACTAACAACTTTATTTTTCACCTATTTACTTTAGCATAATTAATTTAAATATTTATGTTATTTTACTATTAGAATTTAATGAATATTTATAAATTTATATTATAGGTTGCTAAACTGTTCTCCTATACTTGGACAATGGGAGAATTCCTGTGTAAGATGGTTCATTATATGCAAGGTGTTTCTGCCATATGTTCGGTCCTCACACTGACTGCTATGAGTATTGAGAGGTAAGATTTATATATTTATTAAATTTATATAAGTATAACTATAATATGGCTAATTTTGAGATTTTTTTCTTGTTTATGTGACAGTATGAATTTCTTATTAAAATTATTTTTAATGCTATAATATATATATATATGTATATATATTGATTGATTGAACGTGTTTATTTGGAAAAATACAAAGAAATATATACACATTAAAACTTAACTAGAACACTAGACAATGGGTGATCCGTCTGTCGATATGTATATATATATTATATATATATATATATATATAATATAATTCTTCTTATATTCAACTTCCGGGATGGACCGTGTCTTGTTGATGTTATGAACCAAGCTTTCGCTCATCGTGCTGTGAGCTTCTTCAGGGTTAGTCAGTTAATGAAGAGCGGATTTTTTTTTTTTTTTTTTTTTTTTTTTTTTTTTTTTTTTTTTTTTTCTTACCCTCTAATTTATTTATAAACTATACAATAAACTACTACTTAGAACTAAGAATCCTATATAATACAGAAAAACTTAAATCTAGTGCTTATAACTAAGGCCTTCCTTTACCCTTGGGTATTATAAGGCAATTTGTGCTCTTACCGCTGTATGCGGGAGCTTGTATTTAATGGCTTAGCCTTTGCCTTGGCTTAACAAAATGGGAGGGACCATTTTCGAGTTTAAAGAAGAGCGGATGGTTGGAGTCGGGGTATTTATATCTGGGGGGCGTGGTCTGGATCGAAGTCGGCCTTCCCATTGGTTCGCTTGTGTCGGTCGTGTTGTGTTCGGGTGTGTTCGTGTGTGTTCGGTGGGGTGGGGTTCATCTGTATGTGGATGGTGAGGTAGTGTATGGGTCTTGCGTTGGATGGCCGGATACCAGTTTTTGCTGAGCTTATAGCCATCTTCCCTATTGAAATTGTTGGGTTGTTTGACAATTTCGATAGCTTCTCTTATGTTACGGAGATGGTAATTAGAATCTTTTGTAAGGATGGTAGTGTTTTCAAAGGGTATGTGGTGGTTGGTGTTGTAAAAGTGTTCTGCTACAGCCGATTTTTCTTTCTTGAAATTTTTGACGCAAGATATATGCTCTTTGATTCTTTTTTGGATGGTCCTTCCTGTTTGTCCTATGTAGACCTTGCCGCAGGAACAGGGTATACTGTAAATGCCTGGGGTACGTAGCCCCAACTTGTCTTTGGGATTCTGTAGGATGTGGGCTATTGTTTTGTCTGTAGAGAATGCGGTTTTGATGTGGTGGTTCTTTAGGATTCTGGCAATTTTTTCCGAAGTACCTTTAATGTAGGGGATGGTCGTCTGAGTTACAGGTTCATTGTCTGTTTGGTGTTTGTCTTGTTTTTTGTGCTTTCGTTTGTTTTCTACCCTGTTAATGGTTTCTCGGTCGTATCCGTTCTTTAGGAGGGCTGTTCTCAAGTGCCTCTTCTCCTTCGGAAGCTGAGACGATTCAGCTATCGTTTCGGCTCTGTTGAGTAGAGTGTTGATAATTCCTTCCTTCTGAGCGGGATGGTGATGTGAAGTGGCATGGAGGTATCTGTCTGTATGGGTCGGTTTACGGTATACACTATGTCCTAAGTACTTGCCTTTCTTTTCAACCAGGACATCCAGGAAGGGGAGTTTGCCATCTTTCTCCAACTCCATGGTGAATTGAATGTTAGGGTGGATGCTGTTGAGATGGAGCAAGAATCTGTCCAATGCGTCTCTTCCGTGTCTCCAGATGGCGAAGGTATCATCCACGTATCTGAACCAGCATTCAGGCTGTTCGGCTGCAGTAGAGAGTGCTTTCTGTTCAAAGTCTTCCATGTACAGGTCTGCTGCTGGTGAGCTTAAAGATGATCCCATCGCTGTGCCTTCCAATTGTTTGTAGTAAGTTCCGTTGAATAGGAAATATGTCTCCTTCATGCATATTTCCGCTAATTGGTACTCTTCTTCACTTAGTAAGTTCTTCATGAGCTTCAAGACTTCATCAGCCGGGACTTTAGTGAATAGCGACTTGACATCAAAGCTCACCAGGATGTCATGTTCGTTGATCTGGATGGTCTTAATGGTGTCTATAAATTGTTTAGAGTTACGGATATTGTGTTTAGTTTTGCCAGTGTGGGTTTTGATTATGTCCGAGATGTATTTGGAGAGGTGGTATGTAGGCGAGCCAATGGTGCTAACTATAGGCCTCATAGGAATGCCGTCTTTGTGTATTATGTATTTGTGTATTTGTGTATTGTATCCAGACCACGCCCCCCAGATATAAATACCCCGACTCCAACCATCCGCTCTTCATTAACTGACTAACCCTGAAGAAGCTCACAGCACGATGAGCGAAAGCTTGGTTCATAACATCAACAAGACACGGTCCATCCCGGAAGTTGAATATAAGAAGAATAATAATGACCGTGGAAGCCTACGTGAACATATAATATAATGTTATATAATAGACTTATTTATTATATAACAGTCAGTGGTATTTTTAAATTTTCTTTAACTTCCTTATAGAATGTATTGAGCAATAACAATTTTCATCAGAATCATGAAGTGTGGTAACGATTCACAGTTTGTCATTAATTTTTTACGTCATCACCCTTAGGCTTAAAAAAAAAGATTAATAATTTTTATCCTCTCGGTCCTATTTTGTCCATCAGCCTATATCGACATTCATGGTTTTTCCATGAGAATCTTTTTTCCCCATTATTTGCTTTTATCTGAGGAGCTCTCTATTCCTGAAATGTCGTCACAAAAAATTTACAATTTTTCATTAATATAGCGTTTGCTTTTCGGTATCCTATTTGGTAGTATATAAATGAAAAAAAGTATTTTACTGTAATTTTAAATCAATGAATAACGAAATCAAAACGATTAACCAAATCAGGTGACGTGATACATTTGCGCAGCCCATAGCATATTTTTTATTAAGTTTATACACAATTAATTAAGTTAACGAAATTATAATTATTTATAAATCTTAATTATTTATAGTTTTATCTAATAGGTCCATTATTTGACAAAACATTTCTATTCACTTTCCAGTAATACATATATTCACTTTTATGCAACATCAACGTTTCAAGCTCAATCCATTTTTGATGTTTGGTGTTTAGATTAAACAATAGTTGTTTAAAAACATAAATATTTCATTAAAAATACAAAAAAATGACGTTTTGCGATAGGTTTTAATATAATCTATTATACCAACTAATGTATAATAAATAAATTATTATTGATTAAAAATGAATAAATGTTTACCATAATAAAACAGATTATAATAACACAATTATAATATTAAAATAAGTACAAAATATTTTACTAAAAGTCAATAATCTACTTTTTCTGTAATTAAAGAAAATATTTTTTGGCATGTAAGATAGATTGATTAAATATGAAATTAATTAAATATTTTTTTAAAAAATAGTTTAATTTTTGTATTGCTACTTGCTCACACAAGATTTAACAGGGTGTGTCATACCATTTATTATAAGCATTACAAAGAAGAAAATAGTAATTTTTTTTTTTTATTACAAAGCTCTATTTCGACACACAGTTTTTATAAGAATAAAGGTTTTAGATTTATATTACTTTTTAAATTGTATTTAATATTCAATTTTTTTCAAGGCAATACATTTAGTGAGGTATTATAAAAACTGAATTTACCTCGTATTGGGATTTATCCCAAATCTCACCCTCGAATCCCCTCAATTTAATTTTGATGTGTCGTGTGAATATTTATGAATAGAGGGGGGTTGCCTTAAGCCACTCTTAGAATCAGAACTGAATGGGATTAGCAAGTGCTCTCCTCGAGTCCTGTTTTACCCGTTCATATTTTACGATAGTGGATTACTCTCTGCAGTTGCCAAACGTCTAAGGATAGATATTTATCTTTCCTATTTAATTTAATTATTTAAAGCTAATTTATTAATTAAAAAATAGTATCAGGAAAATTCCTTTGCTTTAATTACAAAATACTTAATAGGTAAAAAATAGGGGCGACATGTGGTTTAGTGGTTAGCATAGCAACCTACTAAGTCCAAGATCGTGGGTTCGTTGCCCGGCAGGTTCCTCTATGATTTTTTAAATGGAATAAAAATTCCTAGGTTGTGCCGTCCATCGGAAGGGGCGTTCCGGGGGACGGGGTCCCGAGCCTGTACAATGTCAGGTACTCGTTAATATCTCTATCCTAATTAAATCCGGATAGACATAATTTATAGCTCCCACTATAGCACCGTCCAATTAGCCACAACAACCTAAAAGTGACGTTAAATAAACAAACCAGTAAAATATATCTCTTATACAACCCTCAGTTATCTGTAATAATGTAATTTCTAAAATTAACTTACACTTATCATTCCATCTTTTATAAGTTAAAAGATATAATTTATTTTAAAGTAAACGTTAAAAAGAACAGGGGGTCATAAAAAGTTTAATACTTAAATATTATACTGCCGTAAAAAATCACACTTCAGCAGACAACAAATAATTGAGATAAGACATATTTTATTCAACCTAAATACCTTTTGATCTAGACAAAAATTATATTTTAAAAAATCCACTCATATATTAAAAAAGTCTATTTATCTTTTATTTCTTCTTTAATTTAATAGTTGAGTAATTAGATACTTAAAAATAAATTATACAAACAAAAACAATTATAAATTTTTATTCTAACGGCTAGAAACAATATAAACGATCTAGCGTAATTTTTTAAAGTAAGCTTCTTTCTTACCGTATTATATTCTATAGATTATTTTCAATTCATTACTTATTTGTTTTATTACAATTCGAAATCGTCATTGAAGCCGACGCGAAGAAGCTCCTCAAGACCAGAGCTTGGCAGACCCTGGCGCAAGACAGAGATGAGTGGAGGCGTCGTCTTGATGCGGCGAAGACCCGCATCGGGTTGTAGTGTCAGTGATGATGACAATTCGATAAGGGAAGCATTTTCTAGTTGTTATTTTGTTTAAGGAAGTCAAATAAACAATTCCACTACTGTCTACTGTACAACACTTCATCTACCATCAGTTAATATTAACTGAATGAGTAAGAAATCATTGAAATTAATTATAGCAACATTTACTGACGTAAGCAGAAAGCTTTATTCGAATTGAATAACATCTATCTGTTATGTCCGCTTCTACACCAACGTTATGCAATCGCATCATAACATAATCGAGAGAGTTATTAACAAAAGGTTCTAAATTTTTTTTTTAATTAATAGAGGATGTAAAAGTTTTCTATTATTTATTTCGACAACCTTTCCGATTTGAAATGTTATTTTTTTCATTTTTATTATTTTGTTTCTATTTCTAAAAATCGGCATTGAAAATGATCAGATACGGCTAAAGGAATATGATAGGGTGACAAGATGT
The DNA here is from genome assembly GCA_964056705.1 of Troilus luridus. Taxonomy (NCBI): domain Eukaryota; kingdom Metazoa; phylum Arthropoda; class Insecta; order Hemiptera; family Pentatomidae; genus Troilus; species Troilus luridus. The sequence goes on along the minus strand of OZ057414.1, from coordinate 79,999,271 downwards.
CGAAAGAAGCTGGAATAGGGTACAGCTTGAAATTGCTGTCAAATTTTACGTGATGCCAAAACCCACCTGGGGCTGCAGGGAATTGGTGATATAACACACATTATGTATACATTGTGTGTGTGAGTATTAACATATGAACCACTACTATAATTATAATGATACGGATTATAATGACTACTTATTGTAAATTATTATGTATCCACTGCTCTAACAATCAATAAATATGCGCTTCAGTCTCGCTTGTTACAGAGATTTTTAAGGAATCAAAGCAACAGTAATTATTCAATTGTTCATTAATTAATATGTACATTATTCCTGAACTTTTATTCATTACAGCTTTTTGCTCTTGAAACAAGCATATTTTTTTTTCTTTTCTACTTTGTCTACAAGAAATAGATGAACCAAAGAATCATACTTCCTAATCAGAAAGCGAAATGAATTGGATACCTCAAAGAGCTCTTATAAAAATAAAGCTAATAATCACCAAAGAGGTTTACTCTTAATTTAACCAAGGGTCTGGGATAAAAAAATATATATATGTAAATTGAATTAACTAATTCGGAAAGAAACAATTTTAATTCAAAGAACCTTTGAAGGACGATTCGGTAAATAATTCATGAATGTTCCAATTAAAATTTAAAAAGACAGAAACAAGATGAAGCTACTCCTGGAAACATCTGCATTGTAAATGTCCCTAACCATCCAATGTCTCTAATCCCTTTTTATTCCTCAGCTCGTAAAAGCCAATTATTTCAGGTGCAAATTATTAATGCATTCCAATTGCATTTGGTACCTTAATTGACTCTTTTTCGATTAAGATACGATAATGGATTTCAATATTTTTATTTAGAGTACCGCGCTAGAGATGCGGAGGACCCGGGTTCAAATCCCGGCCAGGACAAATATTTTCTCTTCAAAATAAAAATATTTAAATAATCACAATAAAATTAAAATAAAAAGAATAAATACAAATTATGTATGGATTTAGCATAGCTTGATTACTTATTCATAAAAATTCTACTTTGTTAACCGGCAATTTCGATATAGATGAATCATTGTTTCAAGGATCCCGGAAGATTTTTATTTATAATACTAAAACCATCCCAACTATTTTATCTGGAGCCCCGGTGAAAAATTGGTTAAGTAAAATTTTGTCAGAAAGAGTTACTGTATTCAGAGAAGCGGAATCGTGTTATTGTCTTAGTTTTCAGCTTGAAATGGTGTTTAAATGAATCCAATAGCTCATTTTTCAGTCAATGCCTGACTTAAATTCTTATTTTCTTCGAAGATAGCACGATTCCACTCCCCTCTAAACAAGAAACTCATTTTGGAAAAAACTCGACTTAACCACTTATTCAACGGGGCTGTAGATTTATATGTGTGTGTAAGCTAGCCTTTAATATTGGTGAAAATGTCTTAAAGTATTCCGTAAATAATGCTATAATATAATTATAGAAGCCACTAGAGAGTATAGGAGGTTAAAAAACGCAGAATCATAGAGCTTCCACTTGTATAATATAAATAAAATGATAGATGGGCTTGTAAGATGGTTCGAGCTTCAAAAAAACTCCTAAAAGAATTAGAGTTGAGGCGACTGCTATGTGGGAGGATCTCGTTAACAGTGACTTTATAGGTTCGGGTTCGGGGGTCAATCAGTAGGTGGAAGTTTGTAACAGCGATTGCTGGTGTGGTCACCGAGCTTTATGGTTTCCCAAACCTTTTATTTATTACTGCACCTTTATTTCCACGAATTTGAGGGTTCGAAACAGAGATGGGGAAAAATGCCATCTCTTTTCTGTTGTCATTAAACTATCATGTGTAGTCTGTCCAAGATAATTGTTTGTTGAGCCTCCATGCATCAAGCGGTAGTTCCAGACTCTCAGTGGGATCAGTCCATTTGTGGATATTATAATTGGTGTTATCACAAAGCTTTCCATGCCGTCGAGTTCTTTTAGTTCAGCTGCTAGTTCTAATATTTCAGTAGTTTATCACCAACTGTTGAGTTCCTATCTCTATCGTTACGTACCGAAATATCAATCAAATTTCCTCTCCTCCCTTTAAACTTTATAACAAGGAAATCAGATCTATTGTGATGTACTGTATGGTCATTGAGTATCGATTGATCCCAGTCATTTTTCAGACCCAACGTGCTGACGTATACAAATAGTGGGGTGTATAAAAAAAAAAATGACCGTTTCACCTTCCCCATGGAGAGAAGATGGCGACTAAGAGTATCTTTCGACCCACCACACTCCCTGGCAAGTTCGCGGGTACTTGTGGACGGATTTGACTCAAGAGCTTCTTTCAGAACGTCATCAATATCCATTAATGGTCCTCCGAAGCACTTCTTCCTTTCCAACGTCGTATCTCCACTGCTAAATTTTTCAAACCAGTGCGCTGGTCAAGGACACCTTCCCCTTCATATTTAATAACTTCACGAGTTCCTTTAGCGGCTGTGATTTTTTTTCCAGTAATGTCTTAAAATTACGGGAATTTCGTAGAACACTGTCATGTTTCTTCTTTGAAATAAATAACTAAACTGAGGTTTTTTTTAAAAAAGTCCAGTTTTAGTAAACAAGCTTAGGGAATGCTATAAGGGGATTGTTTAAGTTTTGGTAAATAATAAATAGCATTAAAATATTTACAGACTTTTGAACTCTGGAATTTGATAAAACGGTCATTTTTTTTTATACACCCCATTATTTCGGTATATAATTTCATAAGTCCAACGTGTGATCTCTGTTTTATAATGGTTTATTTTTATCAATTATTCAAAAAACGTCTGGCACCCGAAATTTCTTCGGTATTTCGTTTTGTTTTTTATATATATATTAACTCCTCAATAAATAATCGGCGTATCACTAAACAATCATTAATAAAGCGTTTGATTAATTATAAGTTGGAATGTAGACGTATACAATTTAGGTGGGCAGTATATTGAATGAACTCACACTATTGAGTTAAATTACCAAGAAGATAACCCACAGTTCTGCGAAATACTGCTATCATAGAACTTCCTCGTAAATTCCCTAAATAAACTGGTTCTCCTAATTTTTAAGATATGAGAGGGCTCATATTAATACGACCAATTAAATTTACTCATCAACGTGAGCGATTAAATCAAAAAGAACCCATCGCCCCACAGAAATATTAAAGTGAGGTGAGGAAAAGACTTTCACTTGAAATTAATTTTCACAATAAATTCTAAATCACTTTTCGCTACTAATAATACTTTGATTGATTAAGCCCATGAATAAAATAAATGTTATTTTCTAATATACATAGCCATACAACAACACAATCCATGGTATCACATATAGTGTAATGGTTAGCATAAAACCTACTATACCTAAAGTTTGCAGCCCAGCAGTTGGCCCCAGGATTTTTAATGGGACTAAAAAAAACATAGTTATAACGGCCTTTGGAAGGGACGTAAAATGGGGTTCCCGACCCTGTATGGTATTAGTGTTCCCATGACTTCCATTGTCTGATTAGGTATAACAGCATAAAGTGGTGTTAAATAATAAGCAAACGAACCAATACAATCAACTACTCATTGTAACAACTCATCTATAATTGTATTGTCAACCACCTAGTCGAAATTATTGGTAATAAAACATTCGATTTTAACATTTCCCTAAATTACATTATTTATCGATTATCTACTGTTTCTCAAGGTAAGAAATAATGTTATATTATGATTAGAGACATAATATTATTTTTAAAAAGGCAGAGAATGATCGCAGTATAAAAAAACTACAGAAGTTAAGCGAAAATTGTTTTTGAAAAATTCACTTTTTCATTTTTTTGATTATTTCATTTTTTAATGATGAGAGATAACGATCTGATATACGTATTTCATGTTAAGGCCATTTTATTAAGAGAGGAAATAACAATTTTTATTATCGTTTTTTTTTTAAGTATGTATTATTAGTTAATAGTTTTTATTCTGCTAATTTTTGTCAAAACTGAAAGAAATTCTGATCATTATTTAGTTGTCGTTGTTGATTGACCTCTTACCATTCTCGCCACAGCAATAATATTCCAGAAAATTAAAGTTAGAAATTTTCTTATCTAAAACGTTTATAATCATTCTCTTCTAACCAATTATTATTTAATATCTCCCAGAGACTTCAAAGCTACCCAGGCATGACATTTGCAATTAAAATCTATTTTTAGATCGACTAAAGGTATGAAAGTGTTCTCAACAGGCTTGATGCAATTTTCTTTAATTTACCAGATCAAAGGAAGTCATTATTCTTTATTAAAATTTGAATAAATAAATGAATACAAATAATGAATAAATATGTATTTACTTGCTCTGCTGTAACATCCTTGGACAGAGTTCATAGTAGAGACAGTACAGTTTCTAGAACAAAGGTTGTACAGGTTGGTGGTTTGTCCGAGTACGCTCACACGCAATATTTTCCCACCAATTAAGGGTGTCTACTTTATAGAGGCTGGTTAAGCTCCAGGAGGGTCCTCAGGTCCCACAGGGTTCATCCATATCTGTTAACAAATTAAATAATTCGGATGATACATAATGTACGGATAAAGGCAAGTAGAGAAACTATCCAGCAGTAGTACTCAAATAACAACTTCAATTTATAAGGTAACGAGGCCATCTTCTTTTCACATGTCTCGGAGGATTATCGGGAATTGAAGAGAGAGCAAGGCTTGAAACTAGTGTATTTGAGGGAGCATAAAGTTTGTCATGAAAGTATTTATAAGACTTTCAATTGGGAGAAATTTCAATTGGGATCGGGAGAAATCAGCAAGAAATGGTACATTGCGGTCATTATGGATGACTTTATTCGTAACAATGTAAGATGTATTAATGATTTAAATTGTTAGGATTCCTATCGTATATTCAGTAGTGGAGCACCAAAGCTTTTCTTCTCAAGTCTCTATAGATCTTATAATAGTCGTGTATCTGAGACTTTTTTAATTAAATGGGAGCTTAAAGCGTTTGTCTTGTAATAGTTGAATTGGCCTGAAACGGCAGTTTCTTGTCTTTTCAGTCTAGTTTGAGGATTCCAAGTTAAACATTTGTCAAGATGTAACTCTATGTATCGGATCTATATTAAAGTAGGCAGTGGGATATTATTAAAGGATACTTGTACCAAATTAAAATGAATATTTTTAATTTAGCATCAAACAAATAAAGTCAGTCTAGATGATCATTTTTGCACATTTCATTGTAACGATTGAGAACTACTTTTTAAAAGAAGAAATAGTGAAGTAGGTCAACTGTCCACAAATGGGTAGTTGCTCAAAAAATCGCTCTTGAATGATCGACTTTTTTCCTAAAACATTTTACTGTAGCCATAACTAACAAAGGCAACAATTCGGGTCAAATATCATGCTCCTGCGACAAAGCTATAATAGAAGGTCCAAAAAAACCTCTGTAGTTTAAAACTCATTTTTTCACTCTTTTGATTTCTAGTATGGGTCTTTTTTTTATTTAAAAAATCTTCCACGTGGAAAAAAGCGCTATTTTATCAGATTGCTGCATATTAATTTTATGTGAAACGTACAATTTGTTGATACCACTTTTATTTTTTCTGTCTTGCCTGGATTATTTCGATTTAATAAGTACCGGACCTCCTCGATATACTGTCGAACTATTACATTTATTTTAAACGTGAATTCCCGAGTACTGTTTTAAAGGGATAAGGGAAAAGGAGAAAGTTCGATGCCCCTATTAATACTTGCTGCATACACTGCCTTCGTTAGATCCGCAAACTCAAATTCGTTTGAACCTTTACACCATTCCCTTCTTACGTCTATTTATCCATGCACGTAGCAAGGTCTACCCCTTTTTTTAATTTAGAAATTGCCTCGTTACTAAGCCCATTAACTTTACAAACACAAGCAATTCCGCTTTGGATAATCAATCTCCACAACTCTTCGGTGGCCTCTTTCTTCTGCGGTCCGAATAGTCTGCGCATTGCCTTATTTCCAAATACCTTTTAACGTGGTTCAACATTCAACATTAACTGCCACCTTTACATGCATAGCAGTTGGAAGTATGATAGTATTATAAATATTATAGTATTATAATTCCGAAAAATAATAAAGGAATTTCCTGCCTTTAACCGGGTTTTTATTCTCTCAGATATCTATATCTCCAAAATCATCACCATTTTTGTCACTGGCCTTATTATTCGTCTTATCCGAATTTAGTTATCGAATTGGTTGTTGGCCTAACGATTTGGTATAATTGTGGGTTCATAACCCCTAAATTGTAACATTGCTTTCGTGTTGTTAGTTGTCGTCCTTAACTTCCCTTCCTCTTTAATATGAATATATTCCACCTTTAAAATAGATAGATAGGGATGAGAGAATCTAGAGATAGGATAAGAGTATTGGTAGGGTAGAGATAAGAGGGTACTCTCTATGTTAGTTCATAATTTATAATGTCGATCTATAGTTAGTTCGTATCAGTTCTTCTTTGTATATAAGTAATATCATTCCATCCGACAATAAATATTTTTACTTCTTACAAGTCAAGTTCGTGTTTGTTAAATAACCTGCATTCATTAATATTATTGTATTTAGCTTTATATTTTCCACATCTTCACCTTCTCGAGACCAGTATTATGCGGTATACTGTATTTGGTGGTATACGGTATAGCAGGTTATCCCCCTAGCGATTGAAGAATAACCTGAAAAGGACCTGGAATTAATGCCTGAGGTATTTCGCAATGAAATCCCTCGATAATGATATGGTATGGCCTTCAAAGGAAACCTTTTGTTAAGGATCTTACGAAAAATCTGCTTACCATGCATACAATGAAAGATATAAAAGTTTTTAAAAATGTTACTTTTATTTTATTTATTTCATTTGAACCTTCGCAATAGCGCATCCTGCAAATTGTATCTAAGTGTTTTCTCTTTGCTCTGCAGGAACATATAGTTTTGGAAATTATCACTAGTTCTTGAGTAGGTCTCTTGGCCATTGCCTTTTTAATATTTTCCTATAAAAAAAAAAACAAGTGGGTTTTGGTGATATTGTGTTGAGAAGTGGAATGGTGTGTTTTTATTGTGGAAATGTTTCTGCCATTCTGAATGGTGTGATTCGAAATAAACCAAGGAGCATTAACATTTTTTATTTGTATACACAAGATACAAACAACAAAATACGTGCTTTGCTGAACCTCAATGTTCTACTCCAGTTCCAAATAGGTGTTAGTAAATGTTTGTTTCATAAATCAAGTGAAGATCTGTAGTCCAGAATATGTGAAAGTTGTTTGTAGGGTCTTTTTAATTGTCAATGTTCTATGTATGTCTGTTGTCCAAGTATAGTCAAATTAAAATGATGTTTGTGGAAGAAAATGGTCCGGGAAGAGGTCAATAAGTTTCTTCCACAATTTTCACCAAGGTCAACCATTTTCTTTCAAAAATAAAATGATGTTTCCTTTAGGGATATTTTTCAGTCAATCCTTACCCGGTACTTTCAGCAATCACAGTAGCTTTAAAAATGGCAATACAAATAACATATATATTGAAACATTTATATTTATTTATTGAGCTCTTATAATTCCCTTCAAGAGTCAAGAGTAGAAGTTTTTTTATAAGGTAAGAAGATTATTGTTTGCAGAATTATTAATATTTAATAAATTAAATCGAAAGCAAGGAAAGTTGGAAAAGCCTCGAGAATTCGAGGAACGACCATACGGGGCCGTACACTTTCTTAATTAGTTAACTTTAGGCATGCGATATTAATTTTGTGAATGTTAATTACCGTGATGAGATATGTAAAAGGTGGAGGGAGAACCCCGCGAACGTATCCCAGGGGTGATTAAAACTTAGCGGGACTTTGAGATATTTGACGGTTGACGGTTGATAAGTCGTATCACTTACCCGCTTAAAACAAAACCTTTTCAATCCAACTTGTCAAAGGTGCCTACTTAGCCCTCGACTAATTTAACTTGCCCATGGCCGGGTTGAGGTTCGAGGATCGTCCTCCCTAGGGAAATCTTGTCCTTGCCCTTCGTATCCGAAGGATATATTTTTTCCTGGTAAAGCAAAATATTGTCCCTAAAACAACTATTGGTTTGTAGAAATTCATAATTTTTTAAATTTAAACAACAAACAATTTTATTATGTTTTCAGTTAAAGAAAAATAAGTTTTACTTTTTCTTATATTTTATACAAACTCAATTCAGGGTATGAATTCATGACGGCTATAACGCTCATGCTTCAAAGCAAGTTATCGATGTGTCTCATTGTTTATTTAATTTTTTTTTAAATTTATTTATTGATATTTACAACTGTATTATAATAATACATCAAGTAAATAGGCTATGTGATACATAATGACATGAGTTAATGGCAAGTAGAGAAACTACCCACTGGTAGTACTCAAATCACTAGTTCAACTAAGAAGGTCACGTGGCCATCTTCTTTTCAGACGGCTCGAAGGATTATCGGGAATTAAAGAGGAAGCTAGGTTTCAAACTAGAGGGTTTGAGTGTGAATGAAGTTTGTTATGAAAGGATAGATACCGGGTTCGGGCCAAATCAGCAACAAATGGGAAATTAAGGTCGTTATGGATGATTATTTATTCTTAACAAAATAAGGAGCGTTGAGGATTTTACGAAGGATTTTGGATTGTAGGGATTGGATACGAGAGGAATTCGATAAAGAAAAAAGATCTACATTGTCTGTAAAGCCAATCGAAAAAAAATAAATAAATGAAAGATAAAAGTTAATACTATAATAGAGATAAAAAAAAAAAATCTGGTCAGTGAACGAGGCGTACTAAACGGATCAATTTATGTAAATGTTAAAGCCAAATATAAAGGAAACGAATCTTCCTTAGTCTTGTTTTGAAAAAAAATTCACTCGATCGAAAGACGTTAGTGAAACAGTTCTAATAGAGCGCAGCGGCGGACAGAGACGAGTCTGGATAAGTTTACGCTATCTAAAATTAGCATATGTTTATGAGCGGATTTTTTTCCAATAAGACATCTACTACCGGTGAAATAATTCATATTATAAGAATTATTCCAGATATTATTTGTCTTTATGAGCTCTCCATCACGAGACCCCTCACTCCTACCATGCAATTAAAAACCAGAAAACCCTATCCAGATTCCTCCGTTAAATTGAAGGTGCAGTAAAAGAGATCCCATATATCCTATTAATACGTTATTATCAAAAAATAATAAAAGGCAAGGGGCTAAGAAAAAAATTTACTGAGCTCATATTTACTGATTTGTAGTAAATAAATAGAGCAATAATTTTGTAATTTACTTTTAAAAAATAATTTAAATTGGCAATAAAAAGAAGTTCATTATGCTAAAGTAAATCATTGTACTTTATTATTCATTTACTTCATATTATTATGATTAAAAATATATATAATGCAGAAGAAGATTTCGCAATAAGTCTAGTGAAGTGAATAAGAAATGTTGAGTAAAAAATAAAAAGGTTGTTCCCTGGCCCAGCAGGTAGGGCTGTAAACCTTATCGTAAAAAGGTATACTTCTTTTAAAGGCTACTGCCAGTTTAATAAAGGCTATTCTATTTTGCTACTATACTCACTTATTATTTATTACTGTATAAATATTTCATAGCAACGTGAGAGTCCTTACCTTACATTGTATACCATATATCGAATTTTGTTTTATTTGTTTGTGACTTTCATAATGATGATATTGAAATTTCACAAGTTTTACAAATATTTTTATGTACAAACTTTAAACCCACTAGTTTTAAACCTACCTCTTCAATTCCCGATAATTCTCTGAGGCGTCTGAAAAGAAAATGTTGAATTTGTTATTTCAGTTAGGGATAGTTTCTCTATTTGCCTTCATCTTATGGCATTATATAGCATTCATTCTACTATAATACAATTGTAAATTTTAATTAAATAAACATTGAACCGTATAAACTGAATTGTTTACAAGCGATCGAAACCGATTCGATATAAAAAATGGAAAAATTAATTAAAGGAAATTTTTGGTCGAAGGGAACCTCAATCTGAGAAAACCTTTAAGAAAAAAATTGTTTCTAGTCGTTCTAAGATTTTTAAAACTTCAGATTCATTATTTATTTATTGATATTCGATTTAATTAAAAACCATAAGTATTATAATAAATTATCAACTTCTTATTATAAAAACACTATTAATAGTCCTAGTGTCCCGGATATGTAGTCAAAAAAAACGTTTGATTTAGTCTCACTGAATCTACTCAAGATTAAAAATGTACCCATCGCTTACTGTGTGAAATTAGTTGTTGGAATTTAAAATAATTGAATTGAAATCATCAATTTCCTTAATCCTTGAAAACTTCATCCAAATCGAGTAGGTGTTTTCTCCACAATTAGAAAAACCTTCCATTGTTAGCTATGTACAAAATTTTCATTAGACAAATAATATTTTTAGTTATTTTGTTATTGATTAATTCCTGACACAAGTACTAGGATTATTTTTACATATAATTTAGCGAAAGTCCTCCTATAGGTTAGGGCCTAAGATTGTTGAATGTCATTGGAGGTGAGCTTCTCCTTTGAGTCCCGCTTGACAAAACGTTCACGTATGCTTCCTAACGTTATTTATATTTTTGGGGAAGCCGAAGTGGTATTTCCCAAGTGCTCTTTATTGCTTCCCGACCCGCGACATATTGATGTATTATTCAGCCTGTGATGCGTGGCTATGTGGCCCACCTGGACCAAATCCATACAAGAGGAGGAGGAATCATGGTGGAATTCGTGTTTTACTTTTTATTCATGTGCTTCCATGTATGTATTTTGCAATTAGAGTACATGTGTGAGTGATATTTCAAAATATTTTTCAATTATGAAATCTTAACCCTTTCATGCCTAATGTAGCTGTTTGGCTACAACATCTGTTATGTACTCCTGTTAGCGTTTTAATGCTCAGTGCAGCCAGTATACTACAGGAATAGTTCCTAAATATGTCACAGATTGCAGCACAGGCAAGCTAGTCTTTCTAGCCTCAGTTTGGACGGATTATATTTTTTAAAATGGTAGGGCGAAAAAATTGAAAAAAAAATGTATGGTTATTTAGGCCATTTTTAACAGAAAAAGTCACAGGAGATATTTTTTAAATTTTATTTCGAGACTTTAGGCATGGAAGGGTTAAACAATGTTGTCTTTCGTATCAAATAAAGGCAGAGGGAGAAAACGAAAGAGGTCTAAATATGTTCGGCTGCTATATTAAATAGCATACTCTTATATCAATCACTACTTTTAAAAAACAATAACCTGTACCACTACAATTCATGAAAGTCTAGGATTCAGTACTGTTTCTTAGACAACGGTTATGTAGTAAGGTGATTTGTCCTAGATCACGCTTAACCACTCCAGGTATTTCCCACTATTAATGATACCCATTTTAAATAAGCCGGGTGAGACGCAGGTGGGCCTACTGATCCCGCAGGATCCTTATGTGGCTTGTAACAGATTAAATAATTAATCAGTCACTGCCGGATTCGTACTCGGGGTCTTCAGTACAATATCTCACCGCTCTACACGCTTAGCTACTCCGCTCCTCAATCACTTCTAAAACATAATATAACTACAATCTTAATTTTATTTAAAATTTTGTTATTACTAATTGTAGTTTTTGTTCTTTGGCGATTAATTATTTTCTTGCTCTCCTCCATAATTGCAGTGATTCTTAATGTTTGAAATTAAGTGTTTATACAGATGATAAACTTAATAACAATGTATAGATGCTAATTTTTGAATCCCTAAATAATAGATAAAAAGATAAAGATACTATTAAAACTATTATGTATTGTTGTAAATAAATCTCTAAAATTAAGGCAATGAAGAACAACATAATCTCAATACCTTATTATTTTAAAAAAATGTATTTTACTGAATGTTACTAATTATATTTATTTATTAATTGGCTAATATAAATTTATCTGATATTATTATATGAATTTATTGGAACTACATATATTTGAATAAAAAAAATATATTTTTTCGTAATATTCATCCTGCCCCCCTTATTTATTTTCACTCCCGCCCCCCACTTCGTTGTGGATTCTAATTTAATGGAATATTTTAACCAGAGTATCTTGTTAGAGTAAGCTAATGAAAACCAGTCCTAACTAAAAATAAAAAAATTACAACGCTATTTAAGTAGTTAGAAATTTATTGGTCATTTTTTGAAGATTTGTCAAGTTTGTGTAAGATTCCTTTCAATCGTGTGGATTCAGGAAACGTTTATATTTAGTGAAGCCATATCGCACTTTATATATTATATGATACTATTTATGTTGTGTTATGATTTTGTAATGCTATACAGTACAACTGATATTTATAAATAACTCAGACTTTTAAAAACATCTTCATTAAATATTGTAAAACTGATTTATTTTCATATTGATTTATCACAATTTCAATATTCATACCTAAGTTGATGAATTTATAATAATAACAAATTATTTTTAGAGCGTTTTCACTAGGTTTTTATGGTATTTTTCAGTATATTTGATTACATGCATTGAATCTGTACTCTTTAAAATTTTCTATTCAAGCATCGCCTGTAAAACAGTTTTCACTCCATAGAGATGGTTGAAATAACCTCGATCCCTTCAGTTTTGAGCGGAAACAGTTCTAGTTTCTCCGATCCCCAAGAGGATTTATAAAGTCAATTCTTGATCCCTTAGGATTCCCTCAGTGAGTAAGTACTGAGAGAATGAGCTCGATAAACCTAGTGGATTAAAGGTAAAACTTTGCGGACTAACATTTGCTCTCAAAACTTTATTTTTGTTTTCACTTTATTCATATTCATATGTTTATTATTACTTAATAGTTAGGTTAAGCAAAACAAAAAAAAAAATGTTCAGGTGATGTATGTATGTTCAGATGTTAAAAAAAAAATTGTTTTTCTAATACTAATCCACATAACTGAAACAATTATAATTATATTTGTTTTCAATATTTCTTCATATTATGTTTTGTTTTTTTGACACGGTAGACTAATAAGACCATGAAGATCTTTGGTGGCGTGATGTGGTACCCTAACTTTTGATGATTACAATACAAGTCCCAAACGTTGTACACGGAATAAGATTATCAGTACATCGCCGGTCTTTAAAATTGCCTCCAGTTGGCTGACGGGCCTCACATACCCGTGGATGGGTGATAATCATTTTCCGAGTTCGAGCCTCGTGGTCTGGAGGGACGATCACCTATCCAAGTACTAACCACGGATTACTATGATTGACTAAGATTATCTATTGTATGCGCTTTAGCCCTCTCGATAATCCCATCCCCCATTATATTATATTATATCAACTGTTCTATAAAATATAATAATTTCATTATTATAATATATATTATAATTTCATGATACATTGTGTAACTGTAAAATAAAAAGTGTTCATCATTTTTTGCCATTTTATCATTAGTAAATAGTTAATATTTACTTTAAAGGCCTGAATTGCCATTTACATGAAATAAAATTGCGAAAGCTATATTAAAATGTCGTCGGTTAAAAGGGCAGAAAACCATCTAAAACACGTGTAAGCCACGAGGTAAATTAAAATATCCATATTTGTTTTAAATAATTTTCAGCGGAATTTATCAAAGCTGACAAATATTGTACACTTTTTTTTATTCTCCAAACAAACTATGAGAAATAATGTTAAACAATTTTTTTTCCACCTGAATTGCAACACTGGGACCCTTATGTATTTTATAAAATTATAATTTTTAATAGTGGAATAATTTTAAAAAAACATTTCTTAGGATCAGTATTGTTCTGCACTAAAGATTATCGATTTGAAGTTGTGTAAAAGGCAACTCATAGAGGACTGCTTGTGCGGAAAATCCTAACAAAGCAAATGCCGATTTAACGTGATGTAACAATATAATTTTTAGTGGTTCCGCTATTGTTCTCCATCTACGCTCTGCATTGTTCGTTCCCTTTTGTTCAATACTGCATGAAACCTAGCGATGTTATTCACAGGATTTATTTTTTCACATTCGATTTAGGCTAGACTAAAAGAGAAAAAGTAATTTATATAGGTCTACAAATTTAATTTTTTTTTAGTAATGTTTTCCAGCAAGTTCCAGCTAGAATTTGCTCTGAGAAACTGAAAATAACACATAAAAGTGGTCTCTTAAATTATTTTTAGTTTTTTTATTTCTAAGAATTTTATTATTTTTTCGCTATTACTACTGCGATGCGAAGGTATTGTGATTTGAACAAATATATTATTATATTGTAATTCTTTTTATAAGGAATATTATTTTTTATCGAAATATTTATTAGAAAAAAGTGTTCTTCAAGATTATACATTGTGTAACTGTAAAATAAAAAGTGTTCATAATTTTTTGCTATTTTATCATTAGTAAATAGTTCAGTTAAAGCCCTGAATTGCCATTTACATGAAATAAAATTGCGAAAGTTATATTTAAATGTCATCGGTTAAAAGGGCAGAAAACCATCTAATACACGTGTAAGCCACGAGATAAATTAAAATATCCATATTTGTTTTCAATAATTTTCAGCGGAATTTATCAAAGCTGAAAAATATTGTACACTTTTTTTTTATTCTCCAAACAAACTATGAGAAATAATGTTAAACAATTTTTTTTTTGCCCTCCCCTCGAATTCATTCTAGTTCGGAATCGCTAACTTTATAAATTCTTGTTGATCTTTTTTTCCCGAAGGTACTTCAATATTATTCTCGTTTATATGAAATTATCCATTCTAAAAATATGTCCAAAAAATTACCATATTCTTTTTCTTATTGCTTCAGTTGTTTTATTCGTATAAAATAAACATTAATTTAATTTATTATTTCCTTTTATAATTTATTATATAGATCTATAGTTATTAACTCTTTCATAAGTATTAAAAATAATTCAATAAATAAAACAAAGTATTGAATACTGAAGTATTTACAGAACCATGTTTATAAAAAAATCTAGAATACCGAATAAAGTTTATTGAATATTTTGTAGCTAGTTTTTAGTGATGTGGGAAATTTCCGATGTACGATCTCTATCTTCTTATCTTTCTGTCGTTTTGTTATATATTTATCTATTGTTTTAATTAATGCATTTTCTTTTTCCCCTTTGTTTTCCGTATCGATTTCTGTTTATGTACAGCAAAAAGTTTCATCAAGAAACGCTTAAACTCCCGAAACTATAGGTTGAGAACCGGATTAAATATAAGCTATGTTAAGATATATGATTTATAAGGCGGCAAAGTGTCGTATTAGATAAAATAGATTGACTAAACGAGCGAAAAATGTGAATGGATTTTTCACTAGTTTAGTCAAGCAATTTTTTTTTCTAACATGACACATTGCCGGCTTATTTATCTTGGTTTTAGTCCGATTAGAGTATAAGGCACCGCTTGACTGACCTAGCGACAAAATTAAAAATGTTTGAAATTTTGGAGTTATCAGCTTTTGATACTGAACTCCTAAATTATACACAAATGAGAGTTTGAGTGATTCTATAGTAAAATGAATCACTCAAACTCTCATTTTTGTATAATTTAGGCGTTCAGTATCAAAAGCTGATAGATCCAAAATACTTAATACACGAGACCCTCGGACTACCGACGGTAACGGACTTCATGACACGGAGTCATATCAAATTCTTTGATAACCTCCAACACTGCACGAACCCACTATACAACACAATGACTTCAATGCTTCCAAACACATATACACACACTCAACATGGACTGAGTAATCTACTAACTAACTTTAACTCCAATCAAAAAGAACTAGTGAGCCCCACATGAACTAGTGATCCCACACTTCTACCGTCTAATTAATCTCAAGAAAATCTGATTCACATTCCTCTCTTAAAATACACCTGGTGCAGTAAGAGATATTGTTCCATGTAGCTATATTATTCTATATTATTTTCAAGAAAATAATAAAAGCCATGGGGCTAGGGAATTTTTTTTATTTTAGTGATTTGAACGATTAAGATTTGTCTACCACTATGCGGAAATATTGAATATATAAATATTAAAATACACCAAAAAATGACGACCGAAGGTTGCGGTAAATGTTTGGTTAGGGCATTGCAGACCTCAATAGCAACAAAAAGATTTCATAGGCATCGTTTTTCCAGTTAAATTGTTTTTGATTATGGGAAACAATGACAAAAAATATAATAAAAGTAATGAAATAGTTATTGCGCCATCAGAAAGTAGATACAATTTCCCTTAATAAATTCAGATTTGCTTAAATAGATCAATTTTGAGAGGTTTCGGGAGGAAAAGTTTCATTTATTTTTAAATCACACTTTTCTTAAGAATGTTTTCCTCTCCGCTGGTGAATCACACACGCCCCTCTCCGAGGAAATCTTTTACTTTTGTAAAGCTTCTTTTACTCCCACAGAGCTCCTTCATAAAATGGAGTCGAGCTTTATATTTTATTTATTTATTTTTTTTGAGAAAGTGGGGTTTGTAATGGGTTCACACTATATATTGATGCGATTTTCGTAAATCATTTTCACCTTTTCAATGTAGTGTACCGTCGATTAACCGAATTAATTTCATTTGATGTGGTTTGGATAATCGAAATTCACTTAAAAAAGAAAGTTGTAATAGTAGTTTCTTCAGTCTTGTCTTATTCTTCATGGCAGGTAAGTCTCTGATTATTTTAAGTATAGTAGTTTTAGGTATATGGTTTAGAAGGGGAGTGGCTGAGTGATAGAGCACTGAGTTGGCATGACGAAAATCCTCGTTCAAATCCCGCTGTTGGCAAGACGTTTAGCAGCAGGAGATGGATCATATGAGATCTGGAACCCTCCTGGGGCTCACCCAGCCTCTATAAAGTGGGTACCCAAAAATAAGGGGGGAAATCTGGCGGTTGAGCGTGATCTAGGATAAATTCACAACCGTTTTCTTGAAACAGTACAGTCTCTTACATATACTGAACCCCAGACCCGTTCACGGGTTGTAGTTGTACAGGTTTTTCGTAAGTGTTTAAAGTAAGGACATACTGTCCCTTCTTATGAGATCTGGAACATTCCCGCTCTTATATAGTGGACTGCATATTAGATTGATAATGATATTGAAAATAAAAGGCTAACAAAAAATATATTTATGATGAAATAGAAATGCAACAATATTTTTCTGAGTATGGGTGGTGATTCATCTGTGAATGGCATATTGCATTAATCTGGGTGATAGCTTATCTCTTCTTATCCAGCTGGCTGCCTGCTGTTTATTCTACTCCATATTGACTATGATCCTAACAATATATATATATATATATATATATATATATATATATATATAGCTGTTCTCTTTTAGTAGAGGGCCATTTTGTCCAAGTGTAGTCCTAGACACAGATACTGAAGGGCTTTGATTCTGTGACATAGAGATAGAACAAGTCAGGGGTAAGTTGAATGTGTTACATACATGTCGTGTCAATTTATTGACTGTCGTTCTTGAATATTCCTAGCAATAAATCGTAGCAATATATTCCTGACGATATACCACTTATCTCGTATCGCCTTAGTATGAAAACGGCCTGAAGCTTTACTAGATGAGTTACAAAGACGGAGAGAATCTGGGCGAGGATTAAAGGGAGCTTTAGCTAACTGTTAAGCAATTAGTGGTATAGGGAAGCTCATGTGCCTAACCATTCACCCCTCTATCGGATTTATATCAATCTAATGCCGGCTTTCTTGTTCCCTTCAATTCCTCATCTGTTAACATTGAAAATATAGGTTAAACTTAGTGAAACACTTACAACAACTAAACAGATGTTGTCTTATATGAAAACAATGTGTTGATGATAATTTACGAACCAGGAAACAAATCTCAACTAAGATCAACTCAATAGAAGTGTGTGACAAGTTTGAGTGGAATCCTGTTAGTATGAGAAGGAGGTCGATGTTCTCTGGTCACATTAAGTGATTTCATACCGAGAGGTTGGTTAACGAAATTCTCAAACATGTTAAGAAACGAACAGAGAAAAAGAGAATTGGAAAGTGCAACCGCGATGGTTGCAGGTACATCAGGACTTGCATGGCAAACATTGCACCGACCTAATAGTGGAATAGGAGAGGATTTAAAAATAGAGTTTCTAGTATAGCAAGGATTCCCCAATGAAAGACCTATGCTTTCTGCTGAAGAACGATTAAGGAGTCAGAGGCTGAACTCTGGAAAAATGCTAAACGACCTGAAAATAGCATCTTGAGGAAGAAAACATGAATGGTTGCTGTGCATTTGTAGTTTTTAGATGGATGAATCAAATAATAATAATAAATGAATAATGGGAAGTTACTTTATTCCATAAATAATTGTTATCATAATTATCCGAATTATATTATAAGCTGCCCAATACAAGCAGGATAGAATTCTAAAAACTTATTCATGCAACCATACACAAACCAATTTTAAAAGTAAAATATGTGAAATCCATACCAAAAAATATTATTTAATCTTAAAGCTAGGATTGACTAAACTATTAATAATCGCCCTCTGAATATTCAGAACTTTTGGTTTCTAACTGATATAGTAGATTAAACGTATTTCATAAGCTAGGATTGCTCATAGCAATCTTTCAGGAAAGAGGAGATGTTATTTGGAACTAGTTAATTCGAAAACAATTGCCAGTATGAAAAAAATGTACAAAAACGCTCTATTGCTAAAAATTTAGGGTAATGATAAAATCAAGCATAGATGAACTTATGAATTATTTTTTTTCCATGAACCATTAGGGGTAGGGAGCAAACCTAATTATTTTTTTCTGCTTTTTTATAGTCAGAAAGGTTTAAACCAATTTTTCTGCTACTGTTGTCCTGGCAGCATTTTTTGAGGAAAGCCTGTACAATTGTTCCCTATATGATTAAACTCAACATACTTGATACTCTACCAAGATGATGGCTAAAGAATTATGCCGAAATTCGACACAAATAATATAATAAGTGTAATTAGTTACACTTACGTTATTTCGTGTAAAATTTATTGACCGTACTACCGACCATTTTACACTCTTTTAAGATATATTCAGTCAGCCACTTCCACATCTATAACATAAAAATTCTGTGAAGAGTTGGTACGAGATATAAGTTCTTTCCAAAGTCCTCAAGTACCTTCAAGAAGAATTCCCCCCAACACTCTGAAAGTAACGGTGTGATTTAAGTGTTTTTCTAAGCTGGGTAGAACTGCCTTTAAACCCGAATAAGATAAATTAATCTCTCGAAATCTTGGAGCAGGCAAGCCCTTGTAGGATTATTTGTTACTGTCTTATTAATCTCGGAAGGCAGTGATGGATGATGTGCCGTTGACGGGAAACTGCGTGGGGTTTACCTCACCTTTAACACTTTTATTGTTGGTTTTCATTTTCAATTTTATATTGTTTTATAGCTATGAACATGTTTTTTGGAAAAGAAAAATTGTATTTTAGGAGTGATTTTTACGTTTTGTTAAAACCGATAGTTTTTTTAATGATATGAAAAACCACCTGTACAACTACTATCCACGATAGGTCTTGGGTATAGTACATAGTAGAGACCATACTGTTTCTATGACAACGGCTGTCTAGGAAGATGGTGTGGCTGAAATCACACTCAACCACCAGATTTTGCCAGAACCCAAAGGATCGATAGTTGTGAAGAGAATATATAATGTAACTGCCTCTGCTGGATTTGAATCCGAAACCTTCAGCTTCTCAACTCAGAGCTCTAAACATACTGCTACTCCACTCCATGATAAGAAATAAAAGAAACGAAAAATCATGAACAATCAAAGTAAAATATAATTTATGACCCTTAAATGACGTGGATGCTATCGAATATTATAGAAGTTATAATAATTTTTGTAAATAGTTTTATCATTTTTATTGAATATACTTCATAATAATGCTCAAACAAGCCCTTTTTTTATCTCACAAAAAAATATGTTTGTGCACAGATATACGAATTCTGTGTAATGGACGAAGATAATCAACTCAGTTATTAGTTAATTCTATTTCACGGTAAATGGTTATTTTACATAAATAGGGCTTTGAAAGCAAATGTTAGCATTCGGTTCTGAGATCAAAAGATGATTAAACTTTAGTGAATGTTACAGTCTGGCAGAAATACTAATGGCATTGCTACAAAATATACTATTTCATATTTACCATTTTAGTTATAAACACATTTAACTTTATTACTGGAATTTTCTTTATAGTTGATAGAAAAACTAAATGGAATCATATTGAATAATTAACAGCATAAATTAACATAAATGCTTTGGTATATCAAACTTAATTTTTACGAAAATGCCACTTCGTTTTCCTCCTTTTTATAAGAGAAAAAAACATGTTAGGCATAATTCACAAGAACCTTTATAATTTGATCAAATACTTGTGTTAAATTAAAAGCAGAATGGAAAAAAAAATCCAAAGTGTTTCTGAGACCTGATCGTTTAATGGTTTTCCATTTTAAACTTGAGGAGTCGTAAGAAAGCGTACTTAGGACGAAGATAGGGGCGGGAGACGACTGCCTCTTTAATTGCCACTTAAAAAGAAACAGTTGGCAACGGATTTCCGATACTCCTCTTGTTAAAAACAATGAAATTTAAACTAACTCCAAGCGCAATAATTGTATCCGATATTTATTGTGCAATTGGGTTCATTACCGAGCAGTTTGGATGCATCTGATAGCGAGGGTTGAATTAGAATTGTCTCTGTGAACTAACTGGTCTACTTCTTCTATTAGAACATGCTGCTGTAGCAGTTCTGTTCAATCCCAATCATTATTTCGATCATTCGAATTGATTATTGGCGTTTCAAGTGGCTATAATGTTATATCTGTTGCGTTCATTACTTTTTAAAACCACACCGACAAAGTAAATTTAAATATTTAGAAGGGATTATCACAAATGATAAATATATTAGGGCAGATGTGCAGGCAAGAAACGGTGCAGGAAATAGATGTTATTTCCTTAGGTCGAAGTGCTTATACAGGTAATCAAAATAACAGACGGTGATTAGACCAACTGTGACCTAAGGGAGGGTTACATAGTCACTCGCGCAGCAAGCAGAGGGCGAGGTTAGAGGATGCGAAGGAAGGATTCTGAGGAAGATTTTCGATCAACACAAGAGAATGGACAATGACGGTTAAGGAAAAATATATAGAACTCAAGAATATCTATCAGGAACCCGACATTACCAGTATAATAAAACAAGGAAGGCTGAGATTATGGCTTGGGCATTTGGAGAAGATGCAGAAAAGCAGACTCCCCAAAAAAATGTTCTACGGAAGGCCAGATGGTAGAGGACCGTAGGTGTGGTCCGGGCTGTACCGAAGGAAACCTCACACTGCATGAGTGGTAGAGAGGATGGACTATGATGATGATGATGGAAAACCAGAAGGAAAGAGGAAACGAGGAATACCATATCTTCAGTGGATCAATTGTGTAGAGGAGGATATGATAAAAACATGGAAGTGAGAAGGTGGGTGGAGAAGGTGACAGATCGAGAGGTATAGAATGTCATCAAGGAGGCCTAGGTCTTGAAGGACTGTTGCCATGAACAGTTAGTTGCCCTATTCTACGGAGGATTGAAATTGTTGGGGATGCAATCAAAATATGCACACGAATAAGTGGAAACTTATTTGTGTGTATATTTTGACTGCACCCCCAACAATTTCAATCCTCCATTAGTTCTTCCAGTCAACTATTTCCTCTCTAACCCTATTCTACTTATCAATTTTTCATTAATTTGTTTAATTTTTAATTAGGTCCTTTATATCTTCAAATATTATTAAATTGGCATTGAAGACATTAGGAACAAATATTGTGTAACAAATGTACTACTTTTATTCTTTATTTATCATTGCAAAAGAGAAAATAAATAAAATTAAAGTAAAAATATGAGCATGTCAACAGCGAACTTATTTATTTTTTCTTGCATTCTGTTAAAATATCAGCGATTTATTAATTTGTTTTAAAAATTGAGAAAGTCACTTTCATAAATTATAAGTTCCATCTCCTTCCTCTCATTTACATTAACATATTTGTTTCA
Organism: Troilus luridus; assembly: GCA_964056705.1. NCBI lineage: Eukaryota > Metazoa > Arthropoda > Insecta > Hemiptera > Pentatomidae > Troilus > Troilus luridus. The sequence continues at coordinate 79,977,283 of OZ057414.1, read as the reverse complement.
TTATTTATTCCAAACTTGAAGTGCTCTGATCGTTTACCATGTTTATCATGTTTTCTCTCCAATTTTCTATTAAACATCAGTGGGACTCAGTGGAATACCGCGTGGAAACACTTACTCATAATTATTATTCCTGGAGTTCTCTGAGGATTCTCACCAATGAGGCTTCCGGGAACCACGTACTGTTGCACGCTCTCGGGTTTGAAAGATCACCCTCCGCTCCAGAGATGACTGCAATTTATCTTCAACTGAAAATAAATGGCGGCAAAAAATAAAAAATTCCGGATTGAATGATCCTTTGACGGATGAATACGGACCTATCGCAGCGACCCACGCCTCGTGAGGCGATAAAAGACAAAAGTTACGATTGTTCCTAGGTTTCAATGATTGTAATTGTTCGGTCCTTTTTTATCGCCGTTCTGGAAATTCCAGGATAATAGCCACTTTTTGGAAATGGATCTGTCTCTGCAACAGGTTGTATGGAATCGCGGAGCTGGCATAGCCTTTGAATGATTACACTTTCAGGAGTTATTTATTTTAAATGATATCTCTTAAACGCTATATTAACTATTAATGAATCTTATTTTGCATTAATAGTTTAATTATACTCCGTATTATATTTAATCCTCAGTTTACCTTACTAAAGGTTTTTCCATTGGGTCGAAGGTTTGTGTAGAGGCGTAGGAATGCTTCTTGTTTCATAACTCGTAGAACACAACTATGGAATTTCGGATGTCTGATATATGTTAAATTATTTCTACCTTTGGTATTTTATTTTAAAGGGGCTTAGTCCCCGAAATGGAATCTTCATTCTCTCCCTTTCTCATGATTTTACATAGTACTAAATACTTGGGCACTTCTAGAACCTTTTTAATTTCAGTTGAAATGTTGAAACACATTCTACCTCTTTCTTCGTGTCTTTTTTGGTCCAATTAGTTGTAAATGGAATCTTTTTCACATTTAAAAAAAACATGTGTTGGCCATGTTTAATTACGTATAATTTAACTATTACTCCATTTCATGTACTAGGGTGTAGGTGAAATAAGATCATTCTACTTGCCCAGGCCTACCTTACTCTCATTTATGTACATAATTAATGACGTAACAAGATCTTGTAAGGAAAACGGTTATATACGCTATAATAATGACGATTCTTAAAAGACAATTCGTAGAAGACTCCTTTGCTCCGAGAGGCTCTCGACTGCAGAGCTCGTTACCAGGAGTTAACAACTCTACCTCGCCCAGCAATCCCTTCGATAATTATCGGAGATCGTTGCATGCTCGCTCCTTAGCCTTAGTTGTCTGTGCTCTTTGTTACCCTTCATTAGCACGGCCTAGGAGTGGGTTCAGGTCTAAGGCGTCTATCATCGAACAAGGAGGTTATAAAACGATACTTAATAAGCAATAGAGTCAACTAATTTAAATAACAAGTGAGTCCGATTGTCAAACTACCAGTTACGTAATTTGCATTTTATAAAAAGAAGTTGTCTTATTTGGAATGGAAAAATATTGTACACTTTGTAACCTTTTTTCCAACTGTATTAACAGGTATAAATGCCACCTTAGTTAATTAATACCCTTTTTTGATTTTCCTCCCCTGATATAATAATAAGGCCCTATTAAACTTACCTAAATTTCAGTACCGTTTGTACAGCTTCTCGGTAGAATCTCTAGATTCTCTAGATTCTACCGAGAAATCTCTAAAGTATTCACATTTAGCTATTCGACTAGGAATCGTACAGAACATCGATAGTTCTCAACCCTAGGGGGTCGAGAACGCCTTTAGGAATGAAGGACTATTGGAATGACTTTGGCCTCCATATACCAACTATTCCAGCCAATAATACTTCAAAAGTTGTGATTATTGATTTAGCAATAAATGTTTCTCAAAACAATCAATAAAATAAAAGAATACATAATATCTCTTCAGACCTCAATAATGTGTGGCATGCGTTACTGAGGTTTTTCAACCAACGCTCCCTACCAGTATATCTTCAACAACTGATTGGACCATTGCAACATGTAAGGAGCGAAATTTCTCAAGAAACTAATGACATTATTAACAGTATGCTTATAGGTGCCCACAGGTTCATTATACATTATACATACTATTAGTCCAGGATCCATGGTCCATTTTTGCATTTGATTACTATCAAGCTGAATCTTCGTGAATTGCTTCGTTTTAATGAGACACCCAACAATTTCCTGTGTGAAAATTCTCGATTGTGGTAATTAACAGAGGTAGCTAGGATAAAATATGTCGATTTGATGATTCTTAAAAATGTATTACTAACTGGGGGGTTTTTTGTTAAATCTCAAGATAATTATCTAAATTATTTGAAAAAATATTTGTCCTACAAAATGTATGGTTTGATCAAAGAGTCCCCTCCTTCCAAAATGTATCGATAACGAAGTCAAAAAAGAAGAAGTAAAAAAAATCAGCTGGTTAGTAATCCTTTTTGATGACCTCGTTATCGATGCACGTTGGAAGGAGGGGGACTCTTTCATCAAACCATACATTTTGTAGGACAAATATTTTTTCAAATAATCTTGAGATTTAATAAAAAAAAAACCAGTTAGTAATAAATTTTTGAGAATCGACATATTTTATCCTTGCTACCTCTGTTAGCTACCACAATCGAGAATTTTCGCACAGGAAATTGTAGTGTGTCTTCTCGAAACGAAGCTATTCACGAAGATTCAGCTTGATAGTATTCAAGTGCAAAAATGGACCATTGATCCTGGACTATATTAATTGTTTTCAAAGCCTATTGTGTACCATAAAAAAAATGAAAATGAAACCTTATATTTCATTTTTAAAAATCCCTTAATTCAAGTTTCCTGCCATAAAACATAATAATTTCTGATTAATATTTATGAATTTATAATAAAAATAATGTAAAAGTGCTAGGAAAAGTATATTCCGCAAAATTAGGATTTTGTACTCGCCCTAAAAATCTGGGGTGATCCCAACAGGGATTACCGTAATGGTTGACATTATGTCGGATGGAAATGGCGGTTGATGTGTAAATCCGCCAAAAAGGTGATCAATCGCTTAGCCCGCTTTGGCCAGAACTCAGATGGCAGGCCAGTTGAGAGGGAACGAGATTAGTCTCGCTAATGAGATGTTAATTCCTCTTATCTCTCAATCCTCTACCACCATCGACTTTTGCTTATTGACAGTTATGTATGTTCGAATAAAATATGTGAGGACTGTACTCACTTAAAGGGAAAATATCAATAGTTTTATAGAAAAGTTGTAAAATAGTAAGGTTCTCCATAGCGCCGTGTGATGATGACGATGATGATAATTATAGGCATTATTTTTTCATATCCTTTATCTGAAAGAGTAAAAGCTTCGAAGTGACAAGACAAGTAAAAAAAAAAATCAGTTTTGTAATTTTAAAAACAGTTATTAGTCATGCCAATAGAATAGTTAGGAGAGTAAGTCAAAGCTTGGAGTGGTTTAGTTCTATGAACGGTAAGTTACTAATATCTTATTCAACCAATAGTTGTCAACACAGTTTTTTGGTTCTCCTGTAAAATTATCTTTTCATGACTTGTTAACTTTTCCCTTACTAACACCTCGATTCAGTTCCTAGTTCGCGAGTGTTGTACAAGGTTGTATATAATTAAACTTTATCTTTTCAAATCACGTTTTTCCTGCGAATCCTCGGGAATTCCTTATAGTCATTCTACGATGCTACTTGTCGTTGCTGCACATAAATTTAGAAGCATTGTACTACCCGCGCTGCCAATTAGTTGACCCAAAAGGCCAGCGTGTATTTGGAGCTAGACTTCGACCTACCTGCGGCTTTCTCTCGGTGATATTATTAGTACAGGGATGTCCTTATGTTAGCTATACTGCTCCCAATGTTTGTCCACGGGCCCTTTCCCACCTGTGCTTTGAGCTAACTAAACATATTAAGTAACTAATGACATTTCCGGCTCAACATTATTTTGTTTATTGTAGAAGCACAAAGGGTACTTCTTTGATTATATTGGAATAAGCCCAAGCAAAAACACAAACGATTTTTCCTATGTCAAATTACTTGAATTCTGTAATTATTGTTGCATTATACTTTATTGTATTTTATGCTTTATTGTCTAATCAGCAATCGGTTTAACAAAGTAATGAGCATAAGTGCCCATGGATCCTGTAAAATCTGCTCATGAATAGAGCATCCATTCCTGAGTATTTTTAAATGTATTTACTTTTATGAAAATAATAATAATCATTATAATAATAACGCGTAATGATTGAGAGACGCAGAACCAACCAAATCGATTATTGCCAAATCCGTGGCTCAAATATGAAGACCTGCTATGTAGAATTTTAATAGATTACAGGCTGTTAAAAAAATTATTGATCTTATGCATTCATTTGGCTCAGTGAGTAGAGCACTGAGTTATTGAGCTGTATGGTTGGAATACAGCTATGGTAGATAGTTTATTTAATCTTTTAACAGCTATTGATCGACCCAGTGGAATCTTCAAACCGTTCTGGAGTTCAACAAGACTGCATTATCTAGGTACTCTAAATTAGGGTAAAAACCTGGTGGTTATACATTTTCTTAGCCAAATCATCTTACTGTCTATCTCACGGCATACAAAAAGTACAGTTTGCACAGTGAGCCACTTAGTTGATGTGTTGAAATGGTATGTTCTTCTTTAAGTTCAGATCTGAAAAGGTCTTTTGTGGAGCCGTTTTGTTAGGTTTCCCAGCCTGGTGTGTTGTTTCCTTCCAACACTTTTTCTTCCTTCAATTTTTCCCAGCATTATCAGCTGCACTAAGTCATATTCAACTCCACGCATTATGCGTTCCAGGTGTTATAGTTTGCGTTTCTTTTTAATTATGACCACTTCTTTTCTTCTTCCTCATACTCTGCATAGCAGTCATGTTTGTAACTCTGTATAAACATTATTGTACCCCTATCAAACTTACATTGAGTATTCTTCTGGGCAACCATTTCTCAAACGTATGAAGTCATTGTATTTCTGTTTTCATTTTATCCAGCATTCTACACCCGTAAAATATTATTTTAAAGTCTTACGTAAGGTCTCTTATGCAAAATGCTTTGAATATCCTCCTTAAAGGTAGCTCTTGTTCAATTGGTTTAGATTTTTTTCTATGCATTCATTTGAGACTCAAGTATATCGCTAATTTCTGACATATTAGTCACCGGATACATATCAAAATCTACGCACGCCTTGTATATTGGTGTAAAAGTATATTAAGAGAGTAATGATTATATCGGGGAGGGAGGGGAGGTGTTTTGTGGCTCATTTAGTTTTAAAAGAGTGGCCATAATGGACAAGACCCTCATCATTTTTTGTTCTTGGGTTCGCAACCTGCCCGTAGACATTAAAATTCAGTCGTTCCGGAATTAAGTTTTGGTTTAGACTGCTCCTAAGGGACCAGGGCTCCCGAGGGAAGGTTTTTTTAATGAGGTTATATCCTGGAACACTCAGCACCCCTCCATCTACCCAAACAGGCTCCAAGTTCCAAGATTTATTCCCATCGGTTGCATGACCTAATGAGAAATTAAAAATTTTGATCCAATTTCATTAAATTTTTCAACTTATTCTTGGTCGTACTAATTGAAATTAATTTTTTATAGCGTTTTCAAATAAAAATACAAGGTATATAAAGTTCGTAAGAAACTTATGAAAAGATGTATAATACAGAATGGTTGGATTTAGCCAAAAGCAATAATAACATGTTTTTAAAAACATTTAGGTTTATCCAAAATAATATTAATATTATCATTACACAAATGTTACAAGTTACACGAAATAATATTACGGATAACACTAATTCCGGATAGCATCCTGTATGATAATTTTTTAAAAACCATGACATTGTTGAGGAAGTGGCTCAGTGGTAGAGCGTTGAGTTGCCGTCCCGAAAGTCCTGGGTTCCAATCCCGCTCGCTGAGAGACGTTTCTTTAATCTTTTAGCGCCCGGAGATGGATCCTATCGGATCTAGGACCCTCCTGGGGCACACTCTTTATAAAGTAGATACCCAAAATAAGGGGTGAGAAATCTTGCGGTTGAGCGTGTTCTGGGGCAAATCACCTCCCAGTACAACCGTCGTCTAAGAAACACAGTCTCTACCATGTACTCTCCAGGGGTTGTAGCGGTACAGGTTTTTATGCTAACAAGGGCTCTTCGTGGCTTAGTCTATTCTGCTTTCACTAAATTGCGGGACTAGAAATTCCTTGTGCCATTTCTGGTACTTTTTAGTGGCTTTTCTTTAGGAAACAGTTATTCACTGAAGCAATGCAATTGTATTTTGATAATTCAAATTAAAAAAAAAAAAGAAACGGTATAAATAGTTAAAACCTTTTGAACTAGTCACTATTCTATATTTGTTATGAACCCTATATTTTTTAAGAATATAAGATTTTATATAAATCACCAAAAAATATTCTAGTTTCGTAACTTCAGCCCGGTCTGCCTGGATGATTTTGGTGTTATATTCAACCTCAATCTAATAAAATATTATAAATTTATCACTTTATAAATATTTTCTACCAGTTAAATTTAAGTCATAACATTCTTCCCACAAATATTATTAGGTACATATGAATTTTTATGAGGCAAATCAAAATAAATACGAGATAAGCTAATGGTTTACATGGTAAACAGAATATATATTACAGTTGTAAATATATTTAAATCCTTCAGGATTTATCGTTTTATTCAGTTTATCTTACGTAATCACGTTTAAAATGTCCAAATCTCTTTTTTGAAAAAGAGTTGTTTACGTGGCAAAGTTGTTTATTAGGAATATGTAAATATATAATATTAATGTAATATGTATATTTGATATGTGATATATTTGATTCCCTTAAGTTGTTCCGCATCCGGCAGTAGAAAATTATTTATTTTATAAATAAAATTCCTATACCAGAGGAAAGTAGACTCCGAAGCACTATATCCACTAATGTGGTTACTAATCCAATGGGTCGAAAGATAAAACTCATTACCATCGATTGAAACAAGAAATACGTGCGATTATTTTATTAATTAAAAAAAACCTGTACCACAACAACCCGTGAATGTGTTTGGGGTTCAGTACATGAAAGAGACTGCACTGTTTGAAAGACAACTGTTATAATGGGTGGTGATCTGTCCTGGATCACACTCAACCGCCAGACTTTATTTTGGTAAACACTTTATCGAGGCTGGATGAGCCCCTGGAGGGTCCTATATCCTATACGATCCATCTCCGGCTGCTAACAGACTTAATAAAACTCTTGCCTGGAGCGGGATTTGAACCAGGATTTTCGGCATGGCAACTCAGTGCTCTACACCGAGCCACTCCCGTCCCATATTTTCTTATAGGTCGACAATTAAGTCTTTTAACGATTTAAGTTCATCATTATTAATAATTACATCTACCAAAACATATCTTATTTAGTGTTGATTTCGTTGTATTTTTTACTTAGTTTATACGTTTACAATAAATATTTAATGTATTTTAATTACCTACAATTCTTATTTTAATAACTTTCTTCCACTGGGAGGAAAAATAGGTCATTTAAAGGCTGGCTATCTTCCCAACTTCTTCGCATTAATAAAGAAGTTTAAATCTTACGTCGCAGAGCTCAGATCTCAGGATTAAATTTGCAAAACCTATTAGAACCCAAACCTGTGATAATTGGCAACCTGTCAGAAGCAATCTCCAAATCAGATTTCTATCATTTCCAGGAGGGAAGCGTAATATCTAGCCACGATTAGCGCTCTTTAAATCTTTTAACTACTGTGAACTTGATGAATCAAATCCTAGTCCCTTAAAACCTATCTGAATTTTTTTTAAATGGTAGATTATAAAAGTTAACTTTAATATTCTATTTCATTTACTTTTCTGAATAGTTTTCTTTTAACCTCCTAAACCAGACGAATTACTGACTATGTAGACTCAATTATTACATGTTAGCGGAGTGGCCCAGTGGTAGAGCACTGAGTTGCCATGCCGAAATTCCATGTTCAAATACCGCTGCTGGTAAAATATTTATTTATTGGATGGATCATTGGGAGCCTCTGTAAGGTGGGTACCCCAAAATAAGGGAAAAAATCTTGTTGAGGGTAGTCTAGGACAAATCACCTCCCTGCACAACCGTTGTCCATGAAACAGACCGTTCACGGGTTGTAGTGGTACAAGTTTTTTTTAATTTTATGTTACCCGTTTTACCCCACGGTATTTTTAATTACCGAAAATAATTTTCCATTATTACTTATATAATTATTACTAAGAACTTAGTAGTAACCTTACAAGAAACTTTTTATAATTATCATTACATTTTAATTTGTTTAATATTAAATACATTACAAATTAAATAAGTATGATGAGCGATTTCATTCAAAATGATCTATCCATGACGACAAATGGTCTTCTATGAGCTTGGGATGTGAGTTACAAGTTCGAACCTGCTATACCTTCCAGTAAGTCTCGGGAGTCTTTCCAATTGTTGTTCAAACAGTTTAGGACTTAGGCGGGAGGGACTTTCCGAAAATTTCCACTGACCATTCCCACATCCTCATCAGTAGGACACTTGTCACGTCGTCGCAACGACTAGCAACGGGCAGGAGAATTATTACCTTAAATAAAATATATTAACTTCTTGAATATATTATAGGAATATATTGTTATTGTAGAAGAGGGTGAAATGGTCGGCGCACAGTGGAACGAGCGTTAGGGAGGACTGGACATTCATTAATATCTCCACTTCTGGTTCTCCTAGAATAAGGCTATTGCTACGGTTTTAAAGCCATTTGAAGGGACTATTTAATTATATGATAAACAGGATCAAACATTTTAGGGGAAACGTGTAAAAATTCTAGATTTGATATTTCGATGTTCGATAATTTATTATCTAACATTGTACCTATATACTACTAGAATGGGTACAATACAGTATTCTATGGAAAGACAGATACACAGGTATTAAATAAAGTTATACAAAGGAAAAAGTAACAAACCAAATAATTTAATTATTAAACAAAATTAATATAATAATTGATAATTACTTTTGTTAGTTAATACACTAGGTATAATTGATACATCAAAATTATAATAAATGTAAGTGCCTATATAAAATTGTTTTATTTAAATAACGAAATAAAAATTTAAAAAATAAATAAATAAACATTTAAAAACTTGAAGATTTGTTGTAGGGACTATTGCACCTATGTGCACCATTACACACACCAAATACCACACACCAAATACCACACACCAACTAAGTTTCATTGTTAATACTATTATGTTAGATAAGGATTCGGATAAATGAATGTAAACAAACATTGGTAAACAAAAGAACACTTGCGAAAAATAGACGCCAATATCAACAGAAATTATTTTAAATTAATTCTCAAGGCCCGGAAAAGAAAAAAATTATTTTCTCGGAAAATAGCACCTAGTAGCAGAATCCGACTAATGGAAAAAAAACCTCAAACATTCTAGTTATTTACTGTGAAGGTAGTTTTTTGGGCGATTTTGAGCGATTTTCGCAATTGATTATTTTAGTTTTATCCCCCAATTTTCACCGAAAAATCCCAGAAGTTTGAAATAATCCCAAGTTTTATTTGCCTAAAATATCTTATTATGGATGAGTTTTTTTCCAGTAGGTGCACGATTAATTTAATGCATCACCTCAAACAGTGGATCGCTTTAAAAATATGAGTTTTTAGAAAAATTTATATTTCAATTCAAAATTTTTCATATAAGATTTAATTTCACAATTAATTTATCTATGGATTTTGTTGAGTAGAAGTATAAAGTATAATTTAAGATCAAAATAGAGAACAAATTTAGTTATTAGAGAATTGGTCCAATGTCCAACAAATGCGTTGATTCGTTCCACTGTGCGGCGGTGCTGTGAATAAATTTAAACAAAATAAGTTTAACTTATTTTATTTGTGCCAGCGTGCCAAGTTAAACTTTTTTATGTGAATTTAATTGTTACAGTAATTAAAACTTTGTTTTGAAACTCTTATTTCAAATGAATTTTGCCCTACTCTAGCGTGAGCAGGCACCCCATAGACTGGCTGTATTAAAAACCAGTAATCTAATACTATAATTTGGGGCATTAAATATTTTTTAAATAATTAAATTCTGAGTTGCCAGAGATTATTTATGAAAATTACTCAAAATATTGTTTCTTTAAAAATCCTAACTTTAGTCTGAATTTGATTCTTTTCCAAAGGTTGTACGTGTGTTTACCAATTTACTATTCAATCAACTTGATACTTCAATTAAACCATCAATATTGTATTCATAAATATATAGTGCATCTGGGTTAAGTAAGCACTATAATGAATATACTTTATGAATACAGTTTCTAATTCAGACTATCATTTAACATATCCATTGTGGAATTACGATTAATGATTCAGATGTAATAGAGGATTGCCTTTAGACAGTCTCTATCATCTACTGAACCCCAGACACATTCACGGGTTGTTGTGGTACAGGTTTTTTTTTTTTTAATAATAAAATAATCGCACGTATAGAGGATATAGTACATCGGAGTCTACCTCCCTCTGGTAAAAGAATTTTATTTATAAAATAAATAATTATCTACTGCCGGATGCGGAACAGCTTTAGGGAATAGTAAGTCAAATATACATATTACATATATATAATATATGTACATATTCCTAATAAATGCTCAGTGGAAAGCTAAATGATTACTCTGGCATCCCAAAATCAATTAGAATATTTAAGACTATAAAACATAGCCATGCATGGTATAAATTCCAACTTGTGCGGTAAATCAGGGGTGCATTTAGACTGCATTGGTGAGGTATGTCTGGCCGTTTCTGTCCCCCCAGCCCCCTCTTCGGCAACGACCGATTATTATTTATTCTATTGGGGGCTATAGACGAACCCCAGTAGTGGATACCCTTAATTGGGGGGAAACCTGGTGTTTGAATGTGAAGATTCGACTCATCCTCGAAGAGGAAATAGTGTTTCCAAGGAAAGAACCCTTAACATATGTCGACATCGCTTTTTCGTAATGGCTTTGAATGAACTTAGTATTTTTGTATTGCTATGACAAGTCGAGTTTTTCCTCTAGGCGATATGCGAAATCTTAAGATCTAGTTAACGGTTGTTGAAGCACAAATTAGATATGTTCATTCATAGCTGTAAATTGTGGGGAATCCTCTAAGCAAAAAAAATTGGGCCATATTTCAAAATATGTTTTCATAATAACTCGAGAATTACGTGTTTTATAAAGCAAGACTTGCAGACCTTAAAATAGTCCGTTCATTCAAACGACCTTAATTGTAGTCTTCGTTCTTCTCTAAATTAATTATTTTACAAACAAGTAGCTTTAGTTTAATATTTTCATTATAATAGATTAGATCTATTCTTGAACTTTCATATAACAAAATACCTCAATATAATTCAGATGCTAGAGGAATACCATCACCCTTGAGAAATTTTCGACGGAATGTCGCATATTAGGTCGGATGCTCCCGAACTTGAACCTAATAGTAGCTTAAGGACTTTTCATTAAAGTTATATTAAAAGTTAGTAAAGTTAATTTAAAAATGAAGTTAATTTTTTTTATTTAAGCAAAATGTCACTCGAAGTGAGGTGAGAAATCAATATACTCAATTAAAATACTAGAAAATAAATCAAGTTAAACCTGTACAACTACAACCCGTGAAAGTGTCTGGGGTTCAGTAGATGGTAGAGACTGTACTGTTTCTTGGGCGACGGTTCTGCAGGAAGACTTTTCCGCGATCAGGCTCAACCTCCAGGTTTTTCCCCAATTTGAAGTTACCGACTTCGTCAGCCTCTATTAAGTCGATGAGGCTTAGATGGCTCTGTAAATCCCACAGGGCCCATCCTTGGTTGTTTTCAGCTTAATATATTTAATTAATTTAACATAATTAAAATATTCAAAAATGATTTTTAACTGATAAAACAGAACCTCATTAACTAAGGTTTATTTAAAACAACACGATATACCTCGTATCAGACATGTGTGTTATTTATGAAAACAAATAATTCTCAAATCTACAGGAATCGATCCTATATCTATGAAAAGCTCTTAACATTAGGGGAATGTTCAAAAATAAAATTAATTACCGAATAAAATCACATTAGTGTATTTTCCAGTGTCTCTAAACATAACTTTAAAATCTTTGTACGTGGATTATGTTAAAAATTGTGTTAAAATATTTTTTATATTCCTCTGATTTTTCGTGTATTGTTCTCAGCCATAATTTCACCTTGTTATGCCAATGATTTTTAAAATCGATGAAACCCTTCTTTGTTTGCTGTTTTTGAGATTTTTCCCTAAATTTGTTATGTCGTTTTTCAGTTACTGACTAATTTTGATTTACTGATACAGTAACCATTTTATTCTTCGAAATCGTCCTTCGCAGGACATAGTTGACTTTAACTTTATCATCGTTACAGAGAGAACAATATACAAAAAATGAGTTGACATACAACCATGATTTATTTTATTTTTCAGTTTCCTACTTCTTTGGAGTTCACTACTGACCGAGGTTTTCAAATACAACAGATCTCTAAATGAAAGAAACAGGAATCAATCCTGTGGGATCGGGAGGCCTTTCTAGGGATCCACCAGTCTCAATAAAGTGAAGCACTCCTTAATTGGAGGAAAGCCTAGCTGTAGAGCCTGATCCCGGTTAAATAACCTCCATGCACCACCATGGGCTTTAGAAGCAGTACGATCCCTGGCATATTCTGAATGCATAATTCGTGATATCGAATTCACTGAATACTTAATTGTTTTAGTTTTCAATATCAGCACCACCTTCACCATTTTCTGCCTCCAAATTCAATTTTTTTTTTTATATTTTTAGAAATTTAAACACGATTTTTTTAAATTTCATTTGGGTTTTTTTTACATAAACATGTTCAATTCAATATTTACGTTCTTAAGATTATCTTTTTCAACACTTCTTTTTAAGAACATTTCACCAATGTATAAAGCAATATATAAGTGTTATATAAGCTATAAATAATGTCAGATATAAGTCTACAGCTCTGGACAATTTTTTTTTCCTTTTTTGCAATACTTTCACAATCCTTTACCCAATAAGCTTTTTACTTTACATTTTTATCTTGTTGACGGATTATAAGATACTCCGAATATCTTTACTCGGATATCTAGAAACAACTCTGTGCGTGATACATATGACGTTTTTGACACGTCCTCACACCCTCACACGTATCAGGTGTTAGAGCGAAAACAATCCCACCTTCTGGAATAGAATATTTGACACGCCACTTGTTCGACACGTTTACCTTCTGACACCGTCTACTTGATCATCAGTGTTTCGAATAAAAAATAAATGAAAAGGTAATTATTTATAACAATTATTATAATATATATTTTCTAATCAAGATTTATCTTTTCTATAAAAAACGGAGCCTGTTTATCCCACCTTTTACCTGTACTACCAATGAGTAATTTGAGTATATAATTACTTAGCTTCAATATATTTTGAGTATTTAGAGTTAAAACTTTAATCCTCTATATATATTAACATATACAACTTCTCCTGTCTTCCCAATTAGATGCTCTTTAAGCAGGTAAGTCATTTGCTTAGAGTGTAATGTATTAAATAATTTATATTGTTGTTTAAATTTGTTTTTTAAGAAAATATACATCATGTAAAGAAATTATTCCATGCTACCTCGTGTATTTAACAGTTGTAATTTATTATTTATTTATTCTCTTTGATTTCTTAATATCTTAATTAGTACTTTGTTAGAATTTGTACTGTTTCTTTACTTAATAGGTTTCATTTTCTGTTCATGTTTGTTATTGTAAATGGACTTAGTCCCAGAATAAAAATAATTTTCTATTCTATTCTCTCTACATCTACCTAACGTATTCTAAATCTCTTGATTAATTATTAGTTGGCATAAGTTATATGGAGAAAATAGTCCAGATAGAGGCCAAAATAACTTCTCACATAGTTGATAACTGTTTATTAAAAATCAACGCTTGACCCACATTGCGGGTCTTCGCCATGTTTGTATCTTGTTTATTCAGCCGTGGTGATGGAATGGAATGTTTGTTTTTGATAAATAGTTTCGAGATAAGTGAGAAGTTAATTTGATCTCTAACAGCACAATTTTCTTCGTTATATTTAAATTATCCGTTTCGGGGCTACTCTATTCAATCTATTAATGTAAATTGAATTAAAATGCTTTTATCATCTGAGTTGGACTAAATTAGTATTGTTTGGAACACGTAGTGTCTGCATAATATCTGTATCTAATGAACTGTTTCGCTTGGGCCGTGGCGAGTCGTACAAATAAAAAAAAAAACTAAATCTATTATATTCAAAACATAAAATAAATGCATGCGTTCCTAGAATTAAAAAAAAAATCATAAAATAATGTTTCCTTGTTTATATCGTGGCTGGGAATATAGGGATAGCAAATAATGTCAGTTTTACAATTCTCAACTTTGTATCCATTATTCTTATGTCAAATTCCTGGAGTAGAATATTGGTTGTGGAAATTCATGGACAGATAGATAAGGAGAGGAATGGTGCATGTAGGTGACATCATGTTACTTCTTATGTCTTCCCCAGGAGAATCCTCAAAGCTGTTTCTGATGGTTCTATAGGAAAATCTTCTGGTGTACACTGTAACGAAAGTTATTTCAAAACTTAAGTAATATTGTATTTATTAGAATAAAAAACTTAAACTATAACCGAATATGACATCCCTCTATTATGATTGGGGAAAGATGATTTTTATTTATTTTATTCTAAAGAAACTGGCCAGGGACAGAGACTGTTGGTTAAAAAATTGTAAAAATATATAAAAGAAAAAAGTTTTGTTTTGTTTTTGTAGTTTATGATGAATGTTGTTTATTTTATTTTATAACGCTACTGTTATGTTTATATTGTGTAAAATTATATTTTGGAGCTGAACTCCATTTTACCTCCTAAGGGAGAGGCTTTTGTCATAACATATGATGTCAATAAAGCTTTATTATTATTATTATTCTATGTTACTACAACTCGGTGACGAATCCTGGCCTCCTCCACCAGCTTCTTCCAGTCGTCTCTTTTTTGCGCATCCGCCATCCAGCTCGTGACTCCCATGATATCCCTCGCGTCTCTCTTCAAACCATCCAACCACCTCAGCTTCGGTCTCCCCCTTCTTATCATGCTGTTGAGAGGTTCTGTCAAAGCCTTGTTAGGAATTGCCTCATCTTCCATTCTAGCCACATGACCAGCCCATCGCATTCTACTAATTTTTAATTAGTAAATAGCATCTGCTTTGTTGCACAATGAGTAAACTTCGTTCTTTGTTCTCCTTCCCCAGTTTCCATCTAGATCTTTCCTGAGCACAGTTTTTACATTGTCATGAAAATTATGCGGTTGTTTCGTCGAAAGCATATATAGTATGTTTCTATGCATACCACAGACTGCTATATCAATCACAAAATGCTGAAAGATCGTATGTTCGTTGACGTGTGTGTCGATAAGAACCTTGCATTTATCAAATCTTTATCAAACCTGCACAGAACGGAAAAAAATATTACCCGTTACGTAACCGTATTCATGTACAACACGCGGTCGTGTCCATGTCACAGCCACACCCCATTTTTATTCCTGTATAATGGCCTATTCTTCACCCCATAAAATAACACAGGTCTGCATCAAAAAAAAAAACCTTTTCAGCTGCATGAGATATTGATGCTGAATTATATGGTTTCAAGTACGATAGTTTTTTTGCAAAATAAGAACACAATAATGAGAAAAATCAACTATGTATTACAACAAACACACCATAACATTTATCGAAACCTACCAACCATTATTTTTCTTATTTAAATTTATACACAACTTTATGTTTACTCTTTTTCCTTGTGAAACCTTTTCTTCTTTTCTTTGATGCTTCTCCGAACTCGTTTTTGGTTTCCTTCTTTGGTTTCTCGCTTAAGCATCCAACAATAGTCCGCTAACATACTGACATCCCATCTTCCTTGGTAACCACCACAGACTGCAGCTCTTACTGCTATCAGTTGCTTTGCCATGGTTAGGAATTCTTCTTTGCATTTTCCTATTAGTGCATCCACAAACTCTAAATGGTTCATCCATTCTCCAAGAATTTTTGTTCCTTTCAGATAAATATACTATTAAAATTTGGGTAAGAAATCATAATTTTGATTAAATTTGAAGCTTAAAAAATAAAATACAAAATTTTAACTAAATCAGAATTTTACACAAAATAAAAATATAAAAATTAGTATTGTCAAAAAATTGATGTGATGGAATTTTTTTAATATTTTTGTCGGTGTTAGGGCATCAAAATCTATAAGAAAATGTATAAAAAAACAATCCAGTGTTTTACTTGCCGACCTGTGTAATTATTTTTTTTTTTTAACTTTTGGAATTGACGTAGAATTTAAAACCTCATAATCAAATTTTATTTTCACAAAAAATGCAAAGTATTTAGTCGATAGTGGAAAGTGCTCACACTGACCCCGTTCTAGCTGCCATTGCGTTTAATGTTTTGTAATATTTTTTTCTCTCCCTACCTTTCGTGAATTTCCCGAGGTAGAGAATGAGGACCTTTTATGACCCTTTAAGGGCATTGTATCGTCCGAATTCCGGTCGTCCTTTTGTTCATAAGTCTGTTTTATTAGGTCTTTCTTCCAGTCGGAAATTCTTCGGTTACTATAGCTTTCATAGTTATTTCCCAGGTTTCAATTAGACCAGTTCCATTTTTAAATTTACGATACTTATATAATACATTTAATTACTAGTATTTTATTTATTTTCTTTAATCAAAATCAGAGAGTGTGGGGTAGCTGAGTGTGTAAGGTGCTGACTTGCGAAGCTGAAGATTACGGGTTTAAATCCGGCTGTTGCTGATAAATTATTTAAAATTTTAATAGCCAAATATGGATCCTATATGTGTAACCTTCTTGGGGCCTAGGCCTTAAAAAGTGGGTACCCCTCATTAAGGTCAAACACCTGGTGGCTGAGCATGATCTCGGATCACCTCTCTGCACAACTTCTAGACTCTACCATATGCTGAACCCAAGAGCCTTAACGGGTTGTCGAGGTAAGCATTTTATTCAATACGTGTGGGCACAATACAATAAGGAGTTAAGGTTTAGGAGGACAGTGCGGTTTAGGTTTAAACTTATATTAAATATTATTGTTCTTAATTTCTTTACATAACAATTCGTATGTTCAACACAAAATTGTTAATGATTTATTTTCTCATTCCTACATATCATGGTTTGTTAATTTTTAATTATCATTTCATTTTTTTCTAACAAAAGTAGTGTCATCTAATAAGGATAACCTTATTTACATTTTTTATTATTTTTAACATACCAATAATATTATTGTTGTTTATTACATTTTGTCATAACTAGTTGTATTTCTGTTTTTCGGTGTATCAATAATTTTTAAGAGTAATTGAATGACGATTTATAAAGAACTCTGGCAAGTAAGTATTTTTTTTCATTCCCGTGAACAGTTCCATTTTCCCCAAGCACTTTGGTTGAATGAAAAATAAATATCTCTTAAATTAGACAAAGCTACCCGATGTTTCTTAGGAAGGCAACATTCAACAAAATTAAGATTTAAAAGGGAAAAATAATAATAACCCAGAAAAATCTGTGAAAAAAAATTCGTCGAACCAATCTGGCCAAATTTTACTTTTTTAATAGACTCACTAATATATTATAACGATTTATACGGCGAAATATAGAAATGCATTAATGTTTTAATCAAATAAAAATACTTTTTCAACCTTTGCTAAAAAATAAGGAAGTCAAAATTTATAAGAGCGAGTTCATTAAGTTTATCCGCCATGAAACTAACTTATTAGTCGCCTCCTTATGAAGTTAAATTAATGAGACGGTTAATGTCGCCATAATCGAGTACTATTTTATTGTTGGCACTAATTATCTTATATTTATGGCGTTATTTGCCCCTGTCATTTTATAGCTGTGACGTTTTATGAATGAACTAACATTAACTAACATCTTTTTATATTTGTTAATTAAATACATATGACGTGCGTGGGTATTATTTTTATATATATATATATATATATATATATATATATATATATATATATATATATATATATGTATATAGATATACAATATATATATAACCTGTACCACTACTTGGGTACCCACTTTATGGAGGCTGGGTGAGCTCTAGGAGGTTCCTAGTTCTCATATAATCCATCTCCGGCTGCTAACAGACTAAATGAACTGACTGGTCTTCGATATCAGCAAGTTCTATTTCACCTTGAAGTGGGTACTCTTGATTGGGGTAAAATCAGGAGGTTGCGTATGATGTGAGTCGTGGGATCTTGGACCAATCCCCTCCATGCACGTTGTCCTAGATACAGCACAGTCTCGTACTGAACCATAGGCCCTTCATGGGTTATAGTGGTTCAGGCTTTTATTTATCTTATTTATACTTTTATTTATTTATTTTAAAATATTACTCACCGTGATGGAAGTAAATGACTTCCCTCAAGGACCAGTCTTTCATTTGGATAAAATGACAACAGATTAACATTAATTCAATACCACTACAGTTTACAGTAATTCAATATTATAGGAAAGAATGGCTCAGTAGTAGAGCACTGAGTTGCCATACCGAAGATTAATCTGTTAGTAGCCGGAAATTTATCCTATGGGATCTAGGAACCTTCTAGATTCTTTATTATCCAACAACAAGCCAATTATCCAACCTCTATAGAGTAGGGTACCCAAAATAAAAGTGAATAATCCGGCGGTTTAGCATGATTTAGGACAAATCATCTCTTTGCACAACCGTTGTCCAGTTGTACAGTCTCTACTACGTATCTATATATGAAAATTAAAATAATTGTATTGAAGAGCTCCGGATCGAGGTCAACAATTATTTTATTCATTTGTTATTTTCTCTTCTATGGTATGTATTTCTCTGGGAAAATAATAATTATTCTAAATAAAATATTTACTGGTCCATTAATACAAATTATAGAATTATAAATCTTCTATTAATTATGAATTAAAAAGCCTCAATATAATTTAATTTCTTTATAATGTTTCATGAAGTCAATAAGCTATGCTTTATTATGTTCCCGTTCTATATTTTGTTATACAGTTTATTTTAAAGATAATGGCATCTTCATCACATTATCTTTGTGATAATATGGGTCTCTGTTTATACGATTTGGTATACGTGACGAACTTGTTCTTTGTCAACTATTGTCCAACGCATTTGTTTATAATTTTGTAAAATAATAATATAAAGTAATCCAATGCAATGTAGCCAATCATCCTGAAGCAATGCCTGTCAGGTTATGATGAATTGTTCTTCACAAGGCAACAATAAGCAAAAACTTCAAGGGAAAACCTTCCGGGATTTCCTTTAAACTTTTTGCGGGTAAATCGTTTGCACGCAGGGAGATTTTTCCTCAATAAAGACTTAATATGACCAAAAATGGCCCCGAGGTCAAAAAAGTTTCAATTACCTTCAGGATTTTGAGCCTACTTTTGTTTTCTGCAGCCTCAAGGAAGACGCTGAATCCATTTTGAAAATTGGCCTATGATGAAATCCCGTTTATCTATTGAAGCCTTTTCTATGAACCATGACTCGTATTAGCCGATTCAGTGACCAATCCTTTGACTGTGGAGCTGACCAAGGGCAAGCAGCCAATCAAGCCTACAATGAGTTAAATTAACTGTAATAAAATTTCCTTGTTGGAACTAATTAAGAATCAGTGACTTTGTTCCCGTCCAAATTGGCTCTAGTTTATAAACTTATTAGCCGTTGTCTCTTTGTCGGTGGAAATCCGATGACCACTTTATTGACTAGGTTACGAAATGCAATAGGTAAATAAGTTTTAAGTTTATATCATCCTTTAATTATGGCTCTTCTGTATATCCCGTTAACAATTCGAATTTTGATTTTTGACAATTATTTTATATTGTTACCTATACTCCGCTGTTAGAACTCGACGACAGCTGAAATGGGCCATACATGAAAAAAGGTAGAATCAAGGACACGTAGGGGAAGCTAGGGAAATAAAAATCCCAAAACATCTTCCAAACAGAGCACTGTTTTGTTAAAAAAGTATATACCCACCCAACAACTATTAACAATAATAATCCTAATGGCAAAAATAAAAATAATAACTCAAATTTAAAACAATATTCACCATCCCATCTGTTTAGTGATCGAATAGACCAGGATCCATGGTCCATTTTTTCACTTGATCACTATCAAGCTGAATCTTCATGAATAGCTTCGTTTCGATGAGACGCCCAACAATTTCCTGTACAAACATTCTCGATTATGGTAGCTAAAAGAGGTAGCAAGGATAAAATATGTCGATTTGATGATTCTCAAAAATTTATTACTAACTGGGTTTTTTTTTCTATTAACAATAAGATAATTATCTAAATTATTTGAAAACATATTTTTCCTACAATTATGTATGGTTTGATCAAAGAGTCCCCTCCTTCCAATATGTACCGATAACGAAGTCAAAAAATAAGACGTAAAAAATAAACAGCTGGTTAGTAATCATTTTTGATGACCTCCGTATTGATACACGTTGGAAGGAGGGGACTCTTTGATCAAACCATACATTTTGTAGGACAAGTATTTTTTCAAATAATTTAGATAATTATTCTGAGATTTAACAAAAAAAAAGTTATAAATTTTTGAGAATCATCAAATCGACATATTTTATCCTTGCTACCACAATCGAGAATTTTCGCACAGGAAATTGTTGGGCGTCTCATCGAAACAAAGCTATTGACGAAGATTCAGGTTGATACTAATCAAGTGAAAAAATGGACCATGGATCCTGGACTAGAAAGGTTACTAGCCAAAAAAGAAAACAAATTAATGGCCATACTTGGTTAGAAAATATTCCTACCTTCAGATTACATCTGATCAGATTACCAAACTTCCAGACTTAATGGAAAAAGACGCTTTTTATAAAGGTTAATTCCCACTAGCGTAAACATTTTATATTCTCTCCTGCACGGTGCTGCGTTCTATCGGGCCCAGTTGGCTAATTTATTTATTTCCACTGGAAGTAATTAACAAATCCCGACAACTTCTGCACATGGGCGTGGGGAATGCTTGCTTGCATCTCTATCGTTGATGAAAACTTGAACAATGTAATTTCTCGATCTATTTACAAATTTCATCTTTTTAATTTATTCTGAAATATGTTACCGAAGGTCCGTTGATCAGAAACAAGGTCACATACCATAAACAGTCTGTCAGAGGTATACATAAAACAGTTACTAACACTAATTAATAAAGATACTGTTAGTGAGATATGGATAATAGATCCCAGAGCCTATGGGTTCCGTAGGTATTTGTGGTGCGAACAGGAAATAGGACTCTATTAAATCTTTAGTATTTCTTGAAAGACTATTTTAGGTGGAAAAGTTATAATCTTCTTCAAGTATTCCGTTTCTAAAAGAATATAAGGAACCAGAATGTGCTTAAGGTTATAAAATGTATAGTATTTTCCCCAGCATTATTTATTTGATATTTTCTTTAGTCCGTTAAAATCTAGGGTTCTTTGCATTGTAATAATTTGAATGCATGACTTTACATCTTTATATTTGTAAGACTCGTTATTCACTTGTTTAGTTGTGTTTCTGAAATAGTTATAGTAAGATTCATGTATGTAACTTCTAAAAGAATCAAAGAATAACGTGTTTAAGGTCATAAAATTTATAAAATTTATGTATCCAGTTATATTCTACGGTTCTTTGCATTGAAATAGTTTGAATATATGTCTTTATGTACATATTTATAGCCATATAATATATAACATTCACCGATATAAATTAAGCATAATTTCCATACAGTATTGTTTATGTATTTAATTATATAAACATTATTATATCAATTATAATTTATATTATCGGGTATAGTGGGTTTAATGTATCATCCATCAAAATGGTGGTTCCTAGTGGTGTGCTTTTAGAACTAGTACCTACAAGACTCTTAATTTCATATTCATAGATTTTTTTATTGATTTCACAAACAACTGAGGTATATAATTGTTTTGCATCAATTAATATTAATGGTTTTTGTGAAAAATTCTTATTATTTTTGATATTATTTCTGATGTAGAAATCATTCACTTTTTTTACTCATTTCTACTAACAAGTCGGTCGTTTTAAATGACAGATTATCGTATACGACCTTTCCAGACTTGCAATTCTAAATAACCACGGCGAATCGTAAAAAAATCCTTGCATTCGCCTATTCATAAACTCTTGTTAATGATATCTTGTCAAGGCAATTCACGCAAGTAAATAACGCACCACTGTGCGTTATTTACTTGCGTGAATTGGTTTACGGTGAATTACAGTTAATTGGTAAAAATTAATCCAAAGAAAATCGCTTATTGGTGTTTTATTTTTTTAAAGTGTTTTGATTAAGGAGGCAGTTGACCATAGAAAAATATTTATTATTAATTATTCAGAATGTACCGCTAATGGCCTTAAAGGCTACTGGTTTGAAGGAACTACACCACTGAAACTGCCACAAATAAAAAAATTGATCAATCTTAGAGTCTTGGCATTAAAAATAGATCTTATTAAAAAAAACATGTAATCAAGGGGTAGTTAAAAGCTAATCATGAAAACGGCCGGTATATGTGAAAATGCTACGGAACAAGCTTGGATTTAATTTTAATTCATTTAACATACTTTTTTTTTTTTTTTTTTTTTTTCTTAGCCCCTTTGGGTTTGAAGATTTCTATGTAGAATTGAAGATATGACGGAGAGGTATCTCTTGTACTGTACACGATGTACATTTTAAGAGGAGGATGAGAAGGTGGCAGGTTCTAATTTATTCATTTCTATTTTTAACTTTAGATTTTTCCGGTGATGGGGCTCACCGTGTCCTTTTCCTTTTGTTTGTTGATTTTATTAATTTCTCAGTTCAGGCTGAGACTTTGTACGTGATCTTGCCACGTTTGTGGCCGTCCTGCTGGGGTGAGTGTCCGAAAAAGAGGGTTAGTACAGTATTTCAGGCTGTCGAAAAATTTAATGTGT
Source organism: Troilus luridus (assembly GCA_964056705.1). NCBI lineage: Eukaryota > Metazoa > Arthropoda > Insecta > Hemiptera > Pentatomidae > Troilus > Troilus luridus. Next base: position 79,954,204 of record OZ057414.1, on the reverse strand, counting down.
CTACGTTTAATGAAGTCTGTAACTGTCGGTATGTCGAGAGTAGTGTGTAGAAGGTCCGTTTTTGTTTTGTTTAATGTTGTGTGTCTCACTATGCGTTGCAGTACGCCATTCTGAAACTGTTGGAGCTTTTTTGCTGTTGCCGGCGTGATGTTACCTAATAGTGGTGCTCCGTAAAGGAGTGCCGGTCTTAGGATGCTCTTGTAGATGGTCAACTTGAGGCGGAGGGATAAGTTAGGAGATGTAAGCAGGTGGTTAAGTCTGTAAGACTTGGTCCTAACCGATCTAAGTTTCTTCCTACAGTGGTAGGCTAGTTTAAGGTGCCGGTCAAGGGTGACACCTAAGTAGACTATGCTGCTCGCTGGTCTGTTTTCACGTCCCGCTACCCTATAGACCTTAGGGAGAGGGCGGCGCTTTTTCCCCTGAAAGGAAAAAATTATGCAGTCCGTCTTTTTAGGATTCACTGTGATGTTGAGTCCTTCTAGCTCCTGTGTGATGCTCGCACAGACCTCCTCCGCCTGCCGTAGAGCTCTCTCTGCGCTGATCGAGGTGCTGTAGATCGATATGTCGTCGGCATAGGCAGCTACAGTAGCTTTTTTGTAGTTGGCTCCAACAGTTTCAGCTGTGTATATTGAGAAAAGTACTGGAGATAGCACAGACCCCTGAGGAACTCCGCAGGTGAATGCGATGGCTTCCGATGATGTTTCGCCGATACGAACTGCTATCGTTCGCTGTTGAAGAAACGACCGTAGGATCGAGTAGAGCTGTTCCGGAAATTCGTTGTCCTGTAGTGTCTTACATAATAGGTTATGGGAGACTGAGTCGAACGCTTCCGTGCAGTCTATGGAGATCATAGCGGTCGCTTCGTTCTTGGCGGTGCACTGGCTCACTTCCGCATGGATCTTCGCCAGGTGATGATCCGGACAGAGGCCGGCCTGGTAGGCGGTTTGCTCCGGTGGGATGAGTGCTGTCTCTGAGCAATACGTCTTGAGATAATTGAGGACAATTTTCTCAAAGACTTTCCCCAGATGCGGAAGCAAGCTGATGGGCCTGTAGTCCGCTGGCTGTGATCCTGACTTCAACGGCTTGAGTAGAGGAAAAAGAATAGCTAACTTCAACTAACGAAGAGATTGCTAATGACCTTATTTACTATCCAAGGCAAAACCTTGACTTATTTTATGACTATACAATAAACGACCCTCTCATGTTACCGTCTACGCAGAACTTCTCGTTTCTTCAGAAATTCAGTTTTTCTAATCTCATTCGTCAACATAGTGGCATGATATTGAATGAATTTTGTCGAAATACTTGCATTCCATTACCAAAGATTTGTAGATATATAATATTCTCACCCTATATTACCTTCAAATAATTAAAACTGTGTCTTTGAAGATATTAGCCGAATCTCGGAGGCCCGTTCTTTTGTTCCTTAATATTCTTGTTCTGAAACCTCCTCCCGGTCCAATACTTTCCAGTTGGCTTTCATATTGTGTCTTATTTGTTCCTGCCAAAGGCCTTCTCATCCCGTTTGAATATGAGACAATATGAGAATACCTTTTTGTCGGAGCATTTCCGGTTTACATACCGTGGTGCGTTGGATGAAGGAATAGAGAAGCGAATTCTTTATTCTATTCGAATTCTAATTCGCTCCTTAAAATAATTAAATAAAATTCTATACACTAAGTAGCCATGGCTAAATAATTAAGTTTTCCTTAGTTGTGTATTAATAAAAATATATGAGCTGTTATTTTTGAAATAGGTATAAGGCCATTTATAAAAAAAAAAAATCGTTCTTTATTTTAAATGATTTTAATTGTTATTGATAATGCTTATTTCAAAATAAAAATTAAAAGGTGTGTGGGGTTTAAACATCACTCTTTGATAAGTGCTAACTGATAAAACATTCCCCCTTTGCCCTTATTTTTATACTAATTCAAATAGAAACCTTTAGATATCGCGAATATGAAAAAATGGACTTATGCTTTCAAAAATAACAGCTGGTATAATGACGTATGTAAGGTTGGTATATATTTAATTTGAATCTGCCTATTTAATTAAAAATAAATTAAAAACCTTTTTGGTCATATTTCTTTGAAAAATAATAGTTATTGGTGTACCTAGGGTCTAAAGAATATCATTATTCCCTCAGCAATAGGTTTGTTATTTTTTAATAAAATATTTCCGAGGCTAATGATAAGTTTAGTATACGAGGTCTATACAAGATTATGTCTCCAGATGGACTGTAAGAAGACAAAATATATTTTATTTAATATTTTAAGATAAAAAGCGTAGATACTGAAATAAACAATGTAGTTTCAGGAATAAACAACGTAGATACAGAACAAAAATTATAATAGCACAAACTTCCTGTGTCATAACCAAAACAACTTAACTTAATGGCAAACATTGGCAGGTGCACCAACCTAATCATGACCTACATGTTGGGCTTCAATATTTTAGCAAATTAAGTTGTCATCTTTGTTACTAGTTCCCTAGGGATTCTATTCTACTTGTTAGCCTAGTTTGTAACGGATAGGGTGAAATGACGTAGTTTACCCCTAATTAATTGAACTAAAAACACAGCTAGAGACAAAATATTTTTGAATAGTTCAGTTAGTTGATTAACATCATTTTATGGCGTAATTAAATATCATTAAATATTATTATTATTCAATGTGTAGGCATATCGCTCGCCTCCAAGATTGAATAAGCTGAATTTCGGACTTTTGAAGGCAAAATATTACATAAAATAAATAGTAAATTTCATTCATAATATTCGGTCCCTGCTAAGACAAAAACTTGTATGAAGTTCATTATTTAACTATTTTATTACTTTAAATAGAGTAAATAACAAGCAAGAATGTTTTAAAAATATAAAAGTTTTAGTAAAATATGTTAAATGATTGCATAAATTTGCAGAATTCTCACTTTATATAAAGGAATGAAATGTTCCCCAAATAGAAACAACAATTCTGTTATATTCTAAAATCTGTATTTAGCATTAGTTCATTTATTGACCAAACTTTTAGGCATCTAGGAGCAAGTTGATGAGAAGAGCGGGTATTAACGCCTTTACCCTGGAGCAGGTTAAGTTAGTAAGTGAACATTTTAAGTTAGTAAGCATTTCATTATTCGTGGAGGCGTTAGTGGAGGTAGCTCAGTTTATCCAAAGTGCTCTAGGAGAAAAATGAGATTATAAATAGAGAAGACTGCCGGAATATATTCAAGAAGGGGAGGTGATGTAATAACCAGAAGTACATTGATAACTTGATAATAGAAAAAAGTTTTTTTTAAAATTTATTTATTGAAATTTACAACATTATAATAGTAATCATATATTAATAAAATGGAAGGAAATACTGGTGTGATAATATAATGGTGTGGTATGAGTATAATGGCAAGTAAAGGAACTATTCGGTGGTAGTACTCCAATAACAATTTCAACTCAGAAGATCACGAGGCCTTCTTTTCAGACACCTTGGATAATTATCAGGAATCGAAGAGGTTGAAACTTGTGGGCTTGAGTGTGAATAATGTTTTTCACATTCAGGATTACAAACAAGCGAAAAATGGGACATTTAGGTCATTATGGATAGCTTTTTTCGACAAATTAAGCAGATGACTTCATGTACAATGTAAGCAGAATTATGGATTTTACGAATGATTTCTGATTGTAAAGATTGGATATGAGTGGAATTCAATGGCTTAGTGGAGTCCAAAGTTCTACTCTGTAAGAAAAAAAGTAAAATGAGAAACGAATTCATTAGGTGGCACTTGTTTAATCATGCCATTTTCTATACTCTTGTAGAAAAAGAGTATATATATATATATATGTTACACAAGAGTTACAGCATTTGATTATATACATACATTTAACTTAAATTCCGGGGAACACTAATACCGGCTTTAATCCTACACTGCGAGAATGTAAACAAACAGAATGAAGACAGTGGGGATTACAGCTCAATAATAAAAGTCAGTCTTTATTCAGATCTCGTGTGTTTCACTCCTTGTCCTCACTTCTTTTTGTGCTTTGTATCCGCGAAACACTAAGTTATATATATATATATATATATATATATATATATATATATATATATATATATATATATAACTTACGAGCTCCGGCACGTGAAACGTTAAAAAAAAGAGAAATATTAGGAGAGAAACAACACGGGTGAAGGCTGATAAAACACTACTTTATTCAAAACTAAATTCTCTATATATAGTATTTACAATGTTTACTAATCCCTGTTTGGGATTAGTGGCCATACTGGTATATGTCTTATCCTAACTTATACATATATTATTCCATTCTCACCAGTGCTTAACATTTTTATATATATATATATAATACTCTATAATAATTAAATAAATTGATTGATCTTTATTACTTTCAATCAACACTAATTTGGTTTCGCTTGTCTAGGGTGTTTACGGGTTTAAATGGGCAGATGTTAATTATCTATATTCACTGATAAGAACTGGAATAAATTATTTAAGTTAAATTGAAAATCATACCTTGAGTAGATTAATTACTTATATAACTATTAATAAACCTTTTACCATTTATATGAATTCAAATATGGATCAACACCAGGAAATCAATATATAGGGTGTTTTTTTAAGCTAGATAGAACTTTAAATTGTAAAAAGTAACACAAAAAATTAAATTGTAATCAAAATTTTTTTTTTATTCGAAAGATCAATACGTGACATTAACATTTGAAAATGATTTCGGGCATATGGGCACCGCGGCTGTTCTTGACGAAGCGCATTCTGGACGTCCAATTTTGGGCCACTTTTTCGAGCACTGCTGGCCGTATGTCACGAATAACACGAACAATGCTGGCTTCCAAGGCGTCAATTGTTGCTGGTTTATCAGCATAAACCAGTGACTTCACGTAGCCCCACAGCACGACCTTGGAGGCCAATTGACAGGTCCATTTCTCGAAATCAACCAAAAATGCGCCTCATCGCTGAACACAATTTTGCGATAAAACAACGGGTCAGTTGCCAACTGCTCTAGAGCCCAATCGGCAAAAGAAGTATACGAAATGTCAGAGTATACTGAAACAAATAAAAAAAAATTTTTGATTACAATTTAATTTTTTGTGTTACTTTTTACAATTTAAAGTTCTATCTAGCTTAAAAAAACACCCTATATAAGGCAATACATTTATTATTATGTATTTGTTAATACATTTTGTTAACACTGATATATTATTAACACCAATATATTAAAGCAATTAATAAACAAATTGTTTTCAATTTAAACAATATAATGAACAGACTAATCTCAATAGAATAATAATATAATAAACAAATTAATTTCACTAGAAAAACAGTTTTGCCAATTTCTTACTATCAAATCTTATAATCAAGTTATAATCAACTAACATATTATATTTATATAGCGCTTTTGAATTTATTTAATTTAATTATAATGAGCTCTAAAAATTATATTTGTCAACGTTATTCTGCAGAATATTAAAATCTAGTACTTGCATCTAATAGAAGAGGTGATCCTTTCGCAGTGAAGTTCTGGTTCTTGTTGTATGTTCCTGTATGAAGGCTTCAGATCAGAGAGATGGTCATTCTTGTTCGAAGGTCTAAGATCTAGTGTCTTGTTTTTTTTTATGTGGAAGGGATAGGTGAGAATGCCGACCTCTAGTGGATTTAACCTGAACTTTCCAATGATGTTAGGGTTCATTTAATTTTCCTGATTCTCAAGGAACAATTATATCCTCCCGTCTTTGTTTCTAAGTTTATTATTATATTCTTCTTAGATAAATGATTAGTTCATTAAACGATAGTTACGTCATGTATCAATATATATATAAATATATATTACATCAAATGCTCCAATGTATTCTGTTAAACGTCTTAGAGTTCATGTTGGTGTATCTGATGTATTGATTGACGGTCGATGTAAGTTTTGCTGTAGTTGCTTTTTATTTATATGAATTTTAGGGTTTGACTTGATATCGAATTTTCGAAACTTAGAGTAGTTCGGTTATTTTCTGGTATTTTAGAAACTTTAGGACTAGTATTTTTGAAGTTGTACACCTTCTAAATTAAGGTGCCGAGAAAAAAAATATAAATTCTACTCTAGTTGAAAAAATATCAATTGTCAGTAGCCCTTGTTGCAATATGAATACTGTCATAACCATTCTGCTAATGCGTTAATAATTAAACTAACTTAACGCATATCTCTTATTATGTATTCCATACGCGTTTTATCTGCGATCCTAAACCTAAGGTTGCTTTAGAAGGTGGAACGGGAGGTGCGAAAACAGAGCGGAAATAAGATATAGTATACAATAAATCTCCGAGCGAATGCTGGCTGATTTAGGAGAAGCGCCGCGCAGTAACCTCTGTAGTAATTAATTCACAGCTTTTTCTGTTGCCTTCTCAGCTACCAAATCGGAATCTAGCCTCTGTCAGCTGAGTATCAAAGTCTTAACTGTAGTCTGCTAGAGAGAATAGATGGGCTGTGTCTGAGGATCCAAGCGTATATAAATAGGTTGTTACTAGTACTAAGATAGTACTAGTTGATTGGAATACGAAAAAAACACAGTGTTTTTTTTTTATTTATATAGATAACACTTATGTTTACTTTCTTATGTAAACGTTTAATTAAATTACGGAATTGGTTTATTGTATCTCACCAATAATTGCTAATAAAACTAATAGTAATAAATTAAGGTGTCTTAGCCTCTTCCGAGAAGTTTCCCTAGAAATAAACAATAAAAAAAGATCTTAAACAACCACTACAACTTACAAAGGAACTTAAGTGGCTATTAAAGACTTTCGTTTAACTGAGAACTGTTTCTCGATCAACTGCCGTGCGTGTAGTTAAGTAAAATGGCCACTAACGATACCAGTCCACGCAAAGAGCTTCTTAACACCTAATGAAGGTAGTTGGAACTTAAGTAGTGTTTTCCAACTTCAATTAAGACCAAGGGGAAAAAAAAACTTTGTACCTCAACCTCAATACTGGGCCGTATGGATTCAGGAACCCAATACATCAACAACTGAGTGAGGTTAGTTTTTCTTCCATTATCCAAAAAAAGTGTTCTACTACTACCCATGGAAGGTCTTAAGTTCAGTAAATGTACACCACATGTATACATACTCATTTAATAGATATTTACTCGCCATATTAATATCGCTTTATGATTCCACGTCCTTCTCAACCTAAAAATCCTGCTTTTTCTATCCCATCCTGATCATAGAGATCTTGAAGAAGCAGTGAATATTCCTTTTTCTTATATTTAATCGAAATTAATAAGTTGGCACCAATAGATAATGGACTTATAATTATTGTTAACTTAACTATTACTTTTTAATTATGAGATTATATGGCTTTATTTTATGGCGTAAAACGTTTATGGTAAATATCTCATTAAAGTTTATTATAATTTAATATATCAAAATTATTAATATGGCAACTTTTCATTACTTCTTTTGAGACCTCATCTAAAAGGCTTCCGCGGCCACCTATCATTTCTTGTAATGTTTACAAAGGGACATGTCTCATAAAATATAAAGGTTTTATTATTATTTTTAAACTCCCTCTCATATTTCAACAAAATGTATAATTTTTTAAGGCGTTATTAATTTATTTTGTTCAATAGAAGTCTTCCTAAAAATCTGCTTTTCTGTTATGGTGGTATATTTTACTTCTAATATTTCTATTGAGGATTCTTTCTACGGATTAAGTTATTCTTTTAATAGAATAAGATATCGATATATAAAGACATCGATATTCTCCCCTATCAGTTTCCTGGCTGACTACACTAAACTGATTCGCTCCTCGGTTATTTATTGTAATATATTTCAAATATGTATTGTTACATCAACACCTTAATATAAAAGCTTGCTTGTTCACCATAATACTCTTCTAATTGGTACACATTGTCTTGGAATTTAATAAAAATTATTACTCATAACAAATCTAGTACATAGGCTCTTTTTTATGTTTGTTTACGCCCTTTTCAATATCTCTAACGTTGAATATGGCGAATTATTCTTAAATGTATACAACCTAGAATCAAATGCATTTTATTTGAGCCACCAGCTGAAAAATCCATTTATCTAAATTTTACAAGAGAACTAAAAAAAGGATCTTGTCCTGTAATAGTTTCCCATTTGCAGTAAATAAAATATTGAAGGCGTTGTCAAGACTGTTCTATTTTGCGGTCTTGTGCCCGTTCTCTAGTAAACGATGCTTTCTGTCACTGGTAAAAGTTTAAAGTAAAAAGTAAATTTAAAAGTTGGACTAGTAGCCTTTCTTCAGGTTGCGATTTATTTGTTCCATAACGTTATTGAGTTTTTTCTTTTTTGATCTTCTTAACCTGATTTCAGTGTCATTTAATATTTAACTAATTTGTACCTTCAGCCCAGAAATTTGACTTATAATTATTGATAGCAGAACGGTTTTAGTCAATTTCTTGGTACCAAGTGGTGTGATCTTTCTTCTTGTGTGAAATTCCATAAACTTTCCACTTTGCCTCATTCAAACCCTATCTTAATACCGAAAAACATAATTAACAATTAAACTAGCTAATTGGGAGCCTACTGCTTCATTACCTTCGAACTTGATCGATGAGTGTGAAATCACGAGCACGGAACAACGAAACGAATCAGAGTTAGAAACGATCTGTTATCATTAGCCTTGAAGAAAATTAGTCTACCCCTTGGGTTTAGTTTAGAGATTAATTAATTAGTCAACAAATGAACCATAAGTAATCTTTTAGTACTAGTTTAAATTATTTACTGTCATCTTCCTCGTGTTAAATAGTTTTCACTTCGTGCTTAAACCAGTTCTATTTGCGGCTGTTGGGTGATTTCTTGTTTTCCTGGGGAGTAGTCCAGCCACAAACTAAAGCGATTACTATCCTTTTAATTAAAGTTCAGGCCAATTACAGAGGGTATTTAAATGTTCAAAGGGAGCGGGGTAGCTCATCGTGTAGAGTGCTGAGGCCTATGCTGAGGATTGCGGGTTCGAACCTGCCTGTCCCAGATAAATTATTTAATCTCCTAACAATTACGGATTTACCGAATAAGATCTACAGACGGTCCTCATAACTAACCTAGTATCCATAACGTGGGTACCCTTGATCGGGGAAAGAATATGGCGGTTAAACACGATCATAGACAAATATCCACCGTGCAGAACCGTTCTCCTAGACGCAGTCATTCTCTACAATTTAATGAACACAAGACCCGTCGTGTGTTGTATAGGTTCTTTTTTCGGGCTCGAAAGATTTCCAGATTTTGTTTTCTAGATTATACGTTCATTGATTAGAACAGCAAACAAAAATATTACTATTTCCTTCCAAACTGCTAATCAGAGTTTTAAACGTCTCCTTTCATAAACCGAAACGTTCAGAAATATTTTTTAAGATAATGCAGGTAAAACTATAAACAGTATAACTTTCTTACTTTTATAACTTACTGATTCTCAAAATGTCGCAACGATTTTTAAAAAACAATAATTGAAGATTATATTTTGATTACTCATTATATAATAGTTCTCCCATTTTACTTTCAACTTTACCAGATTCATTCTCCACAACCTCTTTATTCCACTTGATTAACCACAGCCTATTCATAATATAACAGCATTACTACTATGTATATCAAGTGCATTTTATTCACAGAATGCCTCCTCATAACATTATCTTAACAACTTTATACAAAATATACTGGATCTTCTCTTGCATTTTTACAAGATTATTTATTAATATTTGTATGCGTTGAAATACAAAATAAATGTTGTTTCTACTCGATAAATATTTCAAAGTCATTGAAAAAAAATATATTTCACTTAAGTCAATCTTAACTTGTTGACTTTCCGATTCCTACACTTGCGATTTCCTCTGCGATGATTGAATAAATATTTTTGTGACCCAATATAAGTAAATATATATCAATATTTCTTCCGATGGACGTTAATAATCAGATAAATTAAATTATATGATTTAACAAAACAGATGGAAATTTCATATCATTTTTTTTCCTATTAGTTCTTCTTTTACGAAAATGTGTATCACTATTTTAAATAATCAAGCATATGCTATTGTTTAAGTAGATAAACGACATTATAAAGTTATTAATAACTCTTTAATTAATAATAAATTATTGATAACTTAAGGTTAGGCAACTAACATGAGCACACATTCCATACCTCGTATAATGAATTTGAACAGAATTAATAATGTGAAGAAAATAATCCTCCTGACAGTTTCTTGTCGGAACTACTAGAAGATCGAATTAAATTCTCTCTCAAGTTCAAATATGCTAGCTTCTACAATATTAAAGGGATTGTGATAACAGTAAACTCTAGTGGAAGGAACTCTACGATTTTAAACAGTTTCACTTTGAGCACAAGACGCTGATCACGTCAAACTGATCTCTTAATACCGGACGGAATTTAAACCCCATAGAAATTTATGCTTCTTCACATAGCGTTGCCCTAATTAGACAAGCAGCGTCTAAGGACCTTACTCCATTTAAACTATGATTCTATAGTATTCGATTATATATATATATGTCACAATAACTAAATTTATTAAATTAAAAAGTTTATTTAATGAGTATTATATTTATTTAAAATTATTCCTTTTTAATTTTTTTTCGTTTGGTATACTGGATATCAAAAACTATTTCGGGAATAACTCTATCTAGCAGTTCTTTTCGGTCCGAGAGAAAGGCCCGGAAGGATTAGGACGGCTGAAGGGATTATAAGATTAGAAAGATCGAGAACCATCTCGCCCTGACGACGCGGTCCTCGTTCTTCCGAGAAGTGCCCCACCCCGACCTACCTTGCCTATATAAAAAGGCCAGCTGTTTCGGCCGAGTCAGTATCAGTCAGTAATAAGTAGTAAAGTTGTTGACTTGTGTAACAGTGAACGGTGACAGTCCGTGTGAGTAATAGTGACAGTGATAATTAGTGGCCGTGTAATAAGTGTAATAAACTGTGTGTCAGTTTGTCATATTTGGAGAGTCTTACGGTCGGTGGACTTTAATTAGCGAACTGTAAGTGTTAAATTGTAGTTGTTAACTATAGTGTAATATTATTGTATTTCTGCAAATTTATATAAATAGTTTAGTTATTTAGTATTAACAATATCTTATATTATTTTAGTAATTAGGTAACAGTTAGGCCTAGATTATAATCTGTAGAATATTGTTATTGTAAATTTATATTAGTTTAACAAGTAAATTGTTTTAAATAATTTCTTTGTAATCTTTTTAATTTGTTAATAAATTTTAGTATCTTGAATTTATTAATAGTTTAGTCCATTTTACACCCAGTAGCCCGTAACAATATCACCGCCCTATAGGGGATACTACAGCCCAACTTTTGGAAGTAAAATTTATATATATATATACATATATATATATATATATATATATATATATATGTATATATATATATATATATATATATATATATATATATGTATGTATGTAATATGTAAAAATATACTAAAACTCAGATATCCAGGATAGCAATTCATGTTTTTTTCAAAGTTTATAAGCCCTTATTAGTATTTTGATATCCTAGAGTTAATAAAAATGTACCTAAATTAATACAAAAAATACGTAAGTCCGAAAACTATATATAAATTATATAAAAACACCAATTATCTTTTTTTTTGTAAACTCTTTGTTTAGTGTTTAGTAAAAAAAAAAGAAAAAATATCATCATTATTATATTTGAGTAACACAAGTTATAATAAATGTAATCATTATTAGATAAGAGTAAAGGAACGATAATTATTCAAGGTTTCAAAGTTTTAAATAGACTTGTTAAAATTCCATTATTAACTTCCTTTGTAATCGTCCATGTTAACTTTAATTTACCTCAAACCTCAAAGAGCATGTTAATATACCGAACATTTTTTAATCACAATAGATTCGATTTTTTTTAATATCCTTTTCCATTTAAATTAATTATCACTGCAGTAAGTATATGTTAACTATATATACGTCTGCTATTATTTTTTAACGCTCGTATTTCATGGGGTGTGAGTAGAAAAATAAAACCTGATTTTAAACCATCACTATTACTCCTATAGGCATCTATAAGTACGGCGTTGGACCCTACCATATTGCAAGACCGTGCGGTCGTGGCAGATTGCATACCCTAAACGCCTGCCACCTAAAGTTGTGCAGTATATGAGATCATCTAACCATTCACTAATCCTGACCAATGTTCTCCGGCGCAATGAACGACTTAAGGTCCTAGTTTATTATACTATTAATTATTATTAAGATATGAAGGCTGGAGATTTATCGTAGTAGTTCCCGTATAAACACATACAAAATAAATAAACACATTTTCATTTCATTTTAGTTTTAAAATATGTAAAAAATACTCAACTACAAATTTCAATTTCAAATTTGTATCTAGAGTGGTTTAATCTTTCATTTTTTTACCATTTATAATGTTTGAAATATGTTCACAATAGTTCTAAATTATAATTGTAACCTTTTACATTTCAGTGCAATTTATATAAGAAATAATAGGACATTTATATGGTATTTTTGGGAATAGTATCTAAGGGTGAAATAAAAGCGGTGCTTTAAATTTTTATTTTTTTTTACTGGAGACCGTTAAGACTGCCGCCATCCATATCTAATCGAACAGACTAAATTAATCAACATTTCGTTAGATAACAATGAAGAAATCATTGTATAAAAGTCATAGTGACGTTTACATTAATCTTTAAAGATAAGTATGTGATTTTTTTAATACAAATTAAATAATAAATTTAAAATCATAAAAAGAAGCAATAATATAAAAACTATTAAATAACTATAAGTGGTATAGTTTACTGGGAATAAATTTTGTTATTCCATAGCCCTTCCTGTGCTGAATGTTACCGCGATTTTTTTTTTTTTTTTAGGTTTAATAAATTATTTATATAGTTTAATTTTTTTTTAAGCTCTAAAAATAAATAATAAATATAACATTTAGCTTGAACTAAATTTTATAATATTATGTAATAATTAGCTATAAATGTTAAATTTAATTGATTTGATTTTTAATTCTTTTAAAATTTATTTATTTTTTCACTATTTGCCATATTTTTATATAAACAAAGAAAGTTAAATTAGTAATTATTTTTAGCTTTGAAAATTTCTGATGGTAAAATAACTTTTAATATAATTAGGTATTTAAGGAATGCCCTGCGCGCGTGGTTCAAGTTTCTATATGAGACAAAAGAGTAGTTAGTAATTAAGGTTTATAAGAAAACTATTCTATACAAATATTCAGGGTATATGGAAAGAGCGAGATGTCTAATGTTGCTTGGTTGTAGCAGAAATTATAAAAATATTGGGAAACCGCGAACTATGCAACGAAAACAAGTATTTGATTTATGTAACGTTTATGGATAAAATAATTCTATTTTATCTAAACTATAATTCTAGCTATTCGACTGCTAAACTATGACATTTGTTAATTTAAACAATGAAATTGTATTTAATATTCTCTGTTGGGGCTACAACAGATTCAACATGAAACCAATTTCGGAGGATTTCGGATATGAATACAATAAACCCTTGTTTGTTTTTTTATGTTATGTATGCATAACATAAACCAATTCCAATCAGCGACGTACGAATTTAAACAAACTCATTTTGAATCTAAAGAATTTTTAAACAAAAGTAATCAATCATACTTGTTAAAAACAGTTCTTTTGAAAAAAATTAAATATTTTATTATCTTAGCTGAATTGAATTAGCTGAAAGTGCATGTTCCTTCTGAACCCCACATTTAAGCGATAAGTAGTATGTATCTATTTAATATTTCAGCATATAACTAACTATATCGATGATATAATTTTAATCTAATAAAATGTGTAAACATATGTATGGGTCTATTACCATTCCAAAACTAAAAAAACTGTTAGATAAGCGTTTTAAAGATTAGGTATGAATAAATGATCCACCTCAACACTTTCTGTTCAGAGAAAATTCTTAAGAAATTAATTAAGTTAATGATTTATTGATCAATTTAATTTAATTATGTTTACACAATCGATCTCAATTGATTTTGGTAATTAAACCATCGTTATCTGGTTAGAGCAGGTTTTCTCGAAGCTAAAGACATTTTCAACAAAAAAATGACGATATAACTTTAGTAAAATTTATAATTTTCCGCAAGAATTTAAAACAGATCAGCTACATAGAAATTTACTGCCAACCCAAAATAGCATTATCTTTGAGAAAAAATATTTAATTAGTACCTTGTTGTATATTCAGTAATTATTGTTTATGACATAAACTGCTATGCCATAATACTTCCAGACCAGACAAAATTAACTCTCAACCCTCAACATACCACTTTAGACATACCGACAGTTACAAACTTCACTTCAAACGGAGACGCATCAAATTCTTTAACAGCCTGAAATACAGTACGAAACCTCTTTTTAGTACTCTTACCCCAACAGGACGGCCACAAAAATGGCAAGATAAATAGACAAAGTCAACATGGCACGGTGAACCCGTCACCGGAAAATGAAGAAATAAATGAAAAAACTAAAATCTGAACCTTTTCCACTCCACATCCATCTCTTAGAGTGTGCAAAATTTAGAAGAAGAGAACCCTTCATAACTTCTTCGTAGAACAAGAGAATACCAAAGTTCAAACCCAAGGGCTAATAAAAATAATTTGTCATTTGAAAACGGTATTGTTTTTGTTAATACCTTACAACCTGCAAGTTAAAATATTCTTTAAGTTATGGTTCCCCTAAGTCCTATTTTTTTTTTTCAAAATATTCGAAATCTGAAACGAATAACAGGTTTTCATAAAAATAATCATGTTCCATAAATATGTAAAGATAAAAAATGTAACTAAGTTTCCATTGAAATATTCATGAAATAATCTAAAATCATGACTCGTTCAAGTATCTATATTTTTTTTTTAATTTTCATTAGCGAAATTAGATGATTTTGGGTGCCTTGCTTCAAAATTGCTATTGCTGCTTCAATTTTTTTCAAAATTTTAATCGTTTTTTGTTTTTAGAGATACCATCTTTATAGAGAATGTGAAGCATAATTGTCCTCCTAAACCGTGGATGATACCGCATAGATAGGAAAATATATATATTCATAGTTAAACGTATCGTTTCCAAAAAACAAAATTGTGTAATTTCCTTTATTGCGTTTCCAACAGCAGATTTTTCGGTTAAGTATTTATCTGCGATTTTCTTTCTAAAAAATTGGGAATGAACATAACCAAAAAATTATGAAGTTTAATAAATTAAGTGTTATCCATAATCGATAGTTCGATAAATTCATAGCTCGAATGGTACTTCGAAAAGCCAGGCAATGGATATCCTGAATGAATGAGCGGCTAAGGCAATAGCATTTTAAATAATGTTCAACACTCCAGCAATTAGTGCAGTTAAACCAGATAAGTGAGGAATCAATGGTCGATCATGTCTACAAAACACACACATATTTATTAATTAATAAAAGAAATATACAATACAATCGACGTTGATACTTTTGTTATAAAATTTTTATCAAACCTAAATTTTGACAGGTGTGTGGATCAGCCAAATGGTATTTGTTGCTTTCTAACTTATTTACGGGAAATTTTAAAGTATTATAGATACATTTATTATAAAGTATTATAGAAGACCATACCAAATTTTACTACATTATATAAGAAATCGTTCATTGGGGTGGGGGCATGTGTGTTCACTGAAAGTTCAGATAGAAAAATAATTTCTAGAATTTGATGCATTTGTGGATTGAAACGAATATGTGCAATCGGAAAAATAGATACTAATCGTCTTTAAAAAAAAAAAAAAAAGACTCGAGGTCGAGAAAGATGCAGGTAGCATTGTTGGATCCAGAGCTTGGAGGACCTTGGCACAGGACAGAGAAGAGTGGAGGCGGCGCCTTGATGCGGCCAAGACCCGTACTGGGTTGTAGAGCCAGTGTTGATTGATTGAATCGTCTTTAAATATTTTATGATTAATTTATTATAAATATTTACTAGAGTCACAATTAACTCATTTTATTTTATTTCAATACTTTTTATTTATTGTTCCTTAAAATTGAAAAATATATATTATATATACAAATAATATATACATATTTTTTTTAGAGACTAGATTATCGCTGCAATCATTAAAACTTTAGCAATCCAAAAATGTTTATTGTAACTTGTTAGATATTTATACACAAAGGTATCTCTTCTGCAGTGTTATCAGGTTTGTTGTATATTGCCATGTTCCTCTTGTTTGGGTTAAAATGTATGTAAAATTTATCATGAAATAATTATCAGTGGTGTTAAATGCTGGTAACGTACCTGTGGATTTTGTTATATTTTAAATAGCTTATGACTAGAAGGTTTGAAGTTTGTATAACTTCTTGCCTGTTCGTTTTTCTAAAAATCTAAAAATAACAGCTTAAAAAAATAAAATTCCAATACCACACTCTGACAGCTATCCTAATCATGCGAGATTGAAAAGACTAAATCAGCGTTACCGACCTCTTTCTAGGCAACTTTGCAGTTGTTGTAAAACACTTGTGATGGATACATAACTTATTCTAATCAAGAGTTCTATAGCGATTGCTTTATGATTGTTACCCTTCTTATTGCCGTGAGTACTTCCTAGCTTCCTTTCTTTGCCAAGTTATCCAATCCCGCCGACCATCATACATCTCCGATTTCCTTAAATTCAAAACCTCGGTCCACTCCCATAACACCCGTTCTCGGCTCTCAGACCTATATACAACATCCCACCGAGCAACTGCTTTTGATAGAGCTTTCCTTATCCGGTCCTCGCCCCTTTCGAACTCTATACCTTCTTCCATTCGTCGTTCCAATAATCTTTCAACCTTCAAATCACGTATATTCAACCACCTTATATCCTTAAAATTCCTTAAAAATCGGAAATAACATACCCAGTTTTCAGATTAAAAAGATTAAATCTTCAAACTGATAAATGAATGATGTGTTAATTATTTATATATAGTTATATTTATATCATTATTTATATATATTTCTATTATTAACGCTTCACTCACCCAGTTAGATATTTTTAAAAACAAGTTATGTTATTTATATTTTCTGTTTTCTTTGTTTCTACTTGACATTGTAATTTGCATACATGTGTAATTGTTTCTCTATATATAATTATTGTAATCTTATCTTTTTTTTTATTACTTTTTTAAATGCTATCACTGGAGGTAATTCGCAATTTTTTTTCTGATTAATTATTTCTCATTTATTAATTTAATGGTAGCAATTAATTAAATGTAATTCCATTATACTCTAAGACATAATAATACCCTGTGTAGAAACCTGTATTGTTATTCTAAAGAGATTTGTCCCAGAATAAATAAAGAATTTATTATGGTCTATATTTTCTTCTCGCATTTGCAGGTTCAAAAAAGAGATGGGGGACAAGTCCAACCATCTGCAGTTATTATTTTGGTTTTTATATTTTTCAGCTCTACACATTCAGAAATTTTCTAACTATCCTGGCTGTGTCTAGGAGAACTGCCTGTTGAGACTCCTTTAAAACCTCGACCGGAATTCCCAGTTTCTCAATGCCCTCCACCGTGGATTTAGGAACCAATCCATTCGTGGAGATTATAATAGGTGTTACCACCAAGCTTTCCATATCGTATAGCTCTTTTAGCTCAGCCGCAAGTTCCTGATACTTCCGAAGCTTCTCTCCAATAGTTGAGCTCACATTATTGCCGTTAGGGATCGCAATATCAATTATACTTGCTTTCCTCTCACTCGACTTTATAAGGAGGATATCTGGCCTATTATGATGCACAGTGTGGTCCGTTATAATGGAATTTAAGGGGACCTTTTTGTAGTAGTCTAGTGGGTTGGTACTTATAATATGGTGCCTTTACATCTAGAAGGTTGTATTTCACCGTCAGGGCTTGATGCAAAATTTTGGCCACATTGTTATGCCTCTGAAGATATTCAGTGCCAGCCAACACTCCACATCCACCAGTGATGTGTTGGATTGACTCCAATGTAGCCGAGCATAGCCGACATTTATCCGGCGTTGATGAGTCTTTTAAAACATGCCTTCTATACGATCTGGTGGCAATAACTTGGTCTTGAATGGCGATAACAAACCCCTCTGTCTCGGAGAATATCTTGCCAGCCTTTAACCAATCAACTGACATCTCCTTGTCAATGGAGCTATCATTTAATTTGTGATAGAATCTACCATGTAAAGACTTTGTTTTCCATTCCGTCAAGCGTTCATTTTCTGTAAGAACTACTGATTCCGCATCTCTTGTTAGATTTAGAATTTATTATTAAGAATTTATTTATTTATTATTATTAATATTATTAAATGGAATTCTATTATATGGAAGTCTATAGAAACTACTATAGACAAACGCCACGCTACTCATCAAAACAAAAGCCAGGTATAATACTATAGATAAAATACGTACTGATTTTGAATGAATCTTGAAACATTTTTTTCGTTCTTCACTTTTGATTCTTGGCATTTGTATCGACGATATATTTAGATACCTTAAACTAACAATGATTGTTTAAACTAATTTTTGCTTATTAAATAAAATATAACATAATACTATGTTATTACTCCACCATCTTCGAAAAAATGTAATATTATATCAACTTGACAACTTAAATAATTTATTTCCTTTCCTCATTGTTGTGCTACATAACATTGGAAGTCAGTAATGCCTAGATTAAGTTTAAACTTTTTCTCTTAGTTTAGGAAAGAAGTTGGTAAATTCCCTTGGAGCGGTAAAGATTGAGCAGGGGGCCTAGCAAGCTTTAGCTGAGCTTGAGGCTGACTCTTGGAGAAAAGCAAGGATAAAGGGATTTAGAAGAACTCGGCCGTCGGAAATAACTAGCGCTGCTTCTTCACATAAATAAATGTGCTTGTGCCAAACGCTTCACAGATTTAAAATTGAGGCCGGTACGCAATGAATAATGGAGTTATTTTAATGTTTGAAACTCAAATCTGAGAAGCAGCGTAAGGCTTTTATTGGTAAAATTAACAGTTTATCTTATTTTTAGCTTTCGTATTCCAGGCTGTAACTATTACTTTATACTATTTATATTATTGTATATTATAATTGTATTATACTGTAACTATTATTATATATTATTTAATACATTCCTATCAAATCCATATGGCAAATAAAAACCAAATAGAAATGTATTGTATTTTAGTTTCTGTTATTAAGTGCATACACCATGTTTACCAGGGAGCGAACCAATCCCTATTTTACTTTTTATAGCTTTTTTTATTTTCATACCTGAGGGAGGTGTGCGCATTCGGTTTATTGATAGCCCCCACAGTTATTGACAGTTGAGATTGACGAGTCGTGTTTCTCTCGTCGCAAGTATAACGTTGGACGGTCCTATCCACAGCAATGGGTCTTTGGTGGGATCTGTCGTGACACGAAAGAATGTTTTCTATACACAGTACCTGATAGAACAACTCAAACCCTGGCGGAGTGTATTAGACCAGGTTCCATTGTATGATCTAGGACCCTCCTGGGGTTCACCCACCCTCTATAAAATATTATAAAAATAGGGTACCCATAATAAGGGGGGGGAACATGGTGGTTGAGCGTGACCTAGGTCAAGTCACCTTCTTGCAGAACCTTTGTCCATGAAACAGTACAGTCTCAACTATGTACTGAACTCGTTCACGGGTCGTAGTGGTACAGGTTGATATATATTGTAAATAAAATGTTAGAGGATGAGAAAAAAAAATACATTTCTAAACAAATTTGTATGTTATTAAGAAAGATTTTAAGAAATGTAGTTTGCTTATAAATCAACTTATTTATGCAGTATTTATTTATAATTGAAGATGAGGAAATACACCTAGAAAGATTAGAAATAATTATGTAAATAAGACATCCAACCTTTTTTCAAATTATAATTATTTGTTAATAATTTGTTGCTCCTTCTACTCCTAGCTGTAATATCTTAAATGAGTTCTTCAGAAATTCACAATTCAATTAAAACTGACATTAGATTTCTTATTTAGTTAAAACTGTTATCGTCGGATAGTTTTCGCTGTTAAAAATGACTGTTATAAAATGGGGTCACCTAAACAGGTGACCCCGTTTTATTGGTTAGCGTAACAACCTCCATGCTCAAGATCGCGAATTGCAGCATGGTTATTGTTCTTATGATTCTTAAAAGGATCAACAAATTCTTAGTCATGCCGTCCTTCGGAGAAAACGTCATAAGGCAGTTGTGAGTCTGTGCGGTAGATTACTCGTTAAGTAATCAGTAATCACTTTAGTCAGATTAGCCGAAATAGCATGAATCGGCAAATGAATAATCAAACAATAGTGATATATAACGAAAAGATGATACGCTTATTTACAATTCTGTACATCATAGTGGAAATAATATTATTTTATGTAATAATAATATTAATGTATTTATCATTCCAGGCCATGAATTAATAATGAGTTTCAATTTATCACACTGGTTAAAGGAGCCGCATTATCATGTTTGCCTAACCTTAAGCTGCTTCCTTCATGTTTGTTTTCATTTTATCAACCTCCTCATGACTTACAATGGATTACTGCGTCATATTTTCTATTATTTAAACAATTTCTGTTATGAAGGAGGCAACAGAATTGACAAGACTAGCATGTAAACAGAAACATATTTTACTACTAATATTATAGCCCATAATCGATTCTTACTCTTACATTAGTGGAAATCAGTAAATTTCATTTGATTTAGTTTTATACAGGATATCCCAGGAAGAATTTAATTAATTACGGAAGGGGAAGTATATAATCATTCTAGCTAAATACTACGTGTACTCAACCGTCAGATTTTCTCCCTTATTTTTGGGTACCCACTTTATAGAGGCTAGGTGAGACCCAGGAGGGTCCTAAATCCTATATGATCGATCTCCGACTGCTAACAGATTAAATAAAAATCTTGCCAGCAGCGGGATATGAAAGAGGATTTTTGGTATGGCAAGTCAGTGCTACCACTGAGCCGCTCCGCTCCCTATTATAATTATAAACCCTTTACTACTTATCATAGATAACCTCCTTAATTCCCTCAACCAAAAAAAAAATAAAGCTGTTCCAAACAATAAAGGTCATTGAAAAAAAATTAAAAAGATCAATATAAACACCTTTCAAAAGTAATACTTTCAAAACCTCAAAAGGGGCATAAAACCATATTACTAAATCATATTGGTGAAAAAATTCCAACCAAAAAGCCTTAAGTCTCTAAACTAAAACAGGAAGCAAAATAACTGTCAGTATTTTTTCCTGTTTTAGTTTAGAAACTTAAGGCTTTTTTGTTGAATTCTTTCCAATAATATCTTAACTTTGCATATTTATCGACTTATTTATGTAGTCATTATTATAACACTGATATATATATATATATATATATATATATATATATATATATATATATATATATATATATATATGTATATATCATTCCGATTTATGCAAAATACGATGTTCTTAATTATTGTTGTAGTTGGAACTTATTGTTCTTAATAAACATTATAGTGACCAAGTTGAAAGACCCGAAGGTACCGAGTCTGAGAGAGTTCTATTATGAAAGTTACCGATCTATAAACAAAAACATACATTATATATTTTTTATAAACTTTTACATTTTATTGTAATTGTAATTTGCTCTATAATAATTGGATATAGATTTAGTGAATCGATAAATGAATTAGGGAATTTGTCGTCTATTAAAGCCTCATTAAGACTACCCTATTGGATGATTGGGCACCACGACGTCATTCTATACATAACCTGGTGTTATGGTATATACGAGGGTGGTTTGAAATGTTATTGGAATCACCGCTAAATGTCAGTGCTAGAGCAACGAAGTTCAAGCACAATAATCACACATACTTTGTGAGTGAACACGTGGCGTGAGTAGTAGTGGCGACTCCTTGTTGTTGTTTTTTTTCCGTAGTAATTTGTGACGATAGAAAAGACTCGAATAGATTCGAGCAGTGATTAAGTACTTTGTAAAGAAAGGTATGAAAGCAAAGTAAATTCATGCCGACTTTCAGAACACATTGGGGGACTCTGCTCCTTCATATTCAACTGCTCCCAACTGGACCAGCGTGTTTAAATTTGTTCGGGAGAGCTTAGATGATGATCCGCGTTGTGGACGGTCAAAAAGTGCTACGACCCCTGAATTTATCGCAAAAGTGCATAAAAAGTTCATGGAGGATCGCCGACTGAAAGTGCGAGAGATAGCTGAAGCTGTAGGGATGTCATCTGAACAGGTATATCACATTTTTTAAGAATTGGGAATGAAAAAGTTATCCGCAAGGTGGGTGCCGGGGCTCTTGACATTGGACCATAAACGCACCAAAATCTGCGCATCCGCATTGGAAATGGCCGAACAAAAACGATCTGGTCCGTTTTCTATTTTTTCTTTTAGAATAACTTTTAGAATCTAGTAGGGAAAAATCTACTGGGAGACTATCTTGAAAAATAAAAGCAGTTCCACCGAGGTAAGACACTTCTTTCTAGTACGTTCCGAGAACCTTTCAAACCACCCTCGTAATAGTGAGCACTAGGTTATAGCTCATTTAAATACTATTTATAAATCAGTCTGTTTAGTAAATAAATAAATCGGAAAATTTCCATTCTCCGAACTTAACATTTTAAATAATCTGTTAAATCAAAATTTGTATATTTTCAAAAAAAATGTCATGAAATTAAATTTATTTGTATCTTTTCTGAGCCTGAGGCTGTGTTTTGTTTTACAATATTTGATTAACAATTGAAATAGGTTTTTAAAAATTTACTATAATTTAAAGATATTACATGATGCAGATGGACAAATATACGTGATTTAAATGTCGTAAGGAAGGAGCATTCGGGGGTCGAATAGAGTTCCGTAAGGCTGTAGGATATTCGATGAATAATTTATCCAATGCAGCAGTCAAACGGGAAAGGGTGTACATTGGCCTGAATTTCGGATTTGAACTAAAGAATTTAGAAGATTTAAGGAGGGCGATGTGGAGGAAATAAAAAGTACATGAAGGAACCGTGAAACAGCTCGCACCAGTGATCCGAGCATACTCACCTCAACATCACGTGGATGCCTGGCAGGAATAAATCTAAGTTACGTCGGGCTTCGGGTGGGACGTAAAATGGAGGTCCCGGACCTGTGCAATATAATGTACTCGAAAAATGTTCCTATTCTAATTATATCCAGGATAGGCAAATTTCAGGAATCCCGCTATAGCATTGTCCGATGAGCCATAGCAGCTTAAAGTGACATTAAGCGAAACAAATAACATTGAATTAAAATAGTGTTACGAAACTCTTATGATCTCAACAATGGTTCTCCCTCTTTCCCGCTCCTGGAACTGCCTGGAACTCAATCCCACCTACTATCCACAATGCCTTTCCCTAACATCATTCAAATCCATTCTTTCCAGGATTTCTTCATTTCCAAAACAGGTGTCCAATAACCCAATAAAAGTTTTCATTGACCAGAAGTAAATAATGACTTTTATTGCTGAATACCTTTCCTTGTTACTTTCCATTATGATTCACTTGCCGCAATGGTCCAGGTTTTTTTTAATATTTGATTAATTTTATATTTTCTAATCTATTTTATATTTTATATTTTTAATAAATGTGTGTGTATTTATTGATTTTATAAACATTATTTGTTTTCAGGTATTATGCTATCGTTCACCCGATGAAGGCTAAATACGTCTGCACGATCAGCCAAGCTAAAAAAATAATTATTGCAACTTGGGGTGCATCTTTTCTCCTCGCAGTTCCGATATTATTTGTGCAGGTATGTAAATTGTAGTTTATTTTAATTTATTTAATGTGTTAAATTAATCTTTTATATTATTATTAATTATCGATAGATAATAATTTCAAGGGTTATTATTTAAAATCAACAAACTGTTCTGAAACTTCCAACTAGTGCGTTCCCAATTCACTAATGAGTTAGGCATTCTATTTATGCGTTCCATACATGGTGTTATTTTGCATGTATGCCGATATTACTATTATTACTGTTATAAAAAATAACCGAAATGTAAAATATCAGAAGCATCAGAAGAAGTATCAGCCATTTTTATTTATTTATTTTTGTTTTAATGCCTTTGGTCTTGAACAAAAAAATATGGGTCATAACCGTGGTATTCTGGATAAAAAATAAACAGAACTCAAACGATGCGGATGGGTTGTAGTGGTGCATTTTTTTTTATCAGATAAAATATCACAAGCAATATAGTACCAATTCCTGGATTTATTTTCTTTTTATTAAAGGTAAAATTTATTAGAATAAAAAAAAAACTGAATTATATTATGTGAACAGGTATATAAGTCCAAGGACCAAATGATTTAATAAAAAAAAAACTTAAGTCCCAATAAAACGAAGTTGTATTACTTCATAAACGAAACATAACAAAAACTTGCATTGGACAATAGCATAGCGTAACATTATAACACCATCGATGAGCCGCCAAAACAAAATTGTTAATATCAGAAAATATAAGCTACTTCTTAGCCTACTAAAAAGCTAAATTGAGGTAAGGTATACATCCAAACATGATGATAGTTCTCCACAAAATGAATTACAGATGGTGGGCTTCAAAATCTCTTCGATCTACACCGATAGGTAGCAGCACCAGGACGACTAGATAAGAGATAAAAAAGAAAGTCATTACAATCGACGCAAAAAATATAAGTTACTTACGCCCTTAACCAATACAATTTTTTAGGTTACCTGTGGTCTAGTGGTTAGCATAAAAAAACTACTAAGACCAAGATTGGAGGTTCGTAGCACGGCAGGTGCCCTTAGGATTTTTTAAAGGGAGTGAAAAACCCGTAGTTATTCCGTCCTTCGGAAGGGACGTTAAACGGGGTCCTGAGCCTGTACGATGTCAGGTACTCGTTAAAATTCCCTATCCTAATTGAACCTGGATAAGCAAACTTTATAGCTCCCAATGTAGCATCGTCCGATTAGCCTTAGCGTTAAATGAACAAACCAATTTTTAAAAAAATGTGTAA
The DNA here is from genome assembly GCA_964056705.1 of Troilus luridus. NCBI lineage: Eukaryota > Metazoa > Arthropoda > Insecta > Hemiptera > Pentatomidae > Troilus > Troilus luridus. Next base: position 79,929,145 of record OZ057414.1, on the reverse strand, counting down.
CTTTTGACAATACAAAGCGTACTTCTTTTATATGGGTCTTAACTATTAATGATGTCGGTTTATGTATTGATTTAAAAATTAAACAATACTATTGCTTTGTTAAATACCTGACATCAATTGATTATTTACCCTGACAATACGAGGATACGACGTGCTGCCGATGACAGTGCCACTGATGCCCCTCAAAGCCAAGGAGGTGTAAACTACTTTGATCATTCATGAGTAGGAGATGATTGTCCTCCGGTTGTCGAACTGATCGAGGACCAACCGCCCTGGCTTTGATTGAGTTGCAACATGCACGCGCAAAGACTCCTGCACATTCACGCGGCATTTGCTACTTTGATTAGTTCCATATGTTGATGCAATGCATGGACATTCACAGTCCTTCTTGGAACTGGAACTGGCTACTGTCTAGTTTCGATTCTCCCGATTTTATGGGAGGTATTATTGATGCATCGTTCGTAATCGCCCGAGACCCTAAATAGCTGCGAAGGCACTTATGATTATTTTTCTTATTTTTATGTTTTAATAATATAGATTTTACTCATTTTAATAGAAGATAGATACTGGAAAATAACATCTTTTTATTACGCAATCTCGTACAAAGTAAATATAATAATAATTTATTAGTCACGCGTTGAACTTAGTCATACAATAGAGCTGGCTCGAGTGAAAAGTATTTAGTACAAAGTGACGGTAAGCGCTCGCTGTCGCTCTGGGCCGCATCAGCTTGTCGGCACTTCAATTCAGCCAATATAGCGATAAAAGTAAAAATCGGGTTTATATAATTTTTCATTGATTATTATTTTTACTAGAGCATATCATCATTAATTGGCTCTACATCCCATCCATCACTAGGTCCTTGCAGCCTATCTTCGATGTTTTGGTTTCGAGATAATTTTGGTTTAGGAGGTGAGGTTATCAGCCCTATAACCTCCAAGTCAGGTGGGGCTGCCTCCTAGGAGCATCCTGACTTGCCTCCTTCCGGGGCGGCTTTCTAGATAAGGTCACCCCCTGGGGGTGAATTGCAAGTGAACTTGTGTTGGTGTGAGTCACCTTTACACTATGTTGTATGCGGTTGTGTAGTGTAATGTGAGGAACAGAAAATCTTATCTAGGATTGCTGGATAAAAAACGCGGACAATTTTGAAGAAAGCGTTTTTTTCTTTTAATGGCCTTAATTCAGCCAATATAGTAAGAAAAGCCAATCGAGGTTATGCAAATTTTGTTGTTTTATTTAATGATATTTTTACACGAAGTGACTCAGTGGCAGAACCCTGAGTTGTCGCGCCGAAGGTCCTGGATTCAAACCCCGCTGCATGGCAAACTTTTATTTAATCTGTTAGTACAAGCAGATGGATCCCTTGGAGTTTTCCTGGGGCTCACCCAACGTCTATAAAGTGGGTAACCAACATAGGGGGAAAAGTCTGGTGGTTGAGCGTGATCTGGGATAAATCATCTCCGCACAATCGTCGTTCAAGAAATAGTGCACGCACTGATCCCATGACCCTTCATGGATTGTAGTGGTACAGCCTCTTTTTTTTTCACTAAAGCAGTTGCTTCTTACGTTTTTAACTTTCTATTACCTAACACTTCTAGAGTTAGGTACAAATACAAATCTTATTTTCACAAGCAAAGCAAACACAAAAGTCGGCTGCTATAAAACAAATTATCAGCCTAAGAAGATTATACCCGTGTTTTTGAATGCGTCATATCATAAGAAATAACGGGTGAACTGTCGTGCAACATGGTCTGGGTGATTTCAAATGTAAATTCAAAGAATGTTTTTCTTTTCAATTTCTTCTTCTGTATAGTGCAATGTTTATTTTTTCTTTGTTATTAATTTTTTGTATTTAAAACATTTGAAACGTTACCATTGTCATTATTGAGTTCTTTCCTAGTGTTTCCAGAACCAAAAGTGTTCAATATAAACCATTATATCTGAAATATAGATTTTTTGCGTTAAATTTAATAAAGCATCACTAATATTATCATAGACTGCATGATATATTTATCATTGTTGGTTCTTTAAATTGATAAAATATTTCTCGAGTTCCACGAAATTCTCTAAATGGATTATATAAAATATTAGATCATGTTTACATTGTAAATTAATTTTCAGTTGTATTTGTTAATTACACTCAAATTAATTTGGTTACACCAATTGACGGATTTTTTTTTTTTTTTTTTAATTATTTTATTGAATTGTACAACTGTAATATATACATCTAGTACAAAGGCTGTATGAATAAATAAATGCATGAAAGGACGTGTAGAGGCACTACCCATTGGCAGCACTCTAATTTTTTATATTTAATCATATTTTAAGCCAAACATGACATGACATTTCATGTGATCCGAGATCACGCTCAAACAGTAGGATTCCTCAAGGATGTCCCTTATAGAGTTTGGGTGAGCCCCAGTAGGATCTGCATTTCCACAGGATCAATGTATGGATGTTAACAAATTAAATTATTTGAACCCTGAATCTTCAGCATAGTAAATCAGCGCTCTATTACTGTGCCACCCCGCTGTAACGATATAACTGAATAGAAACCAATACATTTTTCTGTATGGCCAGCCATATACCACAAAAAATAAAATGAAATAAAATAAATAAACAAACACAGATACCATGTTCAGTAAATTTTCTGTAATATGTATTTAAATTTTCTTAGATATATCTCTATATATATGAATACCAAGAGTTCAGGCCTCTTCGCAATTTGACACAGTCTACAATCAGACAAGCAAAATCCAAATAATTCCACGAAGCCCTTTCCACTGTCCCCGATCCTAAATCTAAATGGCAACTCCTCCGAAAGCTCTCCCTCTGCAATCCAACATCCTCCAGAGCCTTTCCTGCTTCTCCCGATAAAATGAACTAGTATATTTTATCCGCCTCAATTATCACATCAAAATCATCCTTCTCCGTCATTTCACAAACGCCATCTTTCAACCCGGACAATTTTTATTTCATAGACATTTCAACTAACGACATTATTTCCTCCGTTCTTAAATCCCGCTCCAGTTCTACTGGCTTTGATGAGATACCCGTCAAACTACTAAATTTGATTAACTACCCCTCATCGATATGCTACCTGTCCTATTCTTCATATATAATTTCTCTATATAAAACGCAGTATTCCCGACTTCTTGGAAAAAAAGACCTAGTCCATCCTATAAATAAAACCTCCACCCCATTATCTCCCAAAGACTACCGGCCAATCTCCATACTTTCCAACCTTTCCAAACCTCCAAATGCATTGCATGACTAACCTTGCGAAGCATGTGAAAAAGTTGCTAAAATTTGGAGTATCTCCGCTTTTGATCAAGAATGCTTCATATGTATCTTAATGTTTGGCAATCATTACAAATTAATCATATTTCAATGAAGGTACCAAAATTCAACTTTTTTTTTAATAACAAAAAAAGATTCTGTTTTTCTAAAAAAGTAAATACGCCATAACGAGCAGTTTTTTAACATATTTCAGATCATGAGATGAGATATATAACTAAAAAATGGAATACATGGAGTGCTTTCATGGTTTAATTCTTTATTGTCATTATCTTGCGCAAAAAGCTCTGTTTGTGCTTTGAATATGGATATTGTGTGGCTTGGATGTACCGAATCGACCATATTATGCTCAAAGCCGACCGGACTACTGCCGAATACATATGCTATAGGGTACATTTCCCAAAACTCGATGAAATTTACCTAAATTATTTTCCATACATACTCAAAAAAAAAATTAAAATTTTCCAAAAGTCAATTATAATTACGAGTAACTCGAAAAGGACACACAAAATAAACCTATACCACTACTACCGTGAACGGGTTTGTGTTTCAATACATGGTAGAGACTGTACTGTTTCATAGATAACGGTTCTGCAAGGAGGTGACTTGCATTACAACTTTTTGTGTATCATATGTATACACAAAATACATATGATAAAAGTTGTATAAGTACTCAGTTCATTAATTATCACGAGCCGAGTCTATTCTTGTACGCCTTACACTTAGAGATACAAAGCTGACGACTGGATATTGATGAGGAACCTGTACTTACCCCCTTACAGCCTCCTCTGTCATTCCGGCTTGTTCTTCCTCTTTATAAGCATCTTCTACTTCATTATTACTAATTAAGTCCTCTTCATCATACTCGCACTACTTAATGCAGTTTTATTGGCTACGGATGACGGAATAAGTTTGACGGAAGAATCTAAAAACATTCTTTAGCAATCGCGTATAAAGTTCTTGTTAAATTCTCTGAATCATTGTGGACGAAATCGTGCTACGGAAAGCGAATTCCTGAAGAATAAATGTCGAGAACTGAGATGTGAGAACGACCAATTACTTTCTTGCTTAGAATAAGTAAAAAAAAAAAAATGTTTTTAAAGTAGAACAAATCATCTGAAAGAATATTAAGAAATGGATGTCATCTCTTGGATTAACGGAGCAGGAATGTCAGGATATTTCGGACAGTGTGTATATCTCAAGCTGAGGATAATGTCGCTGTGCGTGGTGTCCTTAGGGAAATTTATATTTGTCACGGAGAGAAAAGGTGAGTTTTGCCAATTGAGAATACACCTTACTCGTCCTAAGAACACATGGAGAAGAAAGGGGATAAACTAGAGTGTCGTTGTTTTGGGAGTGAGTTAGCGATCATGCAAATAAGCACTGAGTTAATAGCTCATAAACAACATAGAAGATTAAATATCAAAACATATCTTAATAACATGTTAAGAGATTAAAAACTATGTTTAAAACTTATGAAGTAAATGGAACAACCTTCAATACGGAAGTGTCTTTAGTTTACTACTTGGTAAAGACTGTATTATTTCTGAGCCATCGGCAGTACATGGAGACAATTTGGCCGAGACCACACTGCCCCACTTTATAGTTTCTAGGTGAAACACAAGACGGTCTCTGGACTACGTAGGGTCTGTTCATGGATGATATTATAATAAATACGTCATAAATCTGTCAAATCCATTTTCGAATACCGGACCTTTCGATTTAAAAATCATAAAAAAGTATAACCTTAAAAAAAAACTGTGCCGCTACAATCCGTGAACGGGTGTGGGGTTCAGTATAAGATATAAACTATACTGTGAAGGGAGGTGATCTGTCCTAAATCACGCTCAACCGCCAGATTTTACCTCCTTGGTTTGGGTACCCGCTTTATAGAGGCTTGGTGAGCCCCAGGAGGGTCCTAGATCCCATATGGTCCATCTCCGGCTGCTAACAGATTAAATAAAAGTCTTTCTAGCAGCGGGATTTGAACAAGGATTTTCGGCATGGCAACTCAGTGCTCTACCACTGAGCCACTCCGCTCCATCCAAAAATAAAAGGATAACACAATTTATATAAGTTTATAGAAGCTTTATCAATACTAAAGGCCAATCGTTATTACCTACAAAAAACAGGTAATGCTTGATAAATAACACATACAGATATTTTATTTAAAAAAACATTGCTAGCAGATGTGTCAATAGCGTTAGAGTATCCCTGGGATCTTCCATCAGGCTAAAGTAGCCATGATTATTCTATGCTAAATAACATTACAAGCAATTAGTATGCATTTATATCTTAGTATGTATTAGTATTTATAATAACTATATTTTGAGCATTCCTCATACAGAAGGCATTTTTTTTAATTTTGTCTCCATCTCTTATTTGAAAGAATTCACATCATGGAATTCATTCCATTTAGAATTCCATAGAAATGAGGGCGATGCGAGGTGCGTGTATAATGTCTTCGGTGCTAAAATTGTTCTCCTTACACACATCTTCCTCAAGTTCTCAAACCCTACACGCATTTCATCCTGAGGAAGTCATTTATGGAATGTCTTTCGAGACAAAAGGAAAACTTGGGCGACAACTTCACCGGAAGCATTAGTACCACATTTCGTCTCGAGCCCGTTTCACCTTCCATTTAGTATTGAAAACTAAAAGCCAAATATTAAATTTTGGTTTAGTTCTTCATTTCTCTTATTTTTACATGATGAGATTAAATTATTTTATATTTCAACTTAATTCGTTTTTCTGGGGAAAACTCAATGCAGACCATATGTTGTGAATCTATTGCGGACATTTATTGGACTACCAGCCTCCTTTTGGTCTCTCTTGAGACAACTTAAACAGCCGTTATGCTTCCTCCATATAGTCTCCAACTCCCTGGTTCACATCGTTTCCTTCTGTCCACTCTTTTAAACACAAGATCCTTCTCTTAGTACTATGTCACTAACACTAAAACTCGTCCTTAATACTTCTTCTAAACATTAATAACTTCTTAACCGCCTTTACTGTAAATCATACTTAAACTTTATAATACTTAATATTTACACTCTAATAATGACTTCCTTCCACTTATTCTGTTAGAAGAGTCATGTAATATCTGAAGCTCCGCTTCTGGCATCATTTTTAAGACCTTAAATTGCACTGATCTGTTTCCAGATGAACTTTAAATATTTTTTAATATTCAAAATTGTCTCGACTTTATTGTTAATTATGCACAAAATATCGAATATTACCAGATTTATAGTATCAACCTAAAATGCATTGTTTAATAAAATTTATGAACCATATTATATCAGAATATTACCGTGATTACGAACTTCTCGATACAAATTTTTCACTTTCGTATTTAATTAAATTTTTATTGTTTTACGATAATTATGCTGCGGTGAATTAATATATAAGATTTAATTCATTTATCAAAGATTAAAATTATAGATTAAATTAAAAAAATGAAATGGGACATGCCAAAATTGTTATTGAACAAAAAAGAAAAGTTTAAATAGAAATTATTCTAAAATTGAATATCAATAATCTTGAAAAGTGATCATCTGCTACTAATAGCCGATACAAAAATCCCACAAAAGCGGCAAAGAAAGCAAAAGAGCTATCAAGCGTTGAACATAAGAGCTCTAGATGATCCAGAAAAGAGAACCTCCTATACAAATAAAATTGAAGATAAATTTCAATATCGCCTAGCCAGAAACAATTGCAAAGGACTGGTTCATAAAGCAAAAAAAAGTGGGATGAGAGAGGTTGGGAAAAAGCCTCGACGAAGACCACCGTGAAAGCATTAAGAATTGCTTGGGTAAAGTGAAGACACTGGGAGGGAAATAAAATAAGCCTGTGAGAAATGTCAAAGACTCAAGCAGCAAGATTATTACTGAAGAGGAGAAAATATTGGAACGATATAGACAGTTCTATCAGATGCACTTTTCTGACTGAGAACCTACTAACATAGGAGAACATCTGATCGGAAATAATATCCTGGAGAGTCTGGTAGTATTCGAGGAGGATGAGGGTGAATACACCATCGGAAAAATTAAAACAGCCAAAGGAGCAGGAAGGGAAGGCATAGCTCCAAAACTACTGAAATTCAGAGGTCAAGAGCTTATAAAATTTCTGCAACAAATCCTCCAAAAAATATAGGATAAAAAAAAAGTCCCAAAGGATTGGGAGTTCAGCATTATTATCCCTATTCTCAAAAAAGGCAGCTCCACTGAATGCGAGAACTATAGACCAATAAGCTTGCTTTCAGTGGCATACAAGCTATACACCTCAATCCTAGATAGGGAACTAAGGCTTGGAGGACCTAATAGAGAGGGAATAAGCAGGATTTCGCCCAGGGAGACATACTCAAGATCACATTATCGTATTACGAAGCGTCGCAGAAAAAGCATGGGACAGAAATACGAATGTATACATGGCTTTCCTTGATCTAAAAGCAGCAGTCGACTCTGTCCCTCGACAAGAAATATGGGATGTTTTGGCGGCTAAAAATGTGCCAGAAGATCTCATCACTGCAAGTAAATAAGCATATGAGGCAGCGAAAGGAGTAGTGAGGATCAACGGAAGGGAGGCTAACTCTTTTCCCATAGAGAGAGGTGTGAGGCAGGGCGACAGCTTGAGTCCTCTTTTATTTATGTTATTTATGAATGAAATCCATAAAATCTGTAAGCGCCGTACTGCCTGGACAGTCACCGGCAAGTGGAACTTAAGAAATGTTATGTTTCAAAGCCTGTTGTATGTCGATGGCATAGTATTGATTGTGAACACGAAATACAAGCTGCAGCAAGCCCTGCTGGAAGAACTCATCCACAAAGGAATGACAATAAATAGCAATAAAACCAAAGTACTAGTGGTATCAAGAGAGGAACAAGAGAACGTCCAGCTGATCTGTAATGGGGAGGTACTTGAAGTTGTGTAAGAGTACACCTACTTAGGGACAATCATCAGCTGTAGGGGAAGAATTGACCCAGAAGTAGCTAACCTAATATCCAAAGCCAACCAGGTTTACAACCTTATTTGCAACAGTATAGTTGGGCAAAGGGATGTTGGAAAGGAAACCAAAATTCACATCTACAAATCAGTTTACCTTCCAACCCTCACTTATGGAAGTGAAAGCTGGGTTATGCTGGCAAGATATTCCTGCGGAGAGTTGTTGGAAAGACCAGAATGGACCGCATCAGGATTGAAAGAATCAGAGAGGAGCTGATGATCGAGCTGAAGGATTCTGTAAAAAGCCGACAGCTAAAGTTGTTTAGCCACGTCTGTTGGAAGGACGATGAGAGAGAGCCAAGGAAGGCCATGGAAGCTAGACCTACTGGGAAGAGGCCGATAGGCCGTCCCAGAGTTTCCTATCAGGAATATATCCTGCGCATTGGAGGGGAGAGAGGCAAGACTCTCCAGGAAATGAGGCGGCTGAGTAGGGACCGCGAAGCATGGCTGCATTGAGTGGAGTCTCCTCGATGCTAGCAATTGCATAAGAGGAAGTCAAGAAGAAGAGAAGAAGAAGAAAAGTCCTACTTTATTATCAAAATAAATTAATAATTTTCAGTCGAAATCCGAAAATACTTCTAATTTAAATCAGGGAGTGATAACAGTTTTTTTTTAGAAATTACATTGACTAGTATCAAATTTTAATTTTTTTCACTCTTCGTAAAATACTGCAATAAAGTCTATGTAATTCCATATAATTGATTATTCATCTACACTGTACACTAAATAAATTGTTCAAAATTATTTATCGAAGCTGCTCGATAGATTTTCCCAAAGTTAGAAACGATACTGGATCTTCCGAATACTGAATCTGTCACAGCTTGGAAACTCTTATATCGAATTACTTTAAAGTTTATACGATTAGTTAGCAGAACCTATCCCTATACACAACTTCAAGTACCTCCCCATTACAGATCAGCTGGACGTTCTCTTGTTCCTCTCTTGATACCACTAGTACTTTGGTTTTATTGCTATTTATTGTCATTCCTTTGTGGATGAGTTCTTCCAGCAGGGCTTGCTGCAGCTTGTATTTCGTGTTCACAATCAATACTATGCCATCGACATACAACAGGCTTTGAAACATAACATTTCTTAAGTTCCACTTGCCGGTGACTGTCCAGGCAGTACGGCGCTTACAGATTTTATGGATTTCATTCATAAATAACATAAATAAAAGAGGACTCAAGCTGTCGCCCTGCCTCACACCTCTCTCTATGGGAAAAGAGTTAGCCTCCCTTCCGTTGATCCTCACTACTCCTTTCGCTGCCTCATATGCTTATTTACTTGCAGTGATGAGATCTTCTGGCACATTTTTAGCCGCCAAAACATCCCATATTTCTTGTCGAGGGACAGAGTCGACTGCTGCTTTTAGATCAAGGAAAGCCATGTTTCCGCAGGTGGACTTTATTAAATTGCCTTCCTCTACTTTTCTTTGAAAATGCGAAAAGAATAATAAACTTGTATAACTTATACTGATTTATAACATTTATAAAGTTATAACTAGTTAGCAGAACCTCTTCCGCATGTTTCCGCAGCTGAACTTTATTAAATTCAAATAAAAGTTATTATTAAAAAAACTTCCTCTACTTTTCTTTGAAAGTGCGAAATTTATTCAATTAAATTAAAATGGAATTAAAAATTGAAAATACGAACTTCATTAAATTACCTTCCTCTACTTTTCTTTAAAAATGTGAAAATAATAATAAACTTGTATAACTTACATTTATTTATAACATTTATAAAGTACGTGAAATGTGTCCTTAATGATACACGAGTAAAATAAATACTTAGTTATTTATCTCGGTTTGAACAACGAAAAAGTATATAACTTCATCAAAACAACAATAGGGACAAAAAGAAAATGAAAGAAAAGAATTTCAGAAGCTGCATGGTATTGTGTACCTAGAGACTCAAGTAATATCTCAAAATTGAATTGAAGAAGAAATAAATAGGTGTATATTCTCAGCCTATCGTATTTCTCACTTTAGAAATACGCCCATAGCAGAGCTCTCTCCAGGGTGGCATCGCTTTGAATTCATAAGACGCTGATCTACCTAGTCCTTACCTATGGCTCAGGAATGTTGACAATGAATAAAACAATTGAATTCCCGCTATTCGGACGCATTAATCAAACCGAGTGAGGGCAAATAACGAATTATAGAACCTTTGCAGAGATTTAGATATTGTGCAGTCCATCAAATTAAACGGATTACGATGGGCAAGTCACGTAATAAGGATGAACCCTGAAGAAATTCTCCGGAAGCCTTAAGTGAGGGAGTGTAAGGAACTAGGAGAGTTGGTCGTCCAAAACTTAGATGAGAAGATTCCGTAGCTTCTGATGCCAGGATCCTGCTAGGTACCCGAAATTAGAAAGCGGCAGTTTTTGATGGGGAAGACTAGCGGTCGATACTCGAACAAGACGAATTAAAACTGCGGACGTAGCGCCAATAAATAATTATTATTTTTTCATAATTTCATTTTAAACTAAAAAGATCTCTAAATAAGATCGGATCGCTTTTTCAATGCTTAACTTTATATGAAAACAAAAATATAATGATCAATAATTATGGTTTATCCTCAACCCATATAAGGTTTTAGGTAATTAAATAAAAACTCAAGGATCTTATTTTAAACGAACTTGGAAGTTGCAACAGTTTTTTTTCTAAATACGGTGGTTAGATACTTCGATTGATTGAGAGAGCTAAAAGTTTTGGCGAAAATAAAATACTCCAGGTCCCACACCGCAACAATGCACGAGGACTCATAAAAACGGATATTTAATTAAAAGAAAAGTAAGATAGTTATAATAATAATAAAGGGTTACCACAAACTATGGTTTAAAGTTTACAGCCCTTGGATAGACCAAAATGCTAAAATATTTAACAAAATTACAAACAATTTTTTTAACTTCTGTTGTAATGATGATAGTACAAAATTTATTACGCTATACCATTGTATAGGACGTGATACTTTTAATTTAATTAAGCATAGAAATCTTTTATATGTTTATTTATTTTAATGATACAGTCAACAAAAATAATGATAAAAAGGTAAGCCTTTCCGTAGGCTCGAGCCTTTACAGCGGTTTACAAACCGAAATTCGTAAGATTACTTTTAACGTATTCCTACCACCTACGCCTCAGTCTGCCCCTAACACGTTTGTCTGTCGAATTAACTCCAAGCAGCATGATAAACTAGGATGGCCCAAACAAGGAAAGAAATTGTTTCCGCATGAAAAGGAGCCATGAACTTAAGAGACCTATATTGGGAACCAGATATAGTTTATTTTATTAAAAAAAGTAACATTGAGATGGTTGGGGCACGTTCACAGTAAGGAGAATAAAGGCTCCCAAAGCTGATCCTGGAGGGATGTCCAGATGGAGAAAGAGGAAGTGGAAGGCCTAGAATGCGATGGCTGGACAACGTGAAAGGCATTAAGCTCCTGGGCCCTAACTTGTAAGAAATATATATATATTTACAGTTCGTAATTAGTGAACTAACTATTAGACTTATTACGTATGAATTAACATTGTAACTTATGGACTCCTCTAAATCTAACTAAGAGACTACTCTCTTCATATACAATAACCTAACCACACTATCTCTCTACTCTATATTCTCCCCTCGCTATCCTAATCGTAGAGCTAGTATATATACATACAAAAGAAGAGGGAAGGTCAAGGTGTTGCAAATCCAATTTATAAACAAATTACTTCAGGTCGTTGCCATGTAACATTATAATAAAATCTTTCACAACGAACTATATATCAAAGACTTCATATCCAACACCATCACGTTGTTGTACTATTCTATTGTTGAGTTTTACTTGGTAAGGTCGAACATAGCCCTGTTTGTAATGGAATAACCTCTTGAAAAAACATATTTTTTTTCTTAAATTAAGAATAATTTAAAAATATAAACGATTCAGCAGCAGTTATGTACGATGTCCTCAGGTCCAGATAGTTGTCGGAGATAAGTACAAAGGATTCTGGTGTGTGCGAGACTGGGACAGAGTTGGAGTATGGCGCGCCCACGAGCTCTACATGTTCCTCCTCATCTTGGTCTTCCCGACGACCGTCATGGCCATCACTTACTCGGCGATCTGCTGGGAGATCTGCAGGGTCATACAGCGCAGGTCCTATATGACGTCGGGGAAAGCGTGAGTATTCAATTCATATTGGTACATAGTCTTTCTGTGTTAAAGGTAGAAGAGGCCAAGATTCTGAGACCAAGGAAAATCAATTGTATCGAAGAAAGTTCTCGTAATTTTAGGCTTGGAGTGGAGTTAAATAATATAAATAATAACTCTATTTCAAGCCAACTCCCCCGACTTAGCCACTTATAAGCTATGAGAATAACACGATTCTGCTTCCCTAAGTACAAGAAACTCATTTTGGACAAAGATCTACATAATCTCTTATTCACTGGGGCTAGAGACACATTGAATGGAATATTATTTGAACATTACGTTAATATCATCTTTACTCTTTAACTACTCTCAAATTGAATATTGAATGGCCCATGTTGCAGTAACAACTATTCTTAAAATTCTTGAATTTAGGACAAAAGTAATAAAAAAACTATACTCGGCATATTAACTATTATCTCATCAATAATGCTTTCACAAATAATTTTAAGCCAATTTAATTCAAAAGAACAATGTCATAACTCAAAATTTGACATTTTTGAGCTAAGCCTTTAGTAGCAATTGTATTATTTGAAGGTTTTGAATTCAGGAAAGACGTATCTGATATGCTCATTGCAACATGTCTTTTTCTGTATTTTTTAACAAAATCATAGTTTGAATTGTATCATGTTTCAAAAAGGAAGTTTTATAGTAAAAATGATATAAGTTAAAATCAAAAGCTTTTACAAATTTTCTGATGGTCAATAAAAGAGTTTTAATACGATGATTACAATAGAAATACTTTGCTGTACCAATAATCAATATCTTTTTTTTTTTAACTCACATGAAACTTTCATGAAAGTCACCGTTTAAAACCTAAAAGTATGCTAACTCCAACCTCAATAAAGATAGTGAATTAATAAAAGTATATAATGATTTAAATTATTTATTTAATTCAATGATATTTACAACTATAATGGTATTATATCAAGTAAATGTGCAAAAATGTAGAATATGACATGAAAATACTTGTGGAGAAACTACCCATCGATAGCACTCCAATGATTTAAATTAAATTATAAATTCGAAAATTGTTAATACTTTCATTTCTACATATGACTATCCAATTGTTCGTTTGCTAAGTTTTGCATGAATATGCTTAGTTTTGGTTTTTAAAAAATCATTTTTAAAATAATATCGGCATAGTAATTCAATTTTTTTCTATTTTTACAAATGAACATGGAATAAATTCAATCCAAAGGTTTAGTGTTTCGTTACGTTGTGGGCAAATGGTAGAATTGCTAACTTAAAAATTAGCAATCTTTTTTCTGTTTCAAGAGTTCAAGTGTTCTAAGTATTTCATATTATTTAATTACTTATATAATTTAATAAGAAGCCATTATTTAAAATTAAGGCATATTGTTTTTATGATTTGATGTTGGTCCTAATAAAACTTGGATGTTCCGAATTATATAAATATATTAAGTATATTCTTTCTGACTTATCCAGTCATCTCTTCTACCTTGCAGTGTAGAGATTTTTGCTTAAGGACCCCACCTTTCTCTGTCAAGGGGTGCTCTCATGCCCTCCAGCAATTGGATAAATACGTATATATATATATATATATATTATTAATATTATTATATTGGCGCTACTATAGAGTGAGTCCTGACCTCCTCAAACACCAATCGCCATTCTCTTCTATCCCAGGCTGTTGTCATCTAGTCGATAGCATTCTTCAATAATAGAAGAGCCTTCTGCTAGCCCTTACATTTTTTTCTGACACATCGAAGCTTTTTGTGGATCGATCACACCGACATGTAATCTATCTGAGATTACAATCTAGAAACTCACTTACCCGAGAGACGTTAATCCTATTTAGCCGGTGGAAGATCCAGATCGGACCCTCTTCACCGGACCTTACTGAATACTAATAGCCTCGAGTAGATAGCTTGCTCACGATTAGCCTAATCTTGGGCACTGTCCATCTCCGGTGACTGCGGCGTTGATATCGCCATGGCTAAACCATTTACCATCTACGCTATGGTACGCTACGCTATTAGCTGGTTGAATTACATGTCTTATCTCGCTGCTATACTCTTCATATTGAAGGGAATAAAATCCTGATAAACGTCTTACTGAATGAAGAAAGAAACACCTGAATTAAGGAATGAACTTCATGGAATATCCACAATATACAAGTGAATTTAGGAATATCTCTTCTACTTAGTAATACTGTTTCTTCAACAACAGCAATGAGTTTCATTTGCAATAAGATCCAAAAAGCTAGTAAATATCAAACAATAATTAAACTTCAACAGTTTAGTCCAAATCACTATTTATCCACGGATATTGAACAACACTTTCAAGATAGTCTAAAAATATGAAATGTCCTTCTGAAATTATATGTAAAGAATTATAACAGAATAATCAAACATATTATATTTTCTTCACGATGCTGTACCAATACTGTTTTTTATCTCCTTGATTGAATAAAGAAAGTAAAAAATAGGTGTTCAATCAAGCAAACCAATGACTAAGTATATGTTGACTAAAACCTTCAAGGCAATCAGAACCCACCATCACGTTTGGCGCCTACACATTTGGAAGTGTCTGAAGCTATCTTGTTTCTCTGGTCAAAAAATGTATGCAGGGCAATGACATAAATTATTTTTTTAATTTTTAAACTAAAATACATTGCAAAAATTAGCCAATTTCAAAATATATCACATGTTTCAGCCAATTGAAAAAATGTTATTATTATAATATTATAAAATATTATTAAAAAATAGAGAGAGAGTGAGAAAGAGGGAGGAAGGAAGGGAGGGAGGGAGGGAGGGAGAGAGCGAAAGAGAGAGAGAGAGAGAGAGAGAGAGTGAGAGAGAGAGTGAGAGAGAGAGAAGAGAGAGAGAGAGAGAGAGACGAATCCTAAAGACGAACCGTCCAAGTTAGGGATTAATTGTTTGGGTGGAATAAGTTTCTCAACATTGTTACAAGTCACGGAAGTGTTAACTGATAGCTTGCAGGAGGATTCGAATTTCCCTATTAATATACCCCGAAATATTTACATTAACATGAAAATTTAGTCTAAAATTACAATTATAAAATTATAAAGGTTTTTTCACACCCATACAACATAACAGCCGTAATAATAGCATGGAAAATCATAATCATAAACTTGAAAAAATCACAATAAAGCGATCAGAGTGGTTTGGATACCTCATTAGGATGAATAGTAATAGAATATCCAAAATGACAATGCACTGGTGCCCTGAAGGAAGAAGAAGAAGAGGACGACGACGAACTTCATGGATGAACCAAGTTCAGGAAGATATGGCAGAATATGGCCTTAATGGAGAGGACGCATTTGAGAGGAAAACCTGGAAAAAATGTTACTCTAAAATTTGATTGGAGAAAACCTCAACTTTGGGGAAACTCTCAATAAAAAAAAATCTATCTTCTTAAGTATCAAAGACTCGTTTATTTTCGAGGTTATATTATATCTAAAAGTTTATAGGTTGTATCTAAAACTCAGTGAGGTCGTTAGTGAGATAATGGTGGTTCTAGAGACTTCGAGATGGAGACTTGAGCCTTAGAACATTGAACATTGTGATAGCGATGTTCAAACTCTTAATCTGTTATAATTTTTAACTATTTACTCTCGAATACGGTATAAAACGAAAACAGATATCGGCTTCTTCGAACTACTTCCTCTGATCATCACGGTCTTGTGCCATCCCCATTTAACTTTGAATTCACAATATAACAAGCCTAGCTTTGGTCTGAACATTCACCGTGTTATATGAATTGATTGTGTCAATAGTATTGTGGTCAGTTGTCTATCCTAGATATCTCTCTATAGGTCTGAATGTCAAAATTGCTCCATTTGTCTCTCTAAAATACTATCCACCAAAAGCCCTGTATTGTTCTTGGTTAGTGAGCCATTTCCATTTTTGCAACCTTTGCCCGCTCTAAATTATGACCCAAAATATATTGGTCACTCCGACCATAATATTTAAGTCCCGAAATGGCCAAGTAGTAATGCCACCAGGATATAGTATCTAGAGTTAAACCTGTTGGGATACTTAGGTAGTGTAGATGATTGCGGCCAAATCTAAGGAGCAAAAACGTTTTAAGGCAGA